>VZRM01002822.1:0-59131 GCA_013397955.1 Grantiella picta
ATGGAGGTGCAACCTCCACAAGTAGTTACATCAAAGTAAAGGCAATCTGCAGCTGTTCTCTGTTTGCTGCTTACCCCAGGCTGCAGCAGGTCTGCTGTAAATCATCCCAGTTTCAGCAGAGCATCTGTTAGTGTTACGATAATGCAAAGTGGCAAAGAGCCAGCTCCAGTGTGTGTCACCTTCCAGACAGCAGCATATTTGGTGGTGGACATTTTCCATTTTGTTTGACTTACCTGGACTGAAATGTATTGCAGCAGTGGCACACGTGTGAAGAAAGTTGTATGCTAAGACTATGAAGCAAACCCTAACATTTTGCTATTCAGAGAGTTGAAGGTCTGACAAGAAACTATGAAAAACACAAGAGAAGACCCTGGTACATCTACTGTTGCTTCCCTCACAGTGCAAAACTCAGAAAACAGCTTTTTATTTTTTTTTTAGCTGAGCATACCAGCAAGTTTATTGCCTACTCACAGGGCATTAACAGTGTGCAGTGCTGAGTTAAGCTACAGAGAAGTGGGCTCATGCTCTAAGCATACCTCATCAGGGATAATCCATTGCCTGTAAACATGCAATCTTTGTTAAATTATGCCTCCCTTTCAACTCTCTTACATGTGTTTTCGTGAGACAGAGAGAACCACAGCAAAATCTCTTCCACCCCACACCCCCAAATTGCACTGCTGCTTCTTCATCTGCAAGTTCACAAGTGTATGGTTCTTGGAAGAAAGCTCCCTCTCTAAGGAATAACTCGGAGCAATATCTGTCAATACACTGTAGTTGACGACACTGTTACACCCTGCTGTTATATGTTTCCATTATAACTTTACTTTCTCTAACTTATCTAGTAACAGAACCCCACTAGAGAGAGAGGAATTTCCCTTTTATTATGATGTTACACATCATATGTCAGCTACATCCTGAACCAGGAAACATAGCAGCTAGGTAAGCCTTGAAGCTTTGTGCAGGTCAGCTCTAGCTGCTCTCTTGGGATTATTCAATTCCCTTGTGGATTGCACAGCCATATGTGGCCTTTTGTCAGAGGATATTGATATATTCAATGGCCAAAAGTGGACCAATGTAGTGATGAGAATAAAGCTGTTTTGTAATGATGTAGTTTAAAGACTAGATATTTTTCCAGCATGCCCTTTGCTGACCAATGGACAACACCACCACACAGGGGATATAGGCAGCAATATAATTGACAATGTTCTAGAGTTACTGATATTTCATTGTTATCCTACTATTTTTATCTTCAGCAAAACTTTTTTTTCCATATATGATTGTCCACTGCAACATCAGAAATGCCAGTTAAGAAAAATACTTTTCTGGAGCTAATTGATTTTGCATGTGGAGTAGTGCATGTAGACTTAAAAGTGCTTTCCTTCTTGGTGAGCATTCATGTTACAGACTTGAGCAAACAGGACTAGTTTTCTTTCAACTTCATTTTTGGCACAATGTCTTCACTTAACCAAACTGCACTAGACTTGCAGGCTTATAAATCTTGACTACCCCCTCTAACTACACACAAGCTTATAGTACATGTATTTCAGAGACTGTGCCTAGTGCACTCCAAGCAGCTCATAATTGGAGTTATTTTCTAAGATCTTTTCTTCTATTATAACTGATAAATGAAAGATTAGATATTTTGCACATTCTTGGGGAAAAACTTTTTACTTTGAACTTCAAATCTTTAGAAAGTTGAGGAACAATGGAGAAAAAATAATAACAGCTAACCAAGATGAGGGAAAATAATTGAAATGCTAAACATCTGGTTTTGTCAGAAAATAGATAAGTTACAACTAGAAAAAACTTCAGATATCTTATGATAATTACTATGAAAATCTGAACAGAAAAAGTCAGCAGAGTCAACTTTTCTGGGAACTTCAAACACACTTTGAAGAAAGTCTGTTTTCATCCTTGATCTGAGCGAGAGGAAAATCTAGTAATTGAGTTTAAGATTAGAAATGAGCATTACATTTAAAAATGTTTAAATGTGTAAACTGTCTCTAGGTGATGAAAATTCTTTGGTAATATAAAATGAGATTTTTTTCTTTTATATGGTATTTTCCTTTAACCTAGTCCATAATGATTACTGTTTAGTCTGCCCCCATGGAATTGTTATATCATCACTCATTCTTTAGAAAAATAAAAATCAAGATAAAACAATTCCAGATTTTTTTCTCCTGAGAGGCAAGGAATAACATTTGTAGCTCATCAGAGGTTCTTCCCTCCCCCATTTCTGTTTCTCTTCTTTTCCTAACATGAAACCTGTCAGCTGTAGCCATTTTAACTGCTTCAGGAAGTATCATCTCACCAGCGCACAAAAAAAGGCTTCCCCATCACTCATCCTTCTATAGCATGAACTGTACTTTTTTTTTCCCCTAAGAATTTCAGATATATATTTTTTTTCTGAAATACAACATTCCAGAATATGGAACTAGCTTCTTGATGCACAAGTGCTGCTTGATATAAAGTTTTGGTCTAAAACTAGGATGCATTCTCCATCTTACCAAATATATACATATATCCCGGCAAGGCCAATGTTACATCAGAAAGATCATTGGGAAGCAAGTAGAATTAATGCATAGATAGTAAATATAAAAATTACTGCTAATGTCATGATAAAAACCCAAACAAACCAAAGCAAAACAGCACACACACAGCCCAAACAAAAGAAATTGAGAAGAAGCATCAAACAAGATTCCACATCTCCAATGAACAGGCAATGATTTATTTCATTTGGCAGTGTCACCAGGAAATTCAGTGGGGGGGGATGCCTTCAAGAATGTAGCCACATCACCCAGGGATGTATTATTTAGAATGTATTTACTTAGCAGGGCAGGTACACCAGATGAGTGGCAATTTTTATCCTACAACACATAGTACATGCCCAAAATAAAGCAGCCCCTCCGCCCAGTTTAGACAAGCACCGGAGCAGAACCATCTCCCCTCCTGTTGACATGCCCATGACCTCCTGTTTGGCTTGTACATGTGCTGGTGTCTCCTTGTCTCTAGCTTCCATATGATCTTGGATATCTGCACATGTCATTCCCCCAACAATGGACATATTTTAAGCTGTTTTATTCCCTTCTAATTTAGATTGCTTTCGTATGTCACCAGAGGCCTTGCTGGTCATGTAGCCTCACACCAATCTCTTTGACTTTCTCCAGACCTAAGTCCAAGCAGCAGTTGCCACTGTGTTTCTTCTCACCCTCTGGCCTCCTGCCCCAAACGATGTGCAAAAGCTGTGAACGCAGCAATAGTTGCCAAGGCAAATTTTGTAGACTGTTACTGTATTTCTAACTCATCTGAAACTAACCCAGTTGACTGAAGCTGGGCAGGAGTAGTAGAGATCATGTATTTGAGGATATCATTTTCAGGGCAGGCTTCACCCCATGATTCAATGGGCCCACGTAGTGATATAAGGTCCTAAACCACCACCAGGCACCTAAATTTGCTGTGTCTGTGGACTACATTTGTATGTAGAAAAGGCTCAGTTTCCTTGTCTCCAAGCTCCACAGCAATCTTGAGCTCTCACAATAAAATTATTTCTGTTGCAACTGGAATAAGCTCTACATTGTGGGAGAATTTTTTGCACTGGAGGGAGACTCTTAGGGTAGCTTGGATCAATGGGAATTGCATGTTTGTGCAGTCCTTTAAAACACTTGTCATAGCGTGTAAAAAGAGAGAAATGACATGACAGGAGGTAACAACAACTGCTCACTAAATTCAAAGCTGGGGGTTTCTTTTTGGTATATGGCATTGAATTAACAACATTTTGCTAATGTTAGTATACTTCATATTTTATTCAGATACCATCTGCATAGCACTATCTTGATCCCAAAAAGGTAAAGTGTATGGTTACAACAAGGTGCAAATGTACGACATTACACATACTCTTTTCCTACGTACCTGTGGTATAAATTTATTTATAATTTAGAAGGCCTGAAGACTTCTCAAAGATTCGTAGAGAATGAAGGATACTGAGGTTAATCTTTGGGTTTAGTACTGCCAGTTTATTATGATTCTTTCTCCTTTATTCTCATTTCTTCTCTTTGGATTCCCAATATGGTAGATTTTTGGAAAAAAATCCTTTTTGACTTAAAAATGTTTCTATGTACACAAATACTTCTATGTCCATGTTGCCTTCATATTTCATGACTCATTCCTCTAAAGCTTTTTCTTGCTTTACATCTCAACAATTTTGATGTAGTAAGAAAAGTAAAAGGAGCAGTGTTTCTGTAGTATAAAATTAGTGGGTTGTTGGAGATCAGAAGATGATCTAAATACATATGGAATGGGCCAGAGTAGATTAGGTCACAAGTCCATTTTGTACCACATCCTGCTCCAATTTAGGAAGTAGGGTGACACTGATGTAGGCAGATATGATTCATTAACACACTTCAACCTTCTTAAACTTAGGTCTTTCAGAGCTCAATTCTACTTATATCTCTAATAACCCTAAATTCATCCATTCTCTTCTTGAAGCCATGTAAGCTTCTAAATCAACTTCTAAATCAACGAATCAACTGAGAGAATATTTTTTATGTGCTCCGATGTCCAAGTGTAAAAAAAACAACCAACCAAGTGGGAAAAATAACACTATAATAGAATATTTTGCTTCACTTATGAAATATACAATACATAGTCACATACTCTTTCAAAATAAGTAATAAAATTTTTATAAAATTCATTTAAAAATATTGATAATTGTCACCAGTGAATTTGTTTTATACAATATTCTTTTGGCTCTGATGCTTCTACAGAAATTGTCCTGTAATCTGAAATTAGCCCCACTTGATACTTAGGATAAACAAATAAAACCCAAAACATCCCTTGTCCTAGCATTTTCAGAGATTTATATCTCAGAAATATTTACATATGTTGTATATAGAATTGTAAGCCCAATGCATTCAGAGCTTATGCTGCATGGAGCTGGCATTAATGAGAAACAAGGTAAAAGCCAGTGCCTGCTCCACATGAGTAGGATGTTAGAGATTTAATAATGCCACATATTACATGAGAAAATATCTGATAATAAGGGTGCCAATGAGCGATTCATGCTAAAATCTTAAAGGGTCAATTCACAGATGAACTAAAAATCTCAGCTTCTTAAAAAACTCTTGTTTCTCTCCCATTATAAAACTTTTGAACTTGAATGTCTCACAGCTGTCACAGTCATTTGGTTTGATTAATGCATCCTCCTTTGGGACAGCACATAAAATATTGCCAACACACCCCAGTGTTCAGGAACACAAAGAACTCTTCACAAAGACAAAATTTACTGTACCTTCTTATCAGATTCATAAAGTGGCAGAAACTGTCTTACTGTCCATGGTGTTGTTTACAATACAGTATCAACTCAAAAGTAAAGTTACATACTTATATACTTATACAAATGGTAGTTTTTTTGGGTGTTTTTTGCAAATTACTCAGGCCTGGTACCTCCATGATTCCAGTTTTCCACATGACATCATACATCACAATAAAGGCTCTACTACTTTATCCTGGAAACTTTCCACAAGTTCTCAAAGCAAGTAGCATTAACCCTTCAGTTAAAAAAAACCCCTGCACCTATGGATAAAAATTTGCATGAGTGAGTTGGTTAGAAATTGCAACAGTAGCCCAAAAAAATCTGAATGTGGTGCTAGGAAACAGAGAACTTTTAGCACATGCCACTCATCAAATCACTGGTAATAATAAATCCCAGGACTCATAAACTGTAAGAAATACAGTAAAAATATCAGTTAATATGTCTTTAAGTTCTTTGAAGAATTTTTCTTGGTATGAAGAGGGTAAAAAATTGCTAGACTGCAATAAATTGCATCTCAGTACTACTGAATAGTCCATTACATAGTTAAGAGCAGGAAACGCTGGCAAGCTGTTCTCTTGCACCAGTCTTCAAAGGACTAAAGAACTTCCCCAAAAGCACCTTCCAGAGGTGACTTCTGTGTCCCCTGCCCCCTCATCTTTGGTCCTTAGTGCATCAGCCAGTCTTATACTACATATAGGAAAGTGAATCCCTTTCCTTGATAGCTTAGAATTTTGTTTTTTGAGGCAGAACCAATCAGTTTGTCCCTTTTTCTGTCTCACTCACATCAAACTCATCTCTACATGGGGAAAAGGGAGATTGTCAAAGAAGTTAATTGTGTTTTCTGGGCATTCAGCTCCACGTTCCTCTTCTGGTCCATTCAAGCTGTCTGTTTCAGGCAAGAATTTAAAGGGGTTCACAAATGCCAAACCTATTCAGGATGCAACTACAACACAGTCTAATCTCTTTCTCAGTATTATCTCTTGATCTCAGCCCCTGTATTATCTAAAACTTTAGAAGGGTGTAATTTTTCTGCTGACCTTTAAGTATAAACTTGAGAGATTTTTAAAATCTGAGTGTTCATTGCCAGTACACAAAAAAGGAGAATGTTGGCCTTGCAATGGAGAACATGTCAAAAGTCAAGTTATTTGTGAGTTTGTCGGGGTTTCTGGTCAGGTAATTGTATATTTTGGGCAAACAGCTCTCTCTGTAAGCTTTACACTCGAAACATGGAAGGTGAGGCACTATCAAACAGAGTGCATGTGGAGTTTTTCAAAGTATAAAAAATGCGGGACTTTTACCATTTGGTCAGGTGTTATTTTAAAAAGCTTTGTTCTATTGAAAAGAAAGGAAATCTCTCTCCTGTGGAAATGTTCATGTTTAGCAAAATTGTTATAGGGTGCTGAATATATTAGGATACTGTGGAAGAAACTATTGGATTGATTTATGTTGTGTGGGCTAAACATACATTAGAAAAATGCTGTAAAGTTCTTATGTGAGATTTTGTGGTGAAATTGCCTCATGTACACATATAGTTAGTGTATCTTATATGGAAATTTGCTACAAAGTGATTATGGTAAAAAATAAAAGAAGTAAATATGATAGTATATATGTCATATTATGCAAAATGAAGTAAAAACAAATTAAATTTCTATCTTTTGGCTCAGTACTTTGCCATATGTTATCTGAAACCTGTTGAGATTTGAGATTTGACTGTTATAAGTCATTTGAAGAGGAAACGAATTCACCAGAGACACTAACAAAGGGTTTGGCCCTGCACTGCTGATCTACAGTATCTGGCTCCTCCAAACTTTCTATGAAACTGCACGTGATCCAAAATATTACATTAGGAAAGAGTAAATTAATTGATTTCAGTGATTTAATATTTTTCTACTAAAACCAAGAATAAAATGCTTATGTTAAACATACACTACCTATTAGAAAATCCTGCCTCATTCATTGTGAACTTAAAAAAATGTTTTTCTAATGACATGCATCAATATTTTGTGCTATCTTTCAATGTATTTAGAATAGCAATTCATCTAGCTTTTATATTTCCTAACCTCAAGATATAATAAACTTCTGTTTTAATTAAATCTGAAAGCAAGGCTATTATACAATTTTTGAAGTCCATCGTACAGAAACAATAAGCTGTAAACTAAGATATTCACAAATTTTGGAAGGAGACAAAAAGTCCAAAATATATGGACTGGCTGAAGCCTGTCCTCTTTGCTTTAACCAGTCGTTATTTCTCAGTAGCAGCTACTCAATGTGTCATTCTATACTGAGTGAATTCCAATAAATTACAAGTGATTGCACATCACTGTGCATCAATCACAGGATAATTCTTGATTCAATGAGATGCAATGGGTGATGTCAATTATGTTTTGTTGATGCTCTTTGATTGCATATTCTTTTGCAAATACTGTAGCACTGGAGTTTTAACATGTTGACTAACCTGGCTATTCTACATGTCACAGGTTATGTCTGAAGTCATGAACATGAACAGAAATAGTAAAATATTGTCTCTACAGTGCATAAAAATTAGCAAAAATACCAGGATATATTATGAGAGATTGCATTAAGACAGAGAGAGATGAAAGGATTCATCTGAGTACTATCTGAGGAAAAAGAAAGGAGAGTTAAAATTTCTGCCTCTTTCTTTCTTCTTTTTTTTCTATAAACTTGAACTATAAGCCAGTTTTTTGGCGCCTTTTTTGGCATCGTCTGGTTCTATACTTGTGAAGATATTCTTCATACAAGCCTTTCCTAAAGGAGTGTGTGTGTTGTTCATTGAAGCCTCAAATGTGCACTTCATATCTACATTTTGTATACTTAATCCTGTGATGCTCATCAAACAGTCTAGTGCCAATGGAGGGTAGGCTCAAGCTATGCCAGTCTTATGGGAACATCCCAAGTGTATTACCCACAGCTCCCGACAAGGCAAGCCCTCAGTGAAGGAGGTGTTGCAGTCAACAACAGACTTAAGTGTGCTTGAGCTAAGCAAAGGCTACTTATCAGGCCAGGGAGAAGTACTACAGTATGTACGTGCAGAGATGTTTCTTTATTTATTTTCTCCTCTGAATTCTATGCATTTTGAGGACATGGAATAACAAGCTTAACCTAGAGAATTTTTGTGGGTTTTCTCCAGGTAGCTTCCTTTGACTGGATGAAATGGAACAATAAACATGTTGTGGTTTTATTGTTTCAGTATGATATGTGGGCAACAGAACTGCAATCCAGAAGCACAGCCAAAGAGAAGAGCCATTATGTCCATTGATTCAGAGAGAAGTGAAGATAATCTGTGTGCTTGAATAGCAGTCACAGCAGTGTAAATTACTACTGTCTTTCTAATCATAACTGAAGGATAGAAGCAGTGCATAGAACCCAGTGAGATCTATTTCAGTGCTTATTCAAAGAAAAACAGCCTTGAATTGGTGTTGTGCACTGAGAGAGTGCTCTTACCACCAAGTAATGCTCAAATGAATATAACTTCCTTCTCACAGCAGGATTTATTCAGAAATTAGTCTTTTTAGTTAATTTTCTGGGGGTTTTTCCGATTTGTGAAAAAAAATTCACTATACAGAGAAAAGCCAAATCAAGTAGATTTTAGAAGGAGAGGAAAGAAGAGGCATACAAAAAAGACTGACATGTCAAATGCTGGCAAAAAATCTGTGCCTTTATATAGATTAAACATTCTGTAAAGAGACAGTAAATTACAAAATGAAATGGGAGATGAGGATGATCAGCAGATGTAAAGGCTTAAGTCCAGAGTGTTCCTAGAAACACAAAACTGACATCTTCTTGCCAGCACAGTTGGTACAGTTTGTACTTCTGTCATTCTGGGATAGAGGAATATCATCATAGGCCTTTCCAGACAACTGAAACACAAACAAATTATATAACATAATGATGTAATATTAATATGGCATAAAGGTTAATGCAAGCAAAAAAAAGACCTCTGCAGATGACTGGTTTCCAAAAATTAATCTCTTACTGAATAATGAGAGACTCTGGCAGTCACACTGAGATTCTCACTCTTGTTTCCATCGTGAAGGCATCCGATGCAAATTCAAGACTGTGAAGGAGACTTGAGACAGGTTCCCCAGAACCTATGAGCTCAAAACATTCCCAGCTGTGAGGAGACCCCCCAATAGTTAAGTCTCCAACCAATAACCACTGTGATGTACAAAAAGTAGGAAAAAAAAATAGTAAAAACATACTGAAATTTCTGGCACAAGAAGCTGGGTATCAGCTTCTACAACTGTGGCTAACTTGAAATCCTGAAATAAGCCAGACTGGGATATCACTGCAGCACAGGCAAGAGTAGAGTGAGTTAAGCAAAAGCAAACCAGGCTTCTTCTTAACTACGTTTTTGGAGCTGCCAGTTCTGGCATTTAGAAAAGTTAATTTATTTCTGCCAAAAATATTCATTCAACAGATTAAAATCTCTTTGTGAGAAGACAATCAGAATTGAGTAAGAAAAGGTTTTTGAGGGTCAGTATGGAACCTGTACTGAAACTATGCCAACCTTCAATGTCTGAGCACTCTTAATTAAATGGTTTGTCACTCTCTCAACCTGTTGCTCTTTCCAGCAGTCAATTATACATCAAAAAGTAACAGTAAAAATTTAGACCTGCAAAAAGTGATAGAAGTCTCTTGTGCCTTTAGGCAACCAGTCTCAAGCTTTTGACTTAGATCAAGCAGGTCTTGTCCTGCATGTCCAGTAAATTACAGGATAGTTTGGCACAGCTAATCTCCTTTCCCTTCATTTGGCATTTTGGGAAGTATATTCATGGTTTTTTTTCTCATTTCAAGTTTTATAATAGATCCTTGACCAGGCAACAGCTATCAAAGTGATTTTACAGCAATCTAAATACTGTCATGTATCTTATTTGGCCATGGAGTGTGTCTGCAGACTGTGCTGATTACGGCCTCTCAAAAGGTCCAAGGAGTATGATCTGGGAAAAATGCAATTAGTCCTTCTGTTCTCTAGCACAGTTCTTATCAGATTGGAGTAGTTTGCTTTTTTGGCATTGGATGGATGGAGAGTCCCTGGATAGAAGTGAAAGTTAGTGTAATAAAATGAATTAGAAAAATCTAGACAATGCTAGGTTCATCTCCATATTATTAAGAGACAAAAACAGCAGGGCAGGAAAGTTTTCCTCATTTGCCAGCAGCCAAACTGTGGCCAATTTGGATCCTCTTCTTCTCTGATGGAATCTCTGCAGTCACATTTCAGGCTTAAAAATCACTTAATTTCTGTTTTGTAAATGCTTATTTGTGCCTTAAATGGGCTAAATGAAGCACTTTCAAAATAAGAGAAGATTTACAAGCCTTAGAGATAATCACAATGACTGGTGCCTTGCCCAGGAGAGCTGGAAATTCAAATGAGTTATTGGAAACATCAGTTATTGGACATGACCAAAGAGAGCATAGCCTAGCATAGGAATGACTCCAAATCCTCTTGCATAATGGAAAATATTGTATAGCCAGTTCCAACTGTGAAAGGGTAAAAGAAAAAGTCACACTTGGCTCACAAGCATGTTAAAACCAACCTGCTTACTTTGAGTTTTGTGTTTCTGAAATGAAGCACTGAACTGTTGACTATAATAACAACCAGAGGATAAAAATCCCCACATTCCTTTGAAAATAGCTTAGATTTTTTTAAGTGTATTTGATCTAGGATGAAACTCCTCTGTGTTTGTGTAAAGATATGAGTACTATTTTCTCTGAAAAACAGAGGGGAAATTTAAAATACATTTTCCCCAGGAGAAAATGTTTCACTTTTAAAAGAAATAGTAGGATTTCCAACTTTTGATGCCTGTCATTCATATAAAAATTAAACAAATCAAAATCAGTAACAAAACATGTCAAATTTTGCATTTTCAAGGCAATATGATTTTCCATAGATCTCTTAGCAGTACATTAAACGTATAATTTGTCCCTACCAGCCTCATACTCTAGAATACACAGTAACTGGTTCAAGCATCTTGAACATTGTACATTTAAAGTATGAGCAGCATATAATTAAACAAGTGCCTATGTCAGCAGAGAAATCTCCATTGAAGTGAGGATCTGATCACACTAGCAGTTAATTTTGCAACTCTTTTCATGAATAGAAATGCTTCTGGTTATGCAAGCCTCAAAGCTGCTTCTATTCAAGTCACTGGGACTATTGGAATCATTGAAACTTCAGCAGAAATAGAACCTAAGTCATTATTATTTGAACTGCCAGTAATTCTTGAAATGCTAGTGTCTTTTTCCTTTCTGTAAAATGAAATTTTTGGAAGAGTGAAAAGTGAGTAACTTGGACACACAAATTGGACAAAGAATTTTATAGTACAAGGAGCTGTCCTAGTGGGATTTCATGCCCTTGCTGACCTAGAGAGATTTAGCAGACAGTGTATTTACTTGTTCGAAAAGAATGTTGATTTTAAGAAGGCAGTACACGATTTTACTGAACATCCATATTAGAAATTCTCTTTGTTTATAAGGATCAGTTGTCCTGAGACTGTAATGCAAACTGTAAGTGTTGATCTGAAATGGAAAACTTCAATACTTAAAAATGGCTGAGGTATTTTGTTTTTGATGGGGCATCACTGAGTTGAAAAAGCAGAATAGTATTGCTCCCCCCATAATTTCATCTTAGGCAACTGAGCTAAATTTAGCAAATAAACTTGATACAAAGTTCTCCATGCTTGTCAAAATATGGTGGCAATTAAAGTGGCATCTATTCTGTACCTCATTTTTTTAAAGGAATATATTTTTCAAGGCTTTGACAGTTAAAAACTATTTAGATTATTTATGACATTTCCAATGAGTTAGTAACATTTTTTTATTGCATTGCATTTTGCATAATATAATTTGTCACTACTTCTTTATTAAGCTTGTTTTATATTCATAGTTGTCCCACAACACTATATTTTCCTCTTTGTCAGCTCAGAACTTCATTATGAAGGATGAGGTTTTATCGTTTCCTAGTGATGCAAATGTCTACAGTGAATAAGTGTCATTATGCAGGAACAGAAATTTAGTTTTCCTCCATTAAGCAGCCAGGCTAATGACTCAACAAGTTTATAGCCCACCACAAAATTTGATAGCTTGGTGTGAGTTAAACAAATGATGGTTACATATTTATATGAAAATGAAAGTGGCTTTTTGGAGCCTGATGTTGTATTTTTCTCATTTAAAGCCTAGACTTCCCTTTTTAATTTAAAGAAGGGACATTCTCAGTTACAACTTATGATGAGCATGCCTTCTGTTTCTTATGCCTGACATGACTCCAGTATGACAACACCATCATAGGGAAACAAAAAAGTATTTCATGGCCAGCTTTCAAATTCCACTGAGACCCATGGAAACATCCCCATTTAATGGCTTTGAATTCTCACTATTTCTCATCATATGCAGAAAAAAACCTGCTATTCATCATAAATATTACATCCAGCTGAAGATGATATATGCCCTATCCTGAGCAATGGAATGTTTCCATCTGGGTATGACACCCACTAAACACTGTCTCAGGTCCAGTGGACCACTATATCAGCAAACATACTGCCAAGCTCTTTCTTTTCTTTATACAATCAGTTTTAAGTAATTAATAGAATGTGTGAAAATGACCTATTTGTCTGCTAACTCATCTCCCCTCCAGTACAAATTTGTCCCCATGGCATATTTTTTCAATGCTTTGCCTAATCTAACTCCAAATATTCAGCATTTCCCATTGGAGATTGTTTCTCAGTTAAAGGGATCATGTTGTCAGGATTCTTATTCAGATATTAGGCTAAAATTTAATTTTTTTCCTAATATCAGTCTATTTCTCCTGGGGCCAGATTCCCAGCTGCCATAAACAGTCAGAGCTTGTTTGGGCAGTACACACCAGCCAAAAATCTGGTCAGGGTTTTCCCTTCCGACTATGCTAACAATTTTTTTCTCCTCTGCTACATTATACTGTTAATCATAGTGCTCACACTTATTCATTGCATTCTTCAATAATGCTTTCAAATCCCATTTTTCTAATACCATATTGCTTGCTGTGTCAATCATTCCATTCGATAATTCACTTATTAATCCATACCTCATGTTGAGATTAAATCAGCTGCTAAACCAGATGAGACTTCTCCATAGTGATGGTAGAACAGCCTCCATGCTCATAAGAGAGGATTTGTACTGAGGGCAATGAAGTAAGATCCTAACTTTGATAAACTTTGTTTTAATTTTCAGATAAAAGCAAACAGGATCAATAGTATGATATGTTTTTGTTGAAGGTTTTTTTCTTTAAGTGCAAAAATTTACATCTCAATATTTGTAAATGAAAACTGGCTGCTGCAGAACATCTCCATTCTTACAGTGGTGCTTCCTACCTATGATCTTCTGTGTGCACTGACAGAGTCATATTACTTGCTGATATAAAATTACCACTAGTTTGTAAATCCAATAGTTCCACATCAGATTAATAACTTTGAAAAAGGATTGTAGAATCAGAGTGGGAATACATTGGCACAAACAGATTTCATTACTGAACTGTCCCTAGATTATCACTCACATTTTCTTCTTTTGTAAGTATTTACCACAGAAACATCAAGGCTGGAAGAGACCTTCAAGACAATTTAGTCTAACCATCAACTCAGTGTCACCTTAAGCACCCTATAATCATATCCCCAAGTGCCACATCTAGATGCCTCTTGAACATTTTCAGAGATGGTGAGTCTGCAACCTCCCTGGAGGTGAAGAAATTAACTTTTGTTAACTGCTGGATTACCCTATCACTGCAGCAACCCAAAAGGCCAAAACAAAACAAAGCAAAACAATCTTTTCCATTGGCAGAGTTCTGTGGTAATGAGGTGAGGCTTAAGAGATATTTTAAAAGTAGCCTATATTTCCTATTCTAAATGAATCTCCTGTGCCTCTAGACATGACAAATTGATCTCCCTGAAACCAATAGTTCTTGAAATTTCCAAATCCAAATCAAAATAGCTGTTTAGCTCTACCAGTTCTCAGCTCTTTTGGACCAGTAGATAAAGGCTTTTTTTCTTTCCGTTTCTTAGAAAGTGACAAAACAAGAAAGCTTTTGAGTATTGTTGAGCACATATTTACGTTTAGCTGTTTCTTGTTCAAGTCACTTGACATGCTGCCATGGCCCAGGCCTGCTGGATCTATTATTGCTCGTGCCATCTATCATGTTTTATAGTCAGGGCTTAAGAAGATGACACCTATTTATGGAGGAGTGTCTAGAAGAGTCTCATTGAAGACCTCCCACTGTGTTGTTAAGAGCCCACTGTCAAACTGACTCATAAAAGAAACTTGAGCCCAGCACTCAGTCTCTAGTAAAGTACTGAAGCCTGGCAAATGGGATCACTGTTGTGATATGGCCAACATCTTTTGAAAGTCAGAGGTAGATTTGATTTTTGAACAGAGAACAAAAACATCATCAAACAGCACGCAACAGACTTTTTTTGTATATGATAAGTATCACTAGCAGGAGCTTAGAGTTTACATTACCTATTAGAAATACTGCAAAAGCAATGTCTATAAATGATAACTCTGTACAATTCAATGATACTTGAATGCCCTGACAATGCTTATCTCTAACATAACACTCACAGAGGTTCATCCATAACTGGAGTTTCTGTGACAATATCAGGCAGAGTAGAATTTTGAGATATGTTCATGAGACCACATATAATTACTCTTTGGTTCTATGAACATCTTCAGCCATTATGCCATTAGTGCTGTGATCCCAAATAGTATTTCAAGGGTTTGAACAATGTGCCCTTAATGGATATCCATGGCATTGAGAAGTACATTAGATAAAATTTCAAACTATTGGGTCAGTAGCTTCTTGTGAACAGTAGATCATTTGATCATGTTCCAGACTGTAGGCTTAGATCAGTGACATTCTTTTTGCAACAGTAAAAATAAATCTCCCAGGTAGAACGTATAATGTTAGTTTTTATGGAACAAGAAAAAAAAGCATGCACTAGCTCACAAGTTCGCTTTCAGTTAGTTCTACATATTAACAATCATGAAAATGAGGTTTGTGGCCTCAGGCACTGAATTCAATCACTTCATCTTTCCATGTAGCAACCCTATTTTTGCTTCCCTCCAGGCACACACTCACAGGGCAATCATGCTGAATTCTCAGTTCAAGTATGAATGGTTAGCTAAGCTTTTCTCTCAACAAACCATATTATAGAAAATTTCGGAAAAATCAGGCAGTGACAGAGAAGCACAAAAGCTAGATTTTGTTAATATAATAGTTCTTGGGTTTGAAATAAGAAAATCAAACAGCTGATCAAGCCTAATCCATTATACAGAAGGCATGCTTTATGCCATTTCTAACAGATGTTACATGTCATGTGGGAAGTGAGACAATGGCTCCACCCCTGTAACTTAAACTCAGGAGTCCAATAATAAAGTTGAAAATGCAATTAGATTTTTTAGTATAAGTTTTAGCAGATAGATGATGGATATGCTAGAAAAAATGTACCTCCAATTCAGGTTGAAATATTAGTGAAACATTCCCACTAATAATACTGTCCTGGGCTGCCAAAGATTCCAGTTTCTTTTTTCAGAGTTGGATTTGTTTTTCATATGAATAAAAGCCCATATAAGTTATCACAAAGAGCTATCATTCACTGTCGATATCAAATAGATGATAAACAATACTGTCATGTTGAGTGTCAAACAAGTAGAAAGAGACACCAAGGTTTGAGGCCCTTAAAACTCCAGGAGGGACCCAAAAAATCCTCATCAACCTTCAGCATTGTGCCAGATTCACTTGAGCAGGAACATAATTATTTTGGTTTTCTAGTATTGCTTTTAACCATAGTATATTGTAAGATGAGAAGAGTTGTAAAATCAATTCTTGGTGTAATAATATAACAAAATATAACATTAATGATACGTTTTGCATGTGCTATAATAACATTACAAACATTCTACATGTGCTATTACTTAACTTCAGTGGGTTTTTTTGTTACAGAACTAGTTTCTATTTTATTGATCAAGAAATCAAGGTCTAGAATGACAATGTGATGCTTTTCAGACATGCAGAGCTTCCCCACCCAGATGAATTGTTGTTGGTTCTGTTCCCATACGTCAAGTCCTCAGCTCATTAAAATGTTCCACCATCACAATTCACTGACCTTGTGGACATTCTTTGAAGACACTAATGACTTGTTTAACACTAGCATTGATCTTTCAGGTATGATCTCTTTGAGTTAAAAGATCTATAAATATGGCTTAATCATTCAAAGGGCTTAATTATCTAGTGCACTACTGCAGTTTTATATTGATGTAATATTATTTGGTTTATATGAGACTAGTAAGAATCATACAGTGATTCAGTATTTGCTAGCTAGTCTGTGAAGAACCTCAGAATCATCAGACCCTGTTTCTAAAGATGCTGCTATCTAGTGCCCATGGGCTGCACGAATGCCATCTAGGGCTCATTGCTAGTCAGCATTTTTGCAGCTTGGCATGCTGTTGTAAAGACTGCATGTACAACAGGTCTAGACTGGCATACATGTACAAAAATACCGAAGTGCAAAAATAAATCCACACAAGGTACTTGTTACTGGCACTCACACTTACATCTCTGGAAAACTGACCTACAAAGGTGTTTTTTCTTTTCAAAGTCTTTTGTCAGATGTAAGTATGTTAGGGAGATCACTCTTCTTTTCATGCTGCCTCCTGTGTGAATAGTCAGAAAATCAGTCTCTCATTTACCTTTGGAAAACCTAAAAATATGTGAATGTGTTCATAATCCTCATACTTCAATTAATTTTCATGGGAATATTTGCTACTTAAATATTACGCAAGCTATTCATAGTTTAATGACTGTTTGCTCCTGCTCACAAAATTTCAAGGTTAGTGCAAGGTCAAGCTGCACTTTGCTGAAGAAGCCAGTTATAAATTTCACTAACGTATTTCATCATGTGATGTTTTTCTGTACCAACTGATGATTGTTCTGGAGTGAAAAAGGTTAGCTGAGCACACATGATACATTGATTACTACTGAATTTACTTTCTTAGATAAAATATATCTATTGTTACTTCTGTGCATCTCTTTCCTAATGCTATATTTGAACTAAGAACTGAATTCTTGCTTAAATGTAATGAAACTTTAGCCTGATGGCAATTAATAAAATGGGTTTCCTTGTGAGAACTTTAGTTGCTTCTGGTAGTTTCTGGAGATATCTGTGGAGAGCAATTTTTTTTACCTGTTTGCTAACAGATGCGTTTTTGACTGTCAACTATTTCCTGGTATCCTGGTTCTTGATTAAAAAGAATTCACACCTTTAGTCTCTATCTGCCTGCCGAGTAGAGGGCAGCCAAGTGGGAGACACTTGTTTACTCAGTAAGGGTGGGTACAGCAAACTGACCCTTTGGGAGTTTGTGTGGAGGGCATCAGAAATGGCTTCAAAAAGCGTGGGAGCAGCAATGGTGGTTATGGGCCAAAGTGCTCAGTCCCCAGCCTTGAACAGTGAAATTAGCCCTGGAAAACCAGAAACCATGATCCAGGTTTAGCTCTGGAGGGAGGCTGCTGCTGCACAGGTCTCAGGCAGCATCAGTCTCAAGCATCTTTAGATCTTTGTTATGAAAACTAATAGGTATGAACCCATGGCTCTCCATTGCATTGAATGGAGGAGATACAAGGAAAAAAAGAACCAGCCCTTAAAATGATCAAATGGTGAGCAGGAAATGATCAATTTGTTAATGACTGCTATTGTATTCATATTTGTATTGTATTTGTAATGACTGTCTATATCCACAGACACATTTGTGTGAAATGTTACTCTTCCCCATGTATGTGCCAAGCCAAAAGTACAACATTACAAAGTGCAATATGCTGCCAGCCATGTCAGCATCTTGCAAAGCTAATTCTGAATTAAAGTCTGCCCATGCCATCACCTGGACATGATGAGGTAGAGAGAGGTAGCCAAGATGAGAAGTGTCCCTGAGGCAGATGCTCTGCTAGTGATGGAGCATGGACAGACTGACTTTTCCTTCATGTGCTCTAGATTTCAGGGAGCTAAATCCTGAAGAGAAGCAGGAAACGTTGATTTGCTAAATGGCCCTTTGGCTTGCCTGTTTTCCACCTCTGATTGTTGTTCAATGGTTCAGGACCAAATTAATTATTTTAGTATAATGTTTACTTTATTTGCATGGTAAAATACTTAAAAACATTCTGTAGACATTTTGGATAATAATGGCCATGCATTTTCCCCCTAGTAATGTCGATTCAACTGACCATAGTGATTATAAAGAGTAAAAATTTTTGATTGAGTTAATAATACACAAGTTGAAGTATTTCTAAATAGTATTAATTTAATAATCAAAGTCACATTATGACCTATCTGGCCAATTGTCCATGAATTATGGAGAATTGAAATAAGCCTTGATAGGATAGGCTGTAAACACCAACACAAGCTGCAATGTGGCAAGATCATCTCCACAGCACAATAAATGAGTCGAGTGTAAATAGCAATGTCTGAAGTTTTTCGTTATATTTCTGTCTTTTAAATATTTACCTAAAATGCTGCCATCATTCTCACCAAATGATTTGGAGGATTTTTTCCTTTATAATTTGTATTAGATGTTCCAGCTCTAGGAAGAAAAAGTTGACTAAACTTGTTTAGGAGGAAGAAAGAAGAATGTAAAGTTTAAAATAGTGGCAGTGTATTCCATGAAGACACACGCTAGAAGCAGCCAGGTATGGGGCCAGATCAGAGATTCCCCAAGAAAAGATGCTGGAATAGCAGCATATGCCTACATGCTCACTGCCACAGCTCTGTGCAGCAGGTGCCTATTTATATAATAAAAGTTCTGACCCAAATGTTCACTGAAAGAGCTCTTTGAATTTTTTCCCCAGTCACATGCACTGTACACTCATGATCAAATGGTGTAGAGTTGGCCTTGTGCCTCTGAGAGCCTGTGAACCAGTGGAGTCAGGTTGTGAAAAGGTCCCTTTAGAACATTTCACTGACAAATGCTTGCACTGCCTCCAGCAGAAAATCACTAGCCTAACTACTGGCTTTCTGTCATCATTGCTAAGCAAACCCTGAGAGACCATTTTAGGTTTGTGTTTAAGGTAAAAAAGATGTTAGCCTTGACGTGAAAAGTTGAGCTGTATTCTCTAAAACACAGCTATCTTCATGCACTGAAAAAAAAGAATCTCAAAGTCATTAAAGCCAATAGATTACAATTAGATATCGTAATTGAAATTATTTCATCTGGAAATCACTAAACATAAACCCAAAAGGAACTGAGCTATTGTTTACAGGCAGGTTGTAACCCATGATAGTTCCTCTCAGATTAATAGCACCTCATCTCTGAAAGAATATTCATCATCATTAATAGCATAGGCCCCAGGCTTCTGCCATCATTGCATTTCTGATTATTGAGGACTCATAAAGATACATGTGCTGTGAATAACGAACATAACTAATCTTCAGCCAAACTTACAAAGATTGGAAGTTGCAGATTTGGGTGGTCTGAACAAGTCTCAGTTATCTGAGATTTTATTGTATTATTCAATTTTTTAATATCCTTTAACTTAATTGACAACAGAAACCACTGCACAGTAATATATATATATATATAAATATGTATGTTATGAAGTATATACATTTTTATTAGCTATTTGATAAGACTTCAAGTGTGGCTTTTCGCTATGCAGTACAAGGCCTTTTGCATCTGGACAGCTAGAACTGGAGAAGACCACAAGTCGTATTTCTCTGTGTCTCACAATAACTTCAGCTAAATAAATAGGTGTTTGCACTGAGATTTTGTTTAACCAATTCCATGGACAATTCAGTTGTGAAATTTAGATTAGGCATCAAAGCAAACTTTAGCTCATCTCCAGGCAGAGTAATTTCCTCTAGTGCTCTAGGCTACATCTCTAGTCAGTTAGAAGCATCCAATAACTAAGGCATTTTTTTATCCTTGTAAACATAGCCTTTTTTATAGAAAACAAGAAAATCTAATGGGCATTGACTGTTCATCTTTCCTATTAACTGAGAACAAGTCTTTAGTGGCTTTTAAAACTAGGCTGGTAAATTTTTACAAGTCTAAAATAAATATTTTATTTTCTTCAGTAAATGCATTTTAAAGAATTAATGAGGATTTAATAAGTTAATTGCATGTGTCATTCATATAAAAATGTACTATGTATTACACATAACTATATTTAAAAATATTTTTTCTAAGTAAGGGAGTTACAGGTCTAAGTTAGCTGAGAACAAAGCTTTCACTTAGCTCCCTGGTGTCTCTGACATAATGTTTAATTACCAGATCACCTGTGATATTTCTCACAGAATAGATGATGCTGTCTGACTAAGGAGATATTCAACTCTGCCTTTTTCCAGTGTGTGGATCTGTTGCCATCTTCAGCACTGTCCCAGGCTCTCAATTGCCAGAGTAAGCCTTGAGAGCAGTGAAAAGCCATGGTTTTTCCCCCATCACAGCTTTAGGGTTGGAACAGTTGTTTTAGCTGTAGATTAAGAAAAACACATAAGGGGCTGATACCTGTCATGAAGAATATTAATCAGAATGCATAGAAGTTGGCAAATAAATAAGCAAAAATGTCTTATGTCTGTATCCAATATTTTATCGACAAAAAGGACTATGCATCCTTACTGCAGTCTATTCTCTGTACACAATATTTTGGTGCAGAAAAAGTAGGCCCTGCAGTGAGGATGTGGTTTTCTGACTTCCGAGCAGGAAGCCAGGTTGTGGCTGAGATAATCAAGGGAAGCCTCTGAACAAGACAGTAGACCAAGCTAAAGGACAGGGGTCTTTACCTTACTTATTATGAGTGTCTTTACTGGCAGAGGAAAAGACTGAACCCCAGGTTTTGCCACAGAACATTCACTGGTTAATGTTTAAATAACATCCAGACTGCTAAGCACTTTCGAAAGCCAGTTGGAAATTGCAGCTGCCACCACCTACTAGGGGAATCTTCTCTGTTTGCCTTCGAGGCTATCTCTACTCAAGTAGAATGGAAAGGGTGTAGATCAAAATGCTTACCAAATGAATGACCTTACTATTGTAGCTCAGTCAATCAGAAATCTGTTTCCTGGAAGAGTAGGTTTTCTTCTGGTATATCTGTATTACAAAGGAACGAGGGGTAATGCCAATATCATAAAGACTAGGAAACTATAAATAGAATGAACTCATGTGTCAAAGATGCATCTACATATGAGAAAGACAAATAAAAGTATTTTTCTGTCCCAAATAAAACACAAGTGGGCTTGTGGGTGCTATTGGTCATCATGGCAACTACATCTTGGTGGATGAAAAAACATATGAATCATGTATTTCTTAATCAAAAAGCATGAAGATTGCATTTCTTTGGGGTTTTGGGGAAAAAACCAGTAGAAATTAGAAAAGTAACCAGGCAATCACTAAAAGCTGTAGACAGAGTCAAGAAGGAAGTTAGGACACTGCTGCTGAATATTACCAACAAATCAGCCACTTGGGTTTTTTAAATGATATGTGAGGGTCATGAGCCATGGAAACAACAATTTGCAAGCATTGCTTGAGGAAAAGTATGCCTGATGCCCCCCAGCCCCAGATCCGTGGTGCATATAGAGGTGCACGGGGTGTACTCTGAGTGCATGCAGATTGGCCACGACATGTCCAAGGATTCCATAGATGGAAGCAGGCTCAGGTCAGATGAAATGTCCAGAAGACTTAAACCTAGTCCAGAGGCCAAAATATCAAAATAAGCCAGTTAAAAATTAAAGTTATTGAAAAAAACATGATGGGCGGTAAAAGGAAATAGTGGAACAAGGAAGGAATTAAAAAGTACTCAGAATCCTAATTTAAGGAACAAGATTAAAAAAAAAGGTAGACAAACATCTTGGTTTATATTTCCAAGCTCTTTAACTTTCCTGAGGTGGCAGAGCCTCTCATGCATTTTTATTGTTGTATATGCACAGAAAACCTCCCTTCCCTTCCTTGTCTACATTCTGGCTTCCTACTAACAAAAACTACCAAAAGTGATTTATTTCCTGTGTGAGTTCAAAATTTTTTCTTTCCTTTGTAACAATATTTTGTGGATTTTCGAGGACAGGGCCACATTTGGACCCAATCTATACTTGTCATTTGTCTAAAAGTTTCAGCATTACAAACCCTAAGTTCACCTAATAATATCAGATTTAGCATGATAAAACCCAAATGATCCCATATGCCTTTGTGCTCTACTATCATCATCATTTTTTTGGTCTACATGGCAGTTTGAGAAAAGGAAATATTCAAGCCCTATATATGGTCTTTTACTTCAGTCTTTATGCCAGTCTTGATGAAAAATGTTTCATTAGTGTAATGCAATCTATCCTGTATTAACTTGCAAGTGTAAGAGCTTTTGATGGTCTTGACTTTGCTCAGTGACTGTTCAGGTAAAGCAGCTGTGGCTGCCAATGTAACAAAAAAATACTGATATCTGTACAAACTATTTTTTAAATCCCACACTAACTACATGCAAAGACATGAGAACACACTCCAAAATTGAGTTTGCTTGTCTTCAGGCAAAGAATTTCCTCACTCAGCCCTAACATATACAAAATTGTTCTGGAAAAGTAAAATTTCAATACAGGCCTTAAACATATAGTCTTGAAAACCCCAAAATATTTCCACAAACAGCTGAAAAGTTGGCTGACAGCCTAAGAAAGACTGAAATAAGCTGTTAATGTGTAAATTAAATAAACTGTGATTCCTCTGTCAGCTATAGTGTTAATCTGAAATTTATTTCCTCTTTTTTTCTGGTTGAGCACTGCTCAGAATACCCCCACAAAACAATTGCATATGATTTCCAGTTCACATATCAAGTTTTGCAGACTTTCCACTTCTGCTTCATCAGTTTTTCTTGAATTATTCAGTTCCTTCAGTTAATGGCTACCAGCATGCTGTACATGCAAGAGTATTGTATTATAGCTTCATTTACTTCATTCCATGTCCTAGTCATTTTTAAATTTAGATTTTTCTAAATGCTTTTCTAAATTTGTGTTGATGCCTGGTAAACAAGCTGTGAAGGATCAGTCACCATTAACACAATCTGTCTATCCTGCACAAGAGAGCCCTTGAAGGGAATTTCCAGTGTGACGCTGCAGGGTGTCTTGGCTTTTTGGAATGCTACAAAACAAACTGTAAACAGTCTTCATTATGCCAGCACAAGCAACAGCTTTGGTACCGTTTTCAGCTGAATCTGCGTAACAAAGATTCAGAGAATGACAGTTGTTTAGGAATAGTAGGCACGGTTTACCATCTTGCTTTAACACACTATAGTTTTCTTAAAAAAATTATATAACAAATTAATTGTATTTGTCATATCATTCTGGTTTTCAGCCTTATGATAAGAATCATTCCAAAAATAATCAAGTCTGTTTTAACTCGTCTTTCCACTATAACTTCAACAGTTCTGAGAATGCTCCTCAGTAGCATAAGTTTTCTAGGTAGAATAGATTCGTCATCACCCTCAAAGACAACCAGCCCATCTGATCTGCTTTCAAGCGAATAAGATATAACATTTCTGGTGAATTCTGTCTTGGCACACTTTCTGTTCAGGAGCTGACACTGATGACTCAACCTCACAGTCACTTCTTGGCTTCACAGATAATCATCTTAGCCCTCTTCAAGGAAAATGTATGAACATCAGCCTATCTGTTTTTGTATTGTTCTGCATCACTACATGTGTTATGTCTCTGTTTTAAGACTGTCAAGGATCAGGTGAGTCACGTTTCCGAAGACATGTTTTTCTCCAGATTTTTTCATCAGCATAAGGTCTAGTTGGAATTTCCTAAATAAAATTGTCAAAGTTATAAGGGAGCCATAAAACCAAAGGAAGAGGACTGGTTTCTTCATATGGGACAACATGGGAATATTTCTTTCTCCTATTTCTTCATTACATCACCAGGTGAATAGGATGATTCAATAACTGAAATCTATTCTATTTTTTCATGCCATGTTTAAATACATAATGCCCATATGTTAGCTGAAGGACACAGAACTGCTTCCTATCTTTTGAGTCTCTACATATTTGAGCTTCAACTCCACTCCTGCTCCACTTTTTGGTGGAGTCCTATCCCTGAGCATCACCCTTGCCCTGACCATTGATTGTCTGGGTAGGGAAGGTGGGTAGTGTAGGGAAGTGGGCAGCAGAAGTGTTTTGGTACAATCCAGTCAACTTCTCAGTCTAGATGATCATACAAATCCAGCACCTGAATTATCAAGATGTGATACCCAGCCACCCATCTTCTGTACAGCTTAAACAGAAGCCATCTGCCTTCCTCTCTTGTAGTCCTGAAATACATCATATTTCAGATATTAAAACTGTAGTGGCAAGAGTACAAAATAAGCACTCTTACCTTTCACAGTATTTAAGCATTTCTTGCTGAGTTACCAAAACAAGTTCAAAACTTAAAAAACGACCCTGGAATTCATGCTGTCCTTCCCNTTGCCAAAAATCATTATCAATGACAGGTTGTAAAAACCTTTAGTTGATTTGGAGAAGCATACCAATGGCAAAGCTAAGCCTGAACCATTCTGCCCTCGATCCTCTGTTCTAACTGTGCACTATGCATAAACTCTGACATTATGATGTATGAGAAGCTTCAGACAATGAACAGAATGCTCTTTTGGAAGAGTGAACTCTTTTCCTTCTACTATGTATGTATTTGACTAACAATAATTTTAACTACAGAACAGTGAACACTAAACTTATGCTCATATTTTATTGCTTGCATTGCAGTTGCATAGGTTTTATGGCACTATTATTCAACATATTCAGCTAATAGAAGTTTCAGATGCATAACTTACCTGTGATTTTGCTTTAAATTAAATCTAGTAATTCAAATTTTTCTAGCTTCTCATTTTTCAATAAATCCATACAATTCCTTAAAATCTAATAATGTAAGCATTTTGCAACCATTTGAGAATTGGGGTTACATTGTTAAAACACTGGGCAAATAATTCATGTGATCAGACTAATATAACTTTAATGTTATAGGCACTTTTAAAATTTTGAGATTGCAATTCAGCTACCAGAAACCCATAGCCAATTGTCTTCACATGGTTCTGGGTGACTGCTCCTTAAATAACAAATTACCCAGGAAATCTCTTGTTCTGGGAATTCATTATAGTATACAAAATAAATTAAGTTGCAGTTTTACCTGAAAACTTCATTATTACATTTTCTGCTGCAATGTGATTGCTAGGTTATGTTTGCAATGCTGTATGTTGTCTACAGTGCAGGGAGAGGGCTCAATAGCTCAGTTTTATGTGAAATATCTTCCTGAAAGATACAAATATGTGGAATTCATCTCATTGGTAGAGGAGCTACCCCATCTCTCTTGAGCAGAGCTGCACCCAGTGGTAATGGGATGGTTGTTATCAGGTGAAGATTTACCTCGAGGACAATAGCTGCCTTTGCTTTGCAGGAACCATTTATTGATTTCAGAAGATATTTTCTGAAATATCTGATAGTCTTATACAGTTCCTACTTTAAAGTACAGTTGTCAACTTGGTGGTATTGTGCAAACTGGTTGTCTTGTGAAAAAACAAGGACATTACATTCAGTTTGGGCTATTAACTTTCATATGAATTTATACCTTATGTTATTCAAAATACTCTTCCATTTTTTACCCATATATACACTATAAACAGACAGAAAGCACCCATGGGCTGACCCTGCTTTTTAAATACTTATCTAAATAGATACGCATGCAGCTGTTGCCACATGTGCTTTGATGACCTGTTCATCTGAATTGAGTAAGACTAAGGAGCAGGAAAGACAAAAAGAGAGGGGAAAAAACCCCAAGAGTGGGAGGAGGTGTGGGTGTGCAGATGAAGGAAATGTCATGGGCTGGCCAGGTAGCACTCACTGCTTTCCCAGCGAGTCATGACATCTCTGAAGAGCCACTTGAAATAGGGAAATCTTCTGATAAAATGGCAGCCACATCACTGTGATAGCATGCAGAATCATGCAACCAAGTACAATGAAATCAGAACTCCTGTGACAGGTCTGCAGGCCACTTGCCCCAAATTTCCAATAATTAGTGAATATTGGATGGCTAAGGTTTTGAGGACAGATCTGAAGGCCCATCCTTTAAAGAAAGTAAATTTCAGAGAGAGTTAACATTCAGATACAGTAATAATTGATGCTTTGGCTCACCTTTGAAAATCTTTGCTGTAACATCTCTGCCTCCTTTCCTTCTGTAAAACAAAAGCAGCAGCTATTTGATCAGATTATCCTGAAGATTGCCTAATATCTTGAAAGTGCTAAAACTCTCATAAGCAACAAGCAACCCTGCTTGACAAGTGATAGGCAGTTGTCCTAGGTTACAATATAGATGTATTCAGTATTCTATTGCCACTAGCTGTGGGGCATTAGCTGTTATCTCCTGCTGTGACTCACCCCTGATAACAGACAATGGGCCATCAAGGACCCACTGCATGACTCATGGACTTATCTCTTCCTATTGTGAGATACTCCACCCAGGAGGGAAGAGCCAAGCATTCCCACCTGGATGTAACCTGGCCTTGGAAGGGCCTGAGCTAGTCTGGTCTACTGGGTTCCCCAAGGACAAGAGCTCCCACTGGACCTTCAGCTGGAGACCAGACCTTCACAGGATCACTGCTTTGACTGAACTACTTCAGCTGGACTGCTACCACCACCCTAACAGGATGTCAGATTGTATCTGACTTTGTCAGTGTTTTTCCTTGTATTATTACACTTATTTTTAATTTTCCTATTAAATGTATAATCCTGACTTGCAATCTCCTGCTGGTTTGTTTTCAAACTAATACAACAGTGCAACTTTTTTTTTTTTTTACCTGTTACTTATTTCTTACAAATCTGATGATCATGGGGTTTTCTGAAATGCTTATTGTTGTGGATTAACCCTGTAGGCAGCCAAACACCACACAGCTTCCATCTCTCTCCCTCTGCAGTGCACAGGAGAGAGAATAGGAGGGGCAAAAGTGAGAAAACTAATGGTTGTGTTAAGGTGTTTTAATACTCAAACGATGAAAAGAAAAAAAACCGAGAAAGAAACAAAAATCACTTGCTCACCACCAGGAGATTAACACCAACCCTGAGCAACAGCTACTTGGCAAAGCTCCACCTCATGGTGAAAGCTACAATGAAGAAAATGATCTCTACTGCAGCCATAGCTAGCACACTTATCCAAAAAGAATTAAATCCCACATGCTTGTATGATTACCTGAGTACAAACTCACATTGTATTTGCAAATAAATGTCATTAATTTTCAGTTAAAGTTGACCATACAGCTTATTTTGTTATTAATTATTATTTTTAAAACATTTGCATATTAAAGTATTAAAGTGATGCCTGATAGTTTTTATTTCCTTTCTCTTTATATTCTTTTTATACCCTTTTTATGTATTTTATACCCTTTCCCATTCCCAGTACTTTTCACTCCCTGTATCTTAGCCCCACATGTTCATAAACCTTGCACTCTAGCCCAGTTCGGAATTCTTTGGAGATGATAGAATATCCCTAATATCTCAGAACGTAAGGCACCAACCTTGAACCGAGCCTCCTCTCTAGAACATATTTTTGTGAACTAAGTTGTAGCCTCATTTGGAGAGGGTTAATTAGACTAGAGAGACAATTACTTCATTTGTTAGGTTTCTTATTTGAGGATTTTAGGTAAGTATGCTAATTTGTGAAGTCCATAAAATTGTATACGCATTATACCTGGGGGTGCTTCGTCGTGGTTCCACCCTTGATGATGGTGCACCTGGGATCCTATTAAACCAAGGTAATACCCTTTTCCCTATACTGTGGTGTCTGCGTCTTATTTTTACCAGCATTTTAGGCATGAAAAGTATAGACTTCTATGCATGAATTAGGTTTTTAATGAAAACAACCATTAAGTAATTGGTCAAATTTTGCTTTGGCTAAAGGATGTACCACAAAAGTTGGCATAAATAATATATTTGGAACATTTTACATACATTTGTGATTAAAAAAAAAAAAGGCACAAACCAATGGGGTCACAGTCCCCAAATAAACAGAAAATTTCAGAAAAATATATTCATGTTGGGTCATCGAGTGTCAACTCATGCGAATTTTGAGGAATGCAAAATAATGTTTAGTGGGAGAGATTTTTTTACCTTATTTGTAGTCACTGATGGGTTCAAAAATATCCTAAAAGAGATGGTGAAGCTTAATGACAATTACACCTTACACCTGAAAAGGAATAGAGGCCTAAGAGATGAGACAAAAGGAAGTCCTAGAAGATGCTTTAAAACCAATAGCAAATAGTGTCTCCTTACTTGGACCACTGGCAAAAATCTGGCCTTAAAGATGAAGTGTCAAGAACTTATGTTGAGTTTAATGGTACCAGAATCTTGGTCATTGCTTTATGTTTCTAGAAATAAATAGCATTCAAAGACAGGGGATGAAAATGGTTACAGATTTCATTCAAAGACAGGTGATGAAAAAGGTTACAGACTACACACAATTTCTAAGTGACTGAAGAAACCAAGATGATTTGATCTGCTTAATTAAAAAAAAAAGCAAAAAAACCCTCAAACACATCTGAAGAAATATATTTCATTCAGCTAAAACAACAAAAATTGTTCAGAAGGTCAATAAGAAGATTCTATTCATCCTCTGAAAATGCAAGGACAACAAGTTCTGATGGACTAGAAAAGCAATATACTTTTGCACAGTTTGCAATTAACCTGTGGAACTGGCTGTTATGAAATATCAGTGCGCTCAAGAATTTAAGAGTCTTTGAAAAAGAGATGACATTTCATCTGAGTAATGAGAACATCCACAGTTACTTTGGTAAAAAAATATTAATTTGAACAGGATGCTAACTTTCAGCATATTAACCAATTTTCATCTAAGGGATTAAAATAATTTTTGTCTGGAGAGATCTTTTAAAGATTCTCTGTGCATTTCACGGATAATTTTGTGCCCACAGCCAGTCAGACACTGAGACCACAATTGTTCAGTGTTGCATGGTGACTAGATTGTCCACTGGCAGCATCTTGCACTCATTGTATCCAGAGATCAAAGATTTCCACACTGTGCAACATTATATTCTTTTTATTATTATTATTATTTTAAAGCAGACAGATTCCTTCTGAAAGACTTTCCAGGCTCTAAGTTGCTATTGGTTTTAACTTTCTAATACTTTATGGATTTCAGAATTTAATTAGATTTTTAAATGGCAGAATTAGTCTCCAAAAGTTGGAAGGCTCTATTCCAGAGTCTTAATACATGCAAGATTTTGGTCTCAGTCTTGCTTCCTGCTTACTACAAGAAAAATAATATTTCATTTCTTCTTATCGGTACAATTCACTGTTTTACCTATTGTGTCTCTTACATTCTTTGACATGACTTTCTCCTGTGACTATTCTTACACTAAACTTTTTGTTATTGAACACAATGGAAGCTTTATTCAGTCCACTCTCTCTTTCCATGGAATTTCATTGTATGGTTGTTTTGTGAGGAATGGTAAATGTGAGAAACTGTTCATTAAAATATTCCTTTCAGCTCCTACATGCTTCATTTCTACAGATACACACACACACACACACATACAGAGACATGCATTGTACCTGCAGTTATCAAGATTAAAAATATAAACTTTCTTAAGTCTGCGCTATCCCTACATAAAGGTGTTAAGTTTTTACTTTTTTTTTCTTAGTGAAAACTAAGGCTAGGCAGGAGAGGTGAGCAAGGGGACAAAAAAAGAATTTCTACAAATTTCAATATTTTCCTATTGAGCAGAAGAATAAAAGGGCTTCAGAAGTCACTTCAGAAAGTGAAAGGCTTGAACAACCAGCCAAAATTACTGATGTCACACTGTTTTTCCTTGTTGAAACTAAAGGCTTGACCCTTAGCCTTTCATTTCTCAAGTAACTGACTTAACTGCAACCTATTGAACTGCTCTGGAAATAGTTGTCTAACAATTTAATCCAGTAAAATAATTTGAATAGCTAACTAGCTAACAGAATGGAACCAAGCCCGTAAGTGGGGTTAGGATGCTTGCCTGTTGCACCGGATGACTGGAGGCTTCTGACTATGACTCCAACTTTGCCCTTTTCTCTGTTGATTATTCTGTTCTTGGGAAAGAGATGCTGAGGTCTTTAAAGCAGATGTATTGAGATGTTGCTCTGACTTGTCCTTTTTAAAAGTCCATTTCTAATGGCATTTTATGGAAAGCAGACTCCTAAGACTAAATTACTATCTTTGTTGCTGCTTCTTAACATCACATTCATTTTAAATGTAAATGAGAGTATCTGAGTATTTGATGAAGTTATCATTGAAACGACTTGTTCCTTAACCCCATTAAATCTGCATTTGCAGATAAAAATATTCTGTTGGAAAATTCCCAAATGACTTTTATTGTCAATACATCCTGTTTTCCTGTTTTCTTTTAGAACACCTAAAATAACAACACATTGCACTCTGTATTTTGCACACTCAAGAGCTCTATCCGAGTGTTCACAAGCCAATATTTCCAGGTCTTTTTATTTGTAGTATAGGCATTTTAATTACTGTTATATAGAATAACCTTCAAATATAGCAACCAGGTAAAAAATACTGTGGTAAAATTCTGCAAGACATTTTAGTGCATTTATGGTCCTAATACAATTAACGTACAACGAGTTGATTGAAAAAACTAAATATTTGTTCATACAAGTGATTGTTGACGACTTGAACTCATAACACACCCAGGCAGATATTGTGTAATGTGGAAACTAGACAGCTGCACAAAGACATGAACTGTCTGTGGCAAAACACCTCCCCTATGTAGGATTTTCTCAACATTCAGTTACATTTTGGACAGTAAAGGGGGTACATTAAGATAGGGTGATAGCAGAAATGTCTCTTTCAGTAAGAGCTAGTTTCCTATTTTGCAATTTTTAGGCCATTATCTCACTTAACACAAAATTCCATTGATTTGCAGGAGTTAGGTGCCACTGAATATGAATAAAGTGGTAAGATTGTGTCTGCTGTGACTTTTGAAAGAAAACATTCTGGGCTCTGCCTCTCTCTTCATAAAAAAATGAGTCCTTACAGTCACATGTAGTATTAATGCCACATAATTGGTCAAAAGCATCCTTCTTCAGTTAATCATCAAACATCTATCATGTAAACCCAACTGGATAGGGGGATGGACAGAGATTCTCCCTTTCCCTGCTGATGCCTCTATGAAAAGTCTCCCTAGAACAAGCTCCCTGGGGTGCTCCATTAGCCTAAAACATACTGCATGGCTCTTTTTCCCCCCGTTGCTGCTTTTCTTTTGTTTTCCAGCCAAAAATCTTCAAAAGCTTTTAAACAACAACGAGGTCAGAAGAGATTGTTGTCTCAATTTAAAGAGAATAAAAATCAGCAGAGAGTCCTGTACACATGATTTCTTTCATTCTCTATTTCTTGTATTAAGCCAATTACTTAATGGACAGAAAGTTATTTTACAATCCTTCAGAGTGTGAGGCAGATTACAGAAAAATCTCCCTAAGCAATGGAAAACAATGTATAAATAATAAGAACCTAATCATTCCCTTTAATGAAAAACTGCTCACAAGGGAAGAAAGATAGGCATGTATATACACTAAAATTAAGTCATCCTACTTACATGCTCATGTCCCCGTGAAGCATGCTCTTCAAGCACCATGCTGAAGCTTAAATGCTGCTATGCCTCATGATCCAAGACATATGTAGGGAGAAGACAGTGTTGTATTTGTGTCAGCTCATTTTGGCAGCTCTCCTGACTACAGAAAACAAGAGGAAACTTTATAGTGCTACTTCTGTTTTGACTAATTCTGCCGAAGCCAGACATTTCTCCCACCACCAACCCTTCTCACCCACCAAAAAAAAAAAAAAAAAAGGACATGAAACAACAAATCAATCTGAACCCAAACCAAGAAGACCCAAAACAGCTGAGGAAGCCTGACACTTGCATACTTGGGTAGAGGTGTAGAGAAGACTACAAGAGTTTAAAGTTTTCTGATATTAAACCTGTTGTACCACTGTACAGTTAAGGCAGACACAGGCTCTTGCTACTCAGCTTGGGTTTAAAAAGTCCAATTTTAAAGCCTCTCCTTATCAGATGGGGTAGATCTAAGCATTCAGCATCTTTTCTCTATGCAGTGTCAAAATAATTAGTTTCTGACTGTAGAGAAGCAGGAACCAAGAGATAACAAAAACACTTGATAAATGCTTACCCAGTAGCATTTCTAGATATCTACCTATCTTCTTTCTAGCTTCTAAACACAGTAATAATTTCTACTGTTATGAAGAATCATTTAATGAAAAATATTCCAACACTAGCAATCTGAAGGGACAAAAACCTTGGAAGGACCTAATAAATGTTAGCTGTATATATACATATTTTTAGGCAGAAAATCCAGAAGCCAGTTTCAGAATTAATTTTGTAGTTTGAATTCTTTGCTAAAACAGTATGAGAGAGCAGAGACTTGCCATTATGGAAAGACTGATTTAAACCCTCAAAAATGTCAGAAAGTAGTGCTTGACCTCTTCACTTTCCTGTACTGTCAAATTATTTCTTTTTAATTCACATACAATTTATACTGAATTTCAGAATATTTCAGTCAATTGTATTTCACCAATGGCTCTTGTCATTCTGCTTATGCTTTCTTGGTGTCCAACAGCAGTAGCTATTTTGTTGGCAGTCATATGTTTTACCCTAACATCTTGTTGAGCTGCATTTCCTTTCAGCACAGAATGGGCAGATATTTTCCAAAATGATTTTATGCAGATCTGTCAAAGTCTGTCCACATTTCAGTCAATGAAGTGAATGCTTGACAGAAATACCTTCTCAATTATGATGTTTTGAACTATTCCAACCTCTTTCAGGAGTTACATCTGTGTGTTCACATTAACAGTATAAAAAGCATGACTAGTGAACCAGGGAGTGCAACTAGGGCATTTTGGTTTTAACAGGTTTAAACACATTACATAAAATATTGGTTTAAACAATTGATCTTTTCACTACCAAAAGATTGAAGATTGCAGGGGGTGTCGAGGCGGTGGAGGAGACAAAACTGCCATCTGTAAGAGGAATGAAGGTGATGTTCTTCAAAAGCATGTGGTCCACAAAGGAGTGAAGGTGTGGGAGCTGAAGTTCACACTTTTAAAATGTTGATTAAGTATCTGCTTGTCTTGAGTCCTTTCCAACAAATAGGGAAGCTCCCACTCACATCAGCAAGTTTTTACTATTATCTTCCTTTGGTATTTCTAAAATGTATAATTATTCAGTGCTGAAGATCTAAAGGAAGCAATGTTTGACTCAAAACCTTTCTCATTAGGCTATTTTGGGATTATTTAATGAGCATTTGGGCTGAAAAAAAGGAACCTCTGTTTTTTGCCATCATACCTACGTATGCAGTGAAATTAATTCTATGTTCAGAAGACGTATTGAACCCACCAGTCCACCAGTGTATTTATTCTGCACAGAATGTCTGGAGATGTTTTTATCTCACTTAATCTATTTGTGCTATATAAGTATATTGCATCCACTACCACCCTCTTTCAAGAATGTGAATACAGCACTTAATAATGAAGTTTGAAACTCTCAGAAATTACTTTTTGTGGCAGAAAGGAGAAACTCCTGCACATAATTAACTAATGTGCTATTTTGTTCCCTAAACTCTCCTGTATTTTTTAGTATGCATTTATGAAAAGGAGTCAAAGCTGCCATAAGGTTCAGTACATTTCACTTGTACACTCTCGGTGAATTTATCACAAGATAAACAAAACTTTTCCAACCTGAACACAGCTGTAAAAATCCCCTCAGCTGTCACTGTTGCCCAAAACACTGTTTAGCCTCTTTTCCCTGAAGCTAGACTGATTCCTTATGTTTTTCTCATGTTTGATTGTTTTTCTAGCAGGCATTCCATGTTTGGGATCATAGTCCCTACTTGCTCATTTGATCATATACAGTGTGTATAACATACTGTATTTGGTTAAGGAAACTTTTTTGTTATTAGACAATTTCTTAAATCATGCTCTTTCAAATTTATTGATTATACAGTCATCTAAACCTATGTTTGCAATACATGTAATGAACATTTATGGAGCGTAGATTAAAAAAAAAAGTTTTTTTTTTTCTGGTGTTGCATCTACTTTACAAAATTATATTAAGCTACACAATAACTCAAAGACAGCCCTGACATAATTCTGTTATTTGATTGTCTTGAAGCATTCTCATATAAGATTAATTTAGAAGATGTCTTCACAGCCCTTTTCAGATAACACTAAAAGACAGTTAAGCAGCTGTTTTTACTAAAGAACAAAGGCAAATGCAGTGTCACTCAGAAATTCAGGTGCCGTGTGGAGGTTTTTTTTTCCTGAGTACTGCTTTGGCTATGAGAACTGGGATGTTTTCAGAGACAGGCAGAGAAGAAAGCCTTTTGCAAGGGTCATTTCTATTAGCATCAACAGCTGCTCAGTGGATTCTGGTTCACTCCCCACTTTAAGCTGCTTTTCCCTAGTCCTAGAAGCCTCCTCTGTTCATTGAATAATTGAATGACTTAAGTTGGCAAAGACCTGCAAGATGATAGGGTCCAAGCACTAACATAACTCTGCCAGATCCACCGCTAAACCATGTCCCTAAGTGCCACATCTATGTGTCTTTCAATTACCTTCAGGGACAGTGACTCCACTCTTTCTCTGGGAAGCCTGTTACAATGTTTGTAAATCCTTTGGGGGAAGAAGTTTTTTACTACTATGCAATCTAAATCTCCCCTGGAGGCACTTGAAGCATTTTTCTTTTTGTCCTATTGCTTGCACTTGGGAGAAGATACAGATCTCCATCTCAAGGGTTTCCACATTGAACCTGAGCAGAGAACTGGCATCTGCTAAAAATAACATGTTATTTTTGACCTTTTTCACCATGTAATTGTCTCCCCATGTGGCCTCCCAGCTACACTCCCCTAACAGAGGAGACAGTGCAGGAACAGAAGATGAGAGGCTGGGGGACAAACATGGACAGAAAGAGCTTGAGATTGCGCTGCTGCTGAAGTCTGTGGAAGTTTGGCCTGAGCCAGCCCCAGTGTAGATGGTGTCATAATACTGAATTTCCAACAAAAGGGGGTATGGGCCAAAAGAGGCCTGAACACAAAGCCTGGAAAAGGATTTCTTCTTTGTCAAGAGTCATGTCTTCATTCATTGTTGTAAAGGAGCAGAACTCCATTGGAGATATTTCCCCTGCTATTGGCTACTGATGATTTTAATAAATTGTGTTAGTTTGAAAACAAGCCAGCGGGACATCAGAAGTCAGGACTATAAATTTAATAGTAAAATTAAAAATAAGTGCAATAATTCAAGGAAAAGCACTGACAAAGTCAGATACAACCTAACACCCAGTTAGGGTGGTGGTAGCAGTCCAGGTGAAGTAGTTAGGTTGAAGCATTGATCCTGTAGAAGGTCTGGTCTCCACCTGTAAATCCAGTAGCNAATGAAAACACAAATCTGTGAAAATGGCTGGAAAACACTTTGAAATAAGTAAAAAAGTGAGAAGCCTGAACCATGACTGTGGCTAGCACAGACCTTTCCCGTGAGAATTTTTTCTCTCTTTTCTTGTGTTTTTATAAACAAAGATAAAGTTTGGATGTTATTAAAACAGTTTCTCAAGATGTGGCAGTTCAGGCCTGGCCAATAGGCTCAGGGGGAGGTTTCGGACTGACCAATCTGAGTGACCTTTGAAAAGTCTATATAACTTGGAATTAAATAATAAAATAGAGATCTTTTATGCCTCGCTGAGACTGGTCCTCTTCTCTCTGCTAGCAGCTCAACAGCAACACATGACTTTGTCCATTTTTCTGGTTTTCTTCAGAAGGTAGCATTAATCAAAAAACAGACCAGCAAATTGTTCAATTGAAAGCAGTGATCCTCACCCATCTAGCTTGGTAGGCCAGGACACCATCACACTTGTTTATGAGAAATCCTCCCGTGGATTCATTGAATTATGCAGCATATTGGGTAGTTCTATTGGCCAGTCTTTCAATATTATATCTTTCAGTTGTCTAACTGATGTAATAGGTGACAACTGAGAGTGGTAAGAGTGTGCTTATGTAATGAAGCTGCATGTTTTGACATGCAAGCTGCATGTTTGTCCTTTGAGAACTCTAGATTTTCTTTCTTAAAAACCCACGAGCTTTATTTCAGGCATTAGACACACAAAGACATTACTGCAGCTGAACACAGGTCTGTGCAGCAGCTGAGTGTTGGTAACTGTTGGAACAGTTTTAATAAAAAATCAAATGCAAACTGAGGTAACACATCTTCACACTCCTTAATTGTCTGCACAATAATGTTAATATCATTTTGCATGCCCTACCAAGAACTGGATCCTGACTTCAGCTGGAATCTGAAACCTCTGCATTGATTTTTTCATTATTCTTGCCTGATAACCCCTTCCTCTTCTGTCAAAATATTGCTTGATTCTTTCTCTTTTACACGGCTGTTATGTCTATTATACATCTTAAACAAAGGCATGTTATCCTTCTACACACAGTGAAGCACACACTTAGCTTTAAGTTTGAAAGTTGGCTTCAGAATTCCAAGTTGTTTTGGTTTAAGAACCCACATAACTATCCAAAGGATTGGGTCCATAGCCATGTAAAGATAAATATCAGAAACACAAATGAAAATACTTGAGCATATGCACAGCTTACTGTGGCATCACTAAGTCATTAGGGGTGATTGCTTGTGCCAGGAACCTAATATAAACATTAGATGATTTTGCATCTCCCTGATTGATCATACATTTGTTAGAGATGATGAGATGAATTTCATATTTCCATACAGCCTGAAAAAACTAATAAAACAGAACAGGAAGCTATGAAAAAGAGAAGACCTTCTTCCAAATCCTGAAGGTAATTTCTTCATGAATACAGAAATGTACCATCTCTTGGTAAAAAGTACAAATATATTCTGTAACATAATGCTCTGTATTTATATTTTAAACATTTTAATGAAATATTAAACACATTCAGTTTGAGATCCTGTTATTAAGCTATAGGAAAGGTCATGACAGTAGAACGACTGCAATAGCTACTCTGAACAAAGTATCTTGTTATTCAGTAATAACATGAAGTTTTAACCTAGAGCTGATACGTAGTAACTAAAAATCATAAAATCATAACTTTCTTCTTTCGTATTTTCTGTAGGCAATCTTTTTCTCAGTGGGGGACTGTGTGTGGGGGTGTTCTTTCTTTAAAATATTATGTTCTCAAGCTCATCTCTTTCTTATCTTTTCCTTTATTATTCCTTTCTAGCCCCTGTTTTTCCTCTGCATTCTCCCCTCCCCCCAGTTCTCTTCAATTTGATCTCATCCATATGGTCTTAGACAAATTGGCTGCAAAAGATCTGGGTAAGATGAGCAGATGTCCTGTGAAAAAAAAGTCATCAGGGTGTCCATTTTTCCCCATTTCTTCATATTACACTACTCAGTTGCACAGTAGGGGAAAAATAATAGGCAATTTACATAAGAAATCCTTGGATAAACCTGTGTTAAAATACTGGAAAATAAACTTTTGCAGGAGTTTGTCAAAATTAAAAAAGAAAAACAAAAAAACATTGTTCATTCTTTGCAGTTATGCCAGCAGGTTGTCTAAAACATCTGCTCTGGTAATATGTCACAAGAAATAGCCTGTGCAGGTTAGGCCAGTACATAATAGAGGTAAATGTATTTTTAAATGCCAGGTTTTAAAGGAAGACAGATCCGCTTGGTATCTCATTATAAGGGAAATGGCTTTTCATGTCACCCCATCAGTAGTTGTGCAGCTTTGGGGAAAGTTTCAAAGGTTACGATCCATGCTTTTTAACTCTTAACTAGCTTACAATTTTTACAGAGAAAAGCTCTGGATGGTTTTAATTCCCAAGTAATAAAATTGACTCTTTGTTTGCCTCTAGAAAATGGAAGGGAATTTACATTATGTCTGCATATGGAAAATATTCCTGTTATTTCTGGACAGAATAACCCCTTAAGGGAATATCAGGTGAGGTTTCTACTGTAGGTATTTGCCTCTCTGCATGTTCATGTGCATATACATACACGATTATCAAATATCTTTTTGGGCTGATTCTGACTTAATGGCAGCATACCACTAAAGTAAAATCACTGATTTCCCTAGAAGTGCCTAGTCATATCAGTGAAGCATAAATTCAGCTTTTGTAAAGCTTTGGCTTTCTCTGAAGGTTGTAAAATAGACCTGTCAGAAGTCAATAATTCTTGCATAAATCTGCAAATTTTGGACCTAAATTCAGTAAATCACTAATATGTGTTCTTAAATTAAGTATGTTTGCACAATTTTGCACAAATATTTAAGTGCACACTCATATAATTTACTAAATCATGGATTATCCATCAGAGTAAAAGGAACTCTTTGGTGAAAAAAGGTTCCTGACTAAATTCAACATTTATATACATGATTCCCCTGGAAATATTTAGGGTCTTGCAGTTAGGCAAGTACTTAGAGATTTTGTGGAATCAGATGCATATCCTTATGTCTACAACAGAAATAGACATTAATTTCCTTTTGCTAACACTGATTGTAAGCATATAATAAAAAATAAAATACAAATTACACTGATCCAAATAAGAAGGTAATATCTTCATGGGTGGATTATGGTTTTCTTTGAGGTCAAAGTGTTATTAATTTAAACAGTTACTCATGGGGAAACACACAGATTCTTACCAGTTTTGACTAAATTTTTTGTGGGATGTCAAGCATATATTTCTGGTTAAACGCTTAGAGAAAGCAGGCTCAGACTAGAATAAACCTGCACAGTTTTTTATTTACTACCAAAAGGTCCTTGCTCTGCCTATTTTGGGGAAGATTTTTAAAGATATTCCAGTGCACTCTTCTTGACTCTTCTGGAGTGGCTCCAACTCTAGTTTCTCACATGCAAAAATCCTGTATTGTGAAAGCTTTTTCTCTTGTGGGTATATTTACAAAAGAGCAAAACTCAAAATATTTTTCAGAATAGGATGATTACTCTTGCCTTGCTTCAATTATCTTTTGATTGAAACTGAATAGAAAGAGCTTCCCCATCTTTCATTTGTATAGGCTAACTCTTATATCTCTTTTTTTTTTTTAAATAAAGCACTGTTTCCTACTTTAAAAAAGTTGAATGTATTTTAAAACCACAAATAAGAAATGTGAGAAATATGGAAAATGAATCCTGAAGTATGAAAATGTGTCACAAAATAGGACCTGATTATCTGGGGAGGCTTCTGCTTTGCATTGATACCACATAATAGTACTCTGGTCTGAACTACTCTCAATTTCTTAACCAAATTACCCTTTAAATTACCAAGCAAGGGCCATATGCTTCCCTCCTTTATGCTGCGCATATCTCAGATTTTCACTTAATTTAAACAAGAGAGACATGATAATTGTCTCTTTAGCTTAAAGGAAACCCATGTGCTCTTCTTTTACTGCAATTTTCTCAAAGTTACCATGGTGAGAAACAGTTTTTCACAGAATCCTCCTGATCTCTGATTCAGTCTAGAAGTTATTCCTTTTTAACTTCTTTACACTATCATCTTTCTAGTCAAGGACTAGTCAAGAGTCTTTTCCAGTGCTTCACAATGGCTATTTTATTTTCCTAAGGACAGTTATGGTTTAATGAGTAGCATTTGAGAGAAGAAAAAGAATAAGTTTTAAAAATTAATTTGTTTCTAAATTCAAATTCATTCATAACCCAGCAAGACTACAAAGATTAGTAATGTGCCTAAAATTATGCATAATGTTTCAGTAACTCACTAAATTTGGGTTAATTTCCTTGAAAATATTGTAACTGGACAGGTGTCAGAATGCACAATTTAAGACTGCTTATGTCCATATGTCTATAATTTGATGAAGTGAATTTTTTTTCTTGGTGCATTTTCACATGATTTGTGGTACTGGAATATTTGGTCCCCTGTGCCAGGATTGTTGTTCTAGTAGTTCTGTTGTGCATGAGAGAACCGAAAAGGTAAAACCTCTAACAGGAACTGAGGTTAGCCACTTGCATAAATGATATTAAACTGTTGTGAGTGTTAGGTCTCTTATGCTCAATTTCTTGCCTCCACAATAAAATTTCCTACTTTATTTTCCTTAAAAGGTTAATAGAGATAGTGTAAAAGAAGCTTAAATAGGCTGAATTAGGATTTAGCTGCAATGGTTTATGGACAGCTAGATGTTGGTCACTAATAAGCAGCCTTCTTGATAAAATAATTACCGTAGCTGTAGGGAGGGTGAAGCAACATCATCTATTTTTTGACATCCAAAATTTCTCATAGGATAATATATGAATCCAATTAAATTCAACCAAAATGGTGACATGGAGTACACCTCTTTCAATGCCTGTAACTGCCTTATTCTAGGTCAGAGAAAACAGAAGGCCATTAAATCATGATGGTTTCTATTTTAGTGTGAATGTGCATTGGTCAAGTTGGAGGTAAGATAAAATTCTCTAGATCTTTCTGTGGGGAACTGACCTGAAACTCTCTTACCAGGAGAAGAAGATTAACACATACTAGTTAATTAAGGTTCTATAAGGCAAAGCAAATCCTCACAATTTCCACTCTAGCATACAGATCCATCATTCATTTATAATACTATACTAGAAACCTCTTTATGCCCACCATGCTCTAGGGTCTGACATCCAGCTGGGCCTAGTGCTTTGGTGCCGTTGTTCTGCTGTTAGGAACGTGCTCCCTGGTAGAAATTCATATTTCAAAGGATTGTTTCCACCCATTACTTCCCTACTGCTGCAGCCAAGCATGTCCCCTCCTGCATGGGCAGCACTGAGCTGCTCCTTCAGTTATGAAGGGATCCAGCTCTTGGCTTCTCACACACTGGAAAGGAGAATATTGCTCTCAGGAACAGACAGCCAGAGGAGAGATGGAAATGAGCTTTGAGCTTGGTATGTTATTTAAATTTGAAGATTAGCCATACAAAATGGAAATTGTAAAATCAAGAGGAAGACACTGAGAAGTGGAGGAGAAAAAGGCACTCAGATGGGTTGGCTTTGCAGATTTGTTTTTGTTTTTCCTTTTCTGCTTCAACTTAATTTTTCAGTTAGCTAAAGCAGAAGGATACTTTTCAATGATGATTTTAAAGTTTCAGTGTTCCTAGGTTTAGTTATCCTCGAGGAACAGAGTGTATCTCTATGGGACTGCCAATAATTTGGATGTCATGGGTGATTTTTTAGGTTTGTGTATGTTTTGGGGGTGGGGGGAGGTTTTAAACTCTTGTCCATCAGCACTGTTTTGTGGGCCTGAAGCAGCTGGGTCCCCTATTTTATAATTGACTTCAGGAAGACACTGTGCTCATAAATGTGTAGCAGAGGTCAAAGGATGCCAGTGTTGCATCCTATAGAGCAAAATCTTAAATAAATCTTAAGACTACATACAGCAATTTGTTGGTATCCAAACTCAATCCACACAGGGAAGGAGATAAGGGACAGTACTAAATCTGTGTGATGAGCAACTAAAATTGTATTAAAGCTATGGCTAGGAGAGCAAATCAGTAGCAGAAGTCAGAATTTAAACAGAGCAAACAACAGGGTTTTACATCAAATTTTTCTCTGCTACTTTCACAAATTACGTATCATTTCCTACTTTTCTGTTCATTCTCAGTATACTATTGTAGGAATCTATCCTTTGTGCCCATTATGGAAATCTGCAAAAGGCAGCAAAAGGCCAGTTCAGTGGAACACCATGAAAATACCCTCAACAGTAATTTAGTATTTTATCTTAATTTCTTTTCCTGCTCTGGTTTACTAAATTCAGTTGCCTTGAGCAACACTTTGGTAGATAGAAGAGATCTCCATGGCAAATCCAGAGAGACAATCAGACTGCCATTCTCATTTTCATCCTCAACTGACCTTCAGCTTTCCTGTTTCATCATGTGTGTTCAGTCCAAATATGAAGATAATATTTGGCACTGTTTGTGTAATGATGTGGGTGTTTGTGTTATTGATGTGACAGTTGAATATGTCTGCCATAGTGATTCAACACAATAAAAAAAAATTAGTTCAGTTTTGAGCTTTGAGTTTCATGGGCTGGTGGAGAAGAATGATGCTGGAAGGTTCAAAGAGTGTGAAAGGCAGCAAAAAGTATTTATATGCTTCATTTGGTCTAACATACTAGTTTCAACAATTAGCACCTTCATTCAGTGTGGATCTGTGGTACTGCTTCAGCACCTGTGCAAATTACTTGGTCTGTCATTGGTGCTTCTCACCTTCCTTTCTACCATGGTACAATAGTCTTCACCTTGTGTACAACAGGGCCTAACTTTTGTTTTGGCATATGGTCAAAGGGAAATAAACTCATTTCACTCTTTGTACAAATCAATGTATGGCAAGTGAAATGGAATTTTGCAGCTATCCTGTATAGTGCTCTGTATTCTGTATAGTACTGCTGTAGTAATTATTTTGTCTTCTGATTACCTCAAGTACAGTAGGACACGTACAAACCACAGGATGGGGACATGTGGATCTCCATCATATGCATGTCACACACACAGATGACAGGATTATCAAACTGATGGCAGAATTAATTTTGTTAACTTTATCTGTGGAGGAGGTGAAAAATATGCAGCTGGTGAATAAATAGTATGAAGAGATAATAGAATTACTCAGCCTCATTAAATGGCTACACATTGTGCTATTTAGTAATTCATTCAATAGCAAGGTGTCTTGAAGAGCAGGTACAATAGATTATTAACTGTAGGGGGACTGCACATATAAAGACATAACTGTTAAGGGGAATCAATGCATTCTGCTCAGCACCATATGCATAGAGACATAGAGCAGTTATTATTACAACATCATCTCAGCTTGTTTAACACAGCTATCCCTGTCCTTTCACTTTGTCCTCTTTTCTCTGCTTTCCTCCTTTTTCTTTTCACAGAATCTAACTCTATAAAGGAACATAACAAAATCTTTTCAATTGAAATCTCACACCTCTCCACCCTCAAGAAAGGAATGCATGCTATCAACAATACACAATAATCAGTTACAAATGAAAGTAATAATAATCTGCCATGCTCTTCTGCCTATTATCGTAAGTAGCATGAAATGATAATTTAATAGTATGCAGTGCTTCACTTCATCAATAAAAGTATCCAAGCAGCAAAGCACAAACACTAACAAGTGTGCAGCACAGTCAATTCTCATTGCATCCCCAGGACCTGGTTCATTTTTCATCAGCTGTAATGCCAGCTTGCAAAGTCACAGAAGGGAGGAATGAAAGCTGCTATTTCAGCCTCACTGATGTGTGAGGGGGAAGAACGCTGCCACTTCCTTAGCACTGCCTGCCTGAAAAGTTGTAATGGCCCCATGGTGTCACCAGCAGGGACTCTACTGTCACCTTCTGCTGCTGCTGTAGTGGTTTTCTCCAGTCCTGTACAGCTGTTGAGAACAACTAGCTCTTCCTCTTTTCATCATCTGATCTCACCTGGGAAATGAAGATTCCTATGCCTGTCTCTTACTGCAGGGAGGTGCAGTGCACTGTAGTCAGCAGCTGGCTGACACACCAGCACGGCCTTGTTGGGACCCCATTTGCAGCTTGGGTGTCCCTTCACGGAATCGCCATCCCTGGAATTGTTCAAAAGGCATGTGGATGTGGCCCTTGGGGACACGGTGTAGTGGCGAACATGGTGGTGCTGGGTTAACTGTTGGCCTTTATGATCTTGGAGGTCATTTCCAACCTTAATGACTCTGTGATTCTACCAATGCTCAGGTTATGGTTCCCACTCACACAGACTATTGTCCTTACACATACTGGTTTACCAGAGGAAAACTGTCATCTTGGTGAAGCTAGGTAGAAATCCTCTCAAAATGTTTTATGGAAATTGGGTTTTCTGCCACAAAAATGTTCACCATGATAAAAGATTGTTTTGCTCAAGGTGAAACAAAATGGAAGAGTTTTCTTACAAGGAAATTGTGACATATCTTACTCACCTGTCTCCTCAGGAAAGACTCTGTCCCTAAGGGTTATTGCTGTCTTTCATCAGCTTTGACCGACAGTGCCGTTATTGTAGGCACAGCCCAGGCCACAGAGGAGCAGAGGGGAAAGCAGTTCTTGCCACACAGCGGCTATGTGGCACCCTGGAAGCTGCATTAACTCTGAATCAGTTGAAAATATTTCCACACCCCAAAATTGATAATTTTATTTTCTTTTAAGCTGACAGCCCTGAACATTATTTTTCAGCACATTTTCATTTTTTAGGGCTGTCAATACACTCAAATTAATAATAATATAAGAAGATAAAAAAATTTTAAAAATTACACTGGAGTCTTGTGTTTATTTTAATTTTGAGAAATAAAACCATGCCAGCTTGTCCACTCCTGTAGCAGTTTCCAAGTATGAATATATGACACATGAAGTTCCTACATATACAGTAAGATTGTGGTAACCAGTTCAGAAGAACAGTACTTCTGTTTATTTAAGTGTTGGGATTTTGGCTGCCTATAATATTTTTCAAATAAGGCTACTCAATACCCAAGGGTGAGTTCATGTGTCCCCTGCCATTTACATGTGCCTGTAATTGAGCCTTCTAGGAAATTCCAGGCAAAGATCTTTCCTGTAGTCCTACAAAAGGGTTGAATGTCAGATGTAATAATAAAAGTAAGATGTTAGGAAGACACACTCATAATCCAGTACAAGTTACAGGAAAGTGCATGAAAAAGTTAAAGAAAATTTCCTATAGAATTAAAGTTTCTTCCTTCCAACAGAACTGTGGAAGACCCATACTAGCTGTCAATCCTACAGTTAAAATTTTTGTTGCAGTGATTAGAAGATGCTTTTTTCTCACCTGCTTTTAGTAACCAGAAACCTGGAAAAATTAATACCATTAAAAAAATTAGATCATCAAAAAGCCAAATTTTGGCCATTATTAATTTCCAGTATAAAGGCTTTTTTAAATGCAATATATATATTTGGTGTGTATATATATATTTAAATGTGTTAGTCTAGATCTGGTGAGACTGAAAAATACAACTATCCTCTACATAAGTACTAACAACAGTGTGTGTTTTCAAGTTGCACTGTGAGTGAGACAAACTACTGCAGCTTACATATTCAGTTAAAAGTTGCCATGTAGACAATTTGACACTCTGTGCTATGTTCACATCATGCCTGTGCCATGATTTATGGGTGCCTTCCAACTCAAGATATTCTATGATTATATGATTTCTAGTTGTGTTGAGTTCCATGCTTGGTGTTCAATTCTGATGCTCAGTGCAGATTTGCAAGACCTGGAGCTCAATGACACTTTTTCAAAAACTGTTCTCCTCTTCCTGTGTCAGTACTAATAGCTGCAAAGAATCAAATCACCACGCTGCTTAGCCATTTGGCCAGTAAAAAGAGCATATTTAGTATTTGCTGCTTGAAAGGAAATTCTCAGAGGATTTTAGTCTGTGAAAGGCTGGGCACCAGTGCTCAAAAATATACGAATTGGTTTAATATGCTCGGAAAAGGGCAGATGTGATTATATTACTTCATTGCACATGGAGGAAAACTAAGGCATAAAGATATAGAATGACTTCATAAACCCAGAAATGAGTACTCTGAACATTTCACTTCTTTTTGTTTATCACTCCAACCACCTGGTACTCCCAGCAGCGAACCCAAACTTTTGGCTAGATAAGAAAAAAGTATTTCTTCTGGAAAGCCATGTTGCATTAAATGCCCAATATGTAACCAAGTGGTTGTGTCAAGTGGAAAATAACGATTTTATGACAACTCTTTCTGTATGATTCTCTCATAGTGCTCGACATTTATGATATGTAATGATATAATATTGAAACACCAAACTTCTTTTCAGTATCCACTACAATTATATTTTACTTTTTTACTTTCCATCTCCATCATTTGGCTCTGATTTTAAAGTGAGAATTTATAACAGACAATTCTTGTTTTCACTGTGTTATTTAACACATCCTGCCTGGGTGTCTTTCAAATTAAACAATCTTAGCTATTAGATATTAGCAATTAGCTATTCTATTACCATAACCATAGCTACTACTTAATATTGTTGGTTTTCAATTGTTTTAGGTTTCCTTAAAAAGATTTGGTTCATACTGAAATAGTAGCTATTTGCCAGATTCCCCTGGGAAGAACAACTCAACATTTAGTACAGATTTTAATGCCTGGGTTCTGGATGAAGCCCATCTGTGGTTTATTGAAGAAATACCTTGCCAACATCACTCTTATCAGAATATTATGGGAAATTTCACACCAAGGCCCCAACTTTATTCCATGTTGTTCTGTGACACAATTAGGATCATAGAATCACTTAGGCTGAAAACCACCAATTATTATTACACATAATCCTTTAAAGCTGTCTCTTATCCTGTTAATAACTTGATGATTACTCTTAGCCACTCACCTAAAGGAAAAATTCTGCCAAAGTTAAAGCAGTCCTTTTTCAAACAGATTTCAAGTGAGAAACATACCACCGTAATATTGAACCCAATATATAACCAAGGATTTTCTGTGTTGAATTCATGCATCGCCATAGCTAATTTGTGGAGATTTTGACACCAACTGAGGAAGTGGCATAGAAACATAAGTCTGAAATAGCACATCCATAACACACAGAAGAGAAAAGTAAATCTAATGATGTGTTAGTATTCAGCTGGGATCCACACATTTCCTGTAGAATATGTTAGTGATGTAAAAATGGCCCCATAACATCACTTTTTCTCTCCAGTATGCAAAAAGAAAGCAAAAAAATACATTTTGAAAACATTGCAAAAGTAATCTGAGCAACTAGAATTGTAGCAGAGGTACTGTTATGTTCATCCTGACTCCTGCTTTTATGATCACTGCCATGGGCCTGTGTGTGTTTATACTGGTCTGCTAACAGACAAAGAACAGTTTCCAGGTACTCTGACAAAAGGAAAAACTACGGCACACCTTCTTTACAGTCTCCTGCAATTGTCATTGTCATGAGTCAGAATAATAACTTAAAATAGGTCTAAGAATTTATAAAAGCTCTGTGTGGCTTCCAATAGTCCTTCTGTATGAATGAGAGTCATTGGAAATCTTTGAGAATGTCAGGGCATATAAGCATGTACAAGAGGCTGTTATCTCCTAATGTTTGATGGCGATGGCATTAAACATCAAAGCTTTGCTTCACCGCCTCACTTTGCTCTGAATGTTTGTCTTCTTCCAAGACAATCAGTTGTTTGTCCATAAAGTCCCACTTTAAAAGTCCACATGCTCATGTGCACAAATTGCACTCCACTTTCACAGAAGTACAATTTAATGCACACAGGACAGCTATTGCAAGCCATGTAGCTATGTAGTCCTTCTGACGGTTTTAATCCATTTGTACTCTTGCTAGCTCTTTACAATGGATTGTACTCCTTCACATCTGCAGGGCTGTAGCCATAAGAATAAGTTAATACTAATACTGACATAAGTGGAGTTTCCTACCATGAAATACAAAACTGGGTGTTTTGGCGTCACAGTTGAATTTCCAGTTGTACGTAATGCTCACCATTTTGCTAAGCTTTCAGTGTAATTTTTTTTAATGCTGCCTTGAAAAACATCCTGCCATTTTCAGCTAAACAACAGTTTTCAGAAGAAAGGATTCCTCAGTGTCTCTCTGTGTTGCTTTCACTGGCTACTTTGATTTTCTGCTTCTTTCCTTGTTTTCCTGGACTACCATCAGGGGATGGCATTGATAAATGTAGTGCCTGGCTCTTTCATGACATTAACACCGTTAAAAGTAAGTTCTCAGGAGCAACTCATTGCTTTCTCCCAGGGAGTAGTGTCGCAATATGGATTTCCAGACTCTGTGTCCAAAGTAGAACCAACAGCAAAAGAAATCAGCAACAAAATAAAAACTTAAGGGAAATGCTGGGAGCAAGCAGAATCTCTTGTTTACAACCATTCTGGTGTTGTAATGAAGCTTCATTACAAACAAAAAACCCAATTCTATAGTAAAATGGAGGAGAGTCCTCAGTAGCATAATGACTTTTTACCATTCCCAGCTATGCTTGGTGCACCAAAAAATTAGAGAGTGAAGGTTTCATCACCTTTGGCTAGACAGTAAAAGCAGGTTCAGTGATAAGGCCATAGCTTCTGCCCTGCCTTATGCTGCTGACAGAGCAGCAGTAGATAAAGTAGCCACGTCTGTGCTGGACTAGTAGTAAGACTGACCATGTTAAAAATCTGAGCTCAAGTGAGAGAAGAAAGATAGTTTTGATAGTCTGATAAAATAAAACTATTTTACTTTTTTATTTCTTTTATTGGTCCTCCTTTGACTGAACTCCTGTCAATAAAATGCTGTGAGCACTCTTAACAAAAGCTCTTTCTTGAAGAATGTTCGTCAAATTTTCTTTTTTTTTTTTTTTTTTTTTTTCTAAATTATAANTCTCTAAAGAATAAAAGAAACAGTTTAAGTGATACAATAGCAAGCTGGCAAACAGTGTAAAGTTCATCTTTCCCAAACAAGCTCTGAGCTGTTGCTCTTTAGCTTTGATGTCACATTTCTGCTTCTTCATTACAAGGACCCTTTTCTATCACATGTGGATGTACTGAACAGTAGGGTGGTATAAAGATTTTCAAAATGGTTTTTACCAAGAGCTAGTGCTGCCTTTCATTTTTAAGTCTCACATTGAAAGCTAGTTACAGACCACCTGCCTAGCCCAAGTAATCAGCAGCTTTTCTAAGGAACATTGTCTCCAAAGGAGTTCAATCTACATTGTTGTGCACTCCTTTTTACATTTAGTCATGTGTCTGGGGACCTGTTTCTCAGCTCCTTACACAGAGATGCTCAAGAATTCCTAATAACAAATTCACTCTGCAATGCTGTTCCCCTACCATGAAAAACACAATAAAATTTTCGGGAGACTACCAACACCTAAGTTGTTTTTTTACTGTGAGGACTGTCAGAGTCATGATTAGAGTGTAGTTCATCTATGTGAAAATAAAACCATGCTAAAACAACTCTAAATACCTACAGCAGTTCCTCTGCCCATGTAAAATGGGGCTGGACTAAAAATCCCATTCAATTTGGATTAACTGCGTAGTATAGACTTACACTTAAGTCACAGCTTGCTTTTAACTTGCTAGCTTGCATATGGGTGGCAGGCCAGCCACAGTCTGACCACCTGGAACTTGGTATCATGTGCAAAATCTTTCCAAGAAGATTTAAATTCTTTGAAAAGCTGCCTCTGCTGAACACTGAATATCTCAACTAGATTGGACCAAGAATGTTAATTACCTCTAAAACTGAAACTGATAAACTTCTATATTGCATTTCAACTTCTGCGACTTCCGCAGAAAGAATCTTGAGCCAGTACTTGCACAGGTATAACTTTATAAGAGAAGCACAGATAACCATTATGAGAGAATTAAATTTTAGCATAAGAAGTCACTGGACTCATCAGTATCTGTATATTTAGCAACATTCAAAAATCTGTACTGTTACAGAACCATATTTGCAAACTGAGTGCTTCATCCAATACAATTCCTAAATCTCCATTTACATTAAAAAAAAGAAAAAAGAAGGAGATAAAGAAATTACATGGAGGTACTTACTCACATGGACTACTAAACAATTAGACTTCAGGTTTTTTTCTGTAAATTCACAGATTAAAGATAAAATTCTGCATCTGCTATTACAGCAGTTTGTTTCGGACCTGTGACTTTGATAGCTTATTTCAGTGATTCTCAATCTCTAAACTATACATGCTTGCCATCAAACTTTTAATTCAAAACAGTACAAAGGTGGTATTGTTCTGCAAACCACTGAAGACCATTTGTTGCTACAGACCATCATTTGGGAACTGATGGTTTAGTCTCCTGAAAATAACTTTGTTGTACTAATGTAGTCTGCTGGGATATGGAATTGACGGCTTCGTTAACGGCTGCTGCCAGATGTTTCGTCTCTGTATTTTCATACATTTTGTTTTGGAGCTAATTACCTACAAGATAGTTCAGTTTTACAAGACTGCTGACAACAAACAAAGAATAGAGTGCAAATGATGGTAAAGACAAAAGATATTGTGCTGATTGGAGCTTGAGACCAAGCTTTTAGTGACTGGAGCACTTGGACTCTTGGAGCATCAGCCAGTAACATCAGCACAACTCATCGATTTAGAAGCACTCCAATTCAAAAGAAATTACTCCTCAAAAGTTAAATTTCCAGTGAAATTTATACGTTGTTCTAGAAAATAATTATTGTAGATATAAACAATTATTGAGCAAGAAGGAAGAAGTGCACTTCTAGTTGTTAGCGTATTTGTCAATTTGAAAACTAAGTTTATGTTGAGAGAAGAAGAAAATTAACTCTCTTATTTATTGCCTGACCAGATAAAATGAAAAGTATAGATAGCTGCACCTTTGATGTGCAACTTATTCTTGTATTTATTTTACGCTTTAAAAGGTTTCAAAATAAAGGACTACACATTAATTTCTTTCATCTTTATTATTTATTTTCTCAAGCTGCTAAAGCTGTGCTTTATTTATTACAAGTCATCCATACATAATTCTCTGTAGTTTAGAAAACTGCATCTAACATTTTCACCCCAACTTTATAAATTGCATTGATTTATTTCTGTCTCTGAGGCCTACGACCATTTATTACAACAACAAAACATCCTCCATTTCTGGTGATCAAGGAACAAAGTCTACTCATTTACTGTGTAGTGAGAATTGACAGATGGCCAAATGGGGTGATAGATTTGATTTTAATGTGTCTTAAGAGAGTAAATGAACCAAAGGCAATCTTCATCTCATGTGAAAAGTTGGATTTTTTTGTGGCTTTTCTGCAACAGTGAGGTGCAATTCTCACAGCACTTCATTGATTTTCCAATCAGCCATGACCATTCAGATGGCAAAAAGCAGGGTCAAAGAATTTTTATAAAGGGTTTTTTTAAATTGTTTTTCTAGAACTGCACAAACAAGACTGAGTGTACACAACATAAAATACTTTTCACTGTTTTGTGGTGGTTTTTCCTCCTGAAAAATCTTTGCAAGTTTCACTGGTTACACATTTTTAATTTTGCATCAAATGAAAAGATTTTAGCAAGAGAATCATCTGCATCATAAAGATAATGAGAATAAAATTTCTGCATATCTCTCCACCTATTATTTTAGCATACATCATTGATAACAAAGCACTTTTCATTTCTTCCTTTAAACTTTGAGTAGAGATAAATTGCCTATTTCAGAACATGGAATCATACATGGAGCAATGCAATAAAGCCAAAATACAGTAGACCACAAGAGTTTGTCACTCTGCTCACACAACAATATATTTTTAAGTCCTTACACATCATTAGGACCACAAAAAGTAATTGCACAGTGTGTGTCAAATGGAGTTAGTGTGTTAGTTAGTCCTCAGTGTGGCTGGGGACTGGTGAAGAATCTCTAAGGCATGCTTGAAAGTTGTCATATGTGGGACCATAAACACTTCCATCACAGGCAGCAATATCTCAGAATCAGTGCATATAACACCATTTTAAGATTTGAGTGCTTACCAAAAGTGAAAATATTTAGAGACTTCTCTTGAGCTAGTTGGTCTTTTTGTAAAATCTTGTAGGTTCTGTGAAACATGGATTGTGTGCCAGAAGAGGCACTACATTTCAGTCAGGAGATATATCCCATAGTACATCTTCAGGTGGATAAAGCCACCTAAAATGGTAAATCATGAGCACATGGGCATTTGCCTGACTGCTGACAGCTTCTCTCTTTTCGGTTTTGTACACAGAGCACTTCACAGTATCTTCACATTGTGCCTTATACAGTGGGTCACACACATTCACTGTTTATTTAGGAATGCTTAGTATTTTACTTGTGCTTGGTATAATCCAGTATTTTGTCATAGCTTGAGCAGCTAAGATGAAATCCTCTCTTTTTGAGATAGAAATTATGGTCCTTTTACTAGCTGGAGAAACAGGCAAACTACTTTTTTCTTGCTCAGTGGAAGGAATTTAGACATTTTCTCATGTTTCATATATGAAAAACTTGTTTTTTTCAGAATTGCTTCACATTTCAAAATTAAAGGTTGAAATTTGGACTTTGGGTATCTAGATATATTTTTAATTGATCTCTAGAAATAATTTTTCTCTAATTATCCATCTACAAATGGGATTAAGATACTTAAAGAACAGTCCATAACCTTTTCTAATCACCAGTCAAAAGACCAGAGCTATCAAAGTACTATTGCTGAATTAAAATTGCTGCCCATTTTGTCATCTGATCCTCATTTTCCTTTTAACCCTCATATAGAAATATTCATTTAAATTCCTCTGAATTTTTAAAGGAAATTATGTATGCAAAAATAAATTCTCTTTGTGTTGAACTCTTTGGAAACATAAACTTCAGAGGAGCTTTGGATCAGGTTCTAAGTGGTTCCAATGAGAGATGGAAAGAAAGCGTGAAAAGTTTGAGATTAAATTCCTAAATAATTTATTATCATTGAAAAAAGCAGAAAGAAGTCTGTTTTTTCCTTAAATAAAGTCTCACTACTGTAATGTACTGAGGAAGTTGTAGGAGGTTCAAGCCTTGATGGATTACACGGCAACTCCTCCTGCCCTGGCTGTGCCTGTTTTATCACTGATGAATCAGAGTAAGCTGCTCTTTAAAAGGAAAAGTTGGATAAGACTGGGTAAATTAGATGAAATAATAATGGCTGACTAAGTCAGCTGGACCATGAGAAAAAATACTAAGGACTGGATTTAGCTGACCAAACTAAGACATAACTATAGATATGGACACTATAGACAACTCCAGCCATTTCAGACTCTTTTTGTCAACAATGTCAAAAAATAGGCTCCTCTACAGAGTAATTTATTTTATATTCACCTCAGTGTTCTGTATAGATGAAAGTAACCATGCCCTAAATATTCTTCTCTCTCTCTCTCACCTATGAAGATATTCTGGGTTCATGAGTTTCCATGTGGCACTTGTGGGTTGCCAAGATAGAAACCTAGTCAAATCCAGTGGGCAGCTCTGGATTATGGGACCTTGGATAATTAATTGCACTTACTATGTCGGTCTAAAGTCAGTTTTGCTAAGATTGTGGATTTTTATGGTAGTGGTCAAGTCTTACTGTGCTCTACATACATCAAGAGGCAGAGGTTTAGATCAGACAACTTATGAAATACCAATATTTTTGCTATGTCTACTTAGTTATGTCCAATTCATCTTCCAGTTTAAAGACCATGCTGTAACCATGGTCATAATGTTTAGACTGTTATAATTTTGTGAGATTGCCTTGGAGAAGGGATGATATTGCATCTTTAAGAAAATGTCTTAATTCTCTTCAACTTCTATCCATGATCATGATAGTTTTCTTGAAGAACTTTTACTTATTATGAGCATGAAAACATGTACCAGGTTTTTGGTTAAAGTATGCAAAGTTCTTTTTCTCTGCTTCTTGAACAATTTCTAGACTCTATCCATTTTCAAGGCACTGCCACAATGAAGACAAGATGCTATTTTGTTCTGTAGTGTACTTTAGAGTTACCTGCTTGTGCCCTTCAGTTTGTCTTGGAGCAAAGTTTTGTTATTCATTTGGCAGAATTCACATATTGTTTGGAACAATGCACGCTAATGCCATGACATTCAGACTAAGCAAATGGCAATAATTTTCAACCTCACTAGTTATGTGGATATATTCAATTATTTGCATGGGCAAATGTGTCCCTGTGTATGTGTTACAGTGACTAATAATCCCTATACCCTTATTGACCCACCGTACACACTCTGCTTGAACTCAATAGGAAATGTTCATGCAGAATAATTGTGAAATCAGACTAAGCTTATAATTAAATAATAATCTGTAGAAATTAGAAATGTAACTACAGAAACACATGCACAAGTTGTACTTCCTGAAAACTCTCATATATGTTAATCTTCCTTAGTTCCTTCCTTTTCTCTGTTGCTGCTTAGTGCTCTGCACATAAAAATAATTTTCAGATCATAGTCTAAGCAATAATGTACTTCCTAAGAAAATAGTTTATGTCACAATGCATGTTTATCTCAGATAAACTTTCCCCAAACGTTTTGGAGACATCTATATGGTTGCTGTTAATGTTTGTTTACCCAACAATAATCTCTACAAATCTTTAAAAGCTGGGTGTTATCAGTATGTAATTTCTTATTTGTTGTTTAATCATCCTGATAAAATATCTCGCCCACAGAAGCTCTAATAAATCAGTTATTAGCCACAGTAAATACTGGCTTAAAAGGAAACATCCTGATAATAAATGGGAAAACCCCACCATACTAATAAATTGTAAAAGCCCCACGTTATTCTTATTTTATAAAAAGGGAAAGGAAAAAAAAGGAGCAGCCTCATGGATCTGCGATGCCCATGTGTTGCATCATGTGGTTCTCCTGTTACAGGTTTAAAGAGAGAAGACCCTGCAAGGAGGGAACTAAACCAGTCTTACAAACTCACTTCGAAATGGTGGGATGCTACCAATCCATCTGATGGTGGATGGCAAATTTTCAAATAAAAGATTTTTGGTTCATTTAACCCACATCTTCACCAAACTTGTTTGACTTGAAGGACAAAAGCTATTGAAGAGTTTGCTGCTGCCAGTGCTGGAGGAATTTGATGAGCCTTACCTAAAGAAGTGAAGATTCAAGAGAGGATAACAGGCCTCAAATGACAATGAGATAACATTAAGAACAAAGAATAAAAATTACTCAAATAAGAGCTAATGGACTGGCAGTAGGAAAGAAAAATATTGAAGGGGAATTGAGAACATGTTCTGATGATAAAAGCAGGAATGAGGCACATGTGCTGAAGCACTGCAAGCTTGTTTAGGTAAGTTATTAGTGGCCTTACTGTAGTAAGACAGTCCTGCAAAATGCAGAGGATGAATCAGTCATGCATGCACAAATCTTTTTTCCCTTTTAAGTTGATGACAATAATTCCTTACTATTTTACACAAAAAGAAACAGAAAAAATTATGCAAATGCTACTCCATTTACTTTTGTTACTTTTCAACATGAACCAGCATAAATAAAATCTACTCACCCAAAAATTCTCTGGGAGGCATAAATTGATAAGAGAACCACATTGAAATATTGGACTAATTTTTACACCTTTGTATGAGAAGGTGGTGTTATATATTTCTTCACCTACAAGGGTTTAAAAAATTGAATTTAGTATAGGCTCAGGTCGTACACCAGCTTTCTGTATATTTCTTTCATTCATAGTATCAAGTTTTCTGGAATACATGAAAATACCTAGAAGAAAAAAGGATGTGTTTAGTAGGTAAATCAAATCAAAAGCATCTGAAAAATAGAGGAATGTATCAGGAACAGATCAGCTTATTTTTTAATCTCTCCCACAAACACAAACATATGATACACTATGCATAAATTTGTAATAGGACAATTTTAAGTTTGCATGTTATTTACACAACATAACTACTCTATTGGAAACATTAGGATTTCTCATGTATGTAAGTATTTGCATCATTTAAAAAGTATGTATTATTTACCTGATAGACCATAAAGGCTCCATGCAGAGCAGTTACAGAGATCCAGGACATAATAATGTCTTGGATAAATCTAGTCTGGAGTCATCTGAGTGCATTAGATGATTAAAAAACAAATTTACACATGCACATTGGTTTGATTTCTAAACAGTAATAGGGGAACCATTTTTCTTAACCTTAAGAGCTACCTCAAAACAACAGAACAGGCTGTGCTAAATTATTCCACCACATGCTTATGGCAGTTCTGCATTTAGTGAGGAGAAAACGTTACTCTTCATTTACACTGTAGACTTATACTCCAAAAATTAAAGACCATTTTGAGTCATAGAGACAAAAAGCCTCCAGAACTACTATCTTTCTTTTGGCCCCTGCTATTGCTCACTAGCCTTAAGTACAAATTTCTGCAGAGTATACAGTGAGTGTTGAAGACTTGATGATTCATTAGGTACTGTTCAAAAGGTTCCATGAGATGCAGGGCTATCTGTGCTTGACTCTCTTGGGGTGAAAAGTTCCTGTAGATGACTGTTAAGAGAGCTGATTTAATATATTTCAGCTATTAAATATTCACACCAAACTCTCTAAAAATTAAAAGAAGTAGGGATTGACTGCAGCACCTGGTAAATAATAGTATAAAATGAATTTTAAATGTTATTTTTAAATAACATTTTCCAGCACATTTAAGTGCCAGAAAAATTGCAATTATCTCATTTTTTAAGGAAAGATGAAGAATGAAGTGTGAGAATAAAACTAAGTCCAAATAGGAAAATAAAAATTCAAGATTAATTTTCTCTATTCAGTCTAAGGTGACTGAAGTACAGAAAAGCTCACCAGTAACCGTTCCCAATGCTTGTTATCTTAAATGCTGAAAATTACTGAATGCCTTGTATTCCCACAAACTGATGTCTCCCACCTCATTCCCACATGATAAATTTATATGATGACTTCATGTCAGTTTTGGTGGGATTTTTTTAAGGCCTTATGCTATTAAGGCATGATGCACAGACAAATATTTTCTTTAATATTTTGTTTGCTGTTATCACAAAAATGTGCTTACTTGCCATTGAAAAATAACAGTGTTGGCATCACAGTTACGTGAGAGCAGTTTACCCTTTTCACAGTAAGAAAGAACAGTTCAAAGCATTTTTATTAGAACACAGCTGAGATATGACTACCTTTTTCAGTAATCTCTGTCACAGCACATGCAGGTCTACATTCAGAAAATGAATAATGATCGTTGTCCACTGGTAGAAAGATCTTCTCAGCAAATCAGAACAGATCCCATTGTGCCTCTTAAAAAGACCCACAATAAAAACACAAAAAGCCAGGAAAACATCAGAAGCACAGTATTTTGGCAGCATAGTAAGAGAAATGTGAGATTGGCCCTTAAGGGAATTCTTATTCACAAGTGGATGTAAATGTATTCATCAATGCAAAGAAATGCATAGTGTGTTGTACACACAATACATTAATAAATAGCCATGCATTAAAAAATAATGAGATTTTCTACGAAACAACATCCTGTGGTGTTTAGGGTCATAAAAAAAACAGTAAAAGAAGGTGGGGGGGAAGATTATGTGGAAAATCTGATTAAAATATAGAAAACTCATCCTATATATAAGATAAAATAAATATTTTATTGGCTAACTGTAAACAAAAGAACAAGTGCAGTAAAATGTAATTAAAAATGTAAAAGTGTGGGGAGTGATTTATTTTACCACAGTGATATTAATATTAGAAATAATATGTAAATAGATAACAAGGTTCTGCTGCAGAAACAGTGGAAAATGGCTGTTCATTTTCTATAATGAGCTTTCATCTTTTTGATTTTCCCTTTAAGTACTTCCAGTGACTTATTAATAATGATGCTCTTAGCTGTTGAAAAGCTCTAGCAAAGCTTCAAATTCTGGTACTACCTAACAGATATTACTTACAGTTTTATGATTTTTTTTAAGCCCGGTCAATATATTTTACAGAGCATATTTTGGCAGAAATATAGATTGTTTCCCACTTTTGGCTTGTCATGTAAAGATCATGAGGCTTCTGTGTGGTTTGTGAGCCACAGGCCACGAGATCAGAAGACAGAGAGGTGCTCTGGCTCAGCAGCAGCTGGCACACCACAGGCACAACAACAGCTCTTAACGTGCGAAGCATGCTGCCACCACAGGCATGGCTTTTCTGCTTTCATTTCATCATGCTTAGGTCTATCAAACAATTTCCTAGTGAAGAATACTCTCCATGTAGCCAGTGCCTTTGAAACACGTGCCACTACTGGTGAGAGCAAGCTCTGGTTTTGTATCTGGGCTGGCGTTGTCGCCGCTACAAAGCACCCCAGGCCTTTCCTGACAGCTAGCGACAAGCTGCCTTAATGAGTTGGAGGATATGATAGGGAATTGTGGATCATGGTAAAATAATTGCATTTCTGCCAGCCCAAGTGTTAGGCCACTTATCCACATCTTCAGGGTTACATAAAGCTGCAGAAATTCGGCACTTGACCCCTGTTTTTTGCGATGGTGCAACATAGATCCAGAGGGTGGGATTTGACTGCAACCAAGAAGTATTATCTTTTAATTTAGACATTATAGTTATACAAATACTGGAAAGGATTCATAATTCCTGTGACTGTGCATGCTAGATTTCAGTTAAAAATGTATCACAAATAAAGCCTTAAGTATAGAAATACAATTTCAATATAGCCACCACTGCTGATAACACAGGCAATTTAATAAATCAAATTCCTTCTTCTTCCAATAACTTCTTATCCTTTCTGTTCCAACTCATTTTCAAATACCCAAGGGAAAAAAGACTACACAGCATGACCTGGAAGGCTACAAATCTGGCTATTTTAGAACAAAGTAAGGTGAGAAGAACAGTACTTTTTCTATGAAAATGTAGTTTCATTGAAATCAAAGTAGTGGAAGGGAAAATGTCAATGGGAAACTGCTGAACTAGATAAGTTTTCTCACTTCATTATAATTCTTTGACACTACTAAAATAAAATAATTCAACATGGCATACATGTATTTTCTTGATTCATGATTGAATTTTTAAATTTTTTTTATTCCATAAAAGGGAAATTTCTTCCAAATAATCTTATTTCGCTTTTCTAAATCTCTTCTTCCAGCTGCTTCTTCTTTATTTCAAAACACTAGTGAAATTTGCTCTCCATCTTCTTTCTTGATACCATCTACAAGTTTGTTGTATATTGATGTTACCCCAAATAAGAACTAAACATGGTAATTCTCCTGCCTGTTGTTAAGAAAGAATACAGAGTTTGACCCTCAGACTTCAAAACACTTACTAGAACTCCTTGAAACAGAAGGAGGGAGGGAGGCAGGGA
>VZRM01002830.1:0-34753 GCA_013397955.1 Grantiella picta
TTAAGGATGTAGTAAATCAAGATACTGGTATGTGCTTTGCTAACGTGGCAGAAGACTTGAGGTCTGTGTATCCCAAAGCTGAACTGTCTTCAACTGGAGGCTCAGGTGCTGCCTCACAGCCTTTTGCCATCAGTCCTAGTGGCAAATAGCAATCTCCAGTAATGATGTTTAACCAGTTTTAATGTGAAGTTACTTCTCTTCTAAGCACACACTAAATTTATACTGAAAAACTTAATGCTTTCTGAAATAGTAATACAGATTTCTTTTTCCCTTGCTTAAAGCAGTGATATCTCTAATTATAGAAATCATTTGAACTCTGCCGCAGCCTGTAAATACATCTTTGTTTCAAGCTGGCATGTAACAACCACACTAAACAGCGAAACAAAAGCTGTAATCAGAGCACAACAATAAAAGCTGAAGTCAGCCGCAAACAATGCCGCACCATTCCCATGGCAACTTTTCCCTATCAAACCCCGGAGAGGTCACACACTCTGCAGCTGCACGAGCCAGAGGCTTTTCAGTTTGGACTTCATTCACAATTATTCATACTTTTTTTTTGTTGCTTTCCACTTAGAAGTGTTTTACTGGAGTTAATGCAAGACAATTAACAGTGGGCTGCACCACATCTCTCCCCCACTAAAGCTCCAAGTTGACATTTCTCATCCTGACAGAACTATCGTGACTGTGGCAGCTGTGAAAAGGCTGCAGGATGTGTCCTGCCATCACAGTGCCCATGGAAGAGCCCTTCACAAAACTATACACCCTTTTTGCACTCAAAAAGCAATGCAATCAAAAGCCATTCCACAACGCACGAAAACTACAGCAGTCTACAGTCTGATATGCCTTAACTTGCAAATATTTTCTCCAGCCTCCCACACAAGGTTTGAATAACCATATGTTCTGACAATAGGACTCGGGGAAGGATAAAAAGATGATTACATTTAGAAAGAGGAATATATTTTATTGGAATAGAGTAGCAAACTTCATAATGTAGTTTACCATCGTTTTCATCATGGAACACTACTGCAACATTCCTTTTAGGATGGCCTAATTCTCCAAATTTAGTGAGCAGACAGTCAGGTATATAAGGAACTATCTTTACTTAAGCTGAGACACAAACACTTTAAAATAGACAAATTCTGTTGTTGAGCTGTTCAGAAAAGTATTTTCATTAAATTCTCATGTGGAGGACCAAAAGATGAAGAGTTATGAATCTTAGGTGTCCCAGACATAAATACAGTTATCTCTAAAGCCTCAACTTAAAGCAAAACTTGCTTTCAGTAACAAGCTGCTCACAGTTCTAGTGTTATGAATTGTGGTACACAGGCTGCTTAAAGCTCAGCTGAGCTCCCTAACTGTGAACCAACTCAGTATTTTCAGTATTCCTCTCTGTGGAACGTGCAAACGCAGCTGTTGAAAGTGATTGTGATGACAAACAGGTGAAATTCAGGTGTGAAGTGACTGGATTGCCCAGGGACTTTCCTATTCTGCATAGGCAAAGTAGGCATAGGCATAGGCATAGACATAGTAGGCATGCAGAGATTACAAAAGACAGAGTCCAAATTTTACCTACCCTTCTGTGTCTAAAAATATTCAAGTATGAAGTCTGCACTGGCTTCTGCTCCATGCAATGCCTGTGTAGAAATTGGTTCAGGGCCCAGGATATTCCTGCAGAATCATGAGACAGGCACTGACTTCCTCTCCAGTTGTCTCTATTCATAGTTTTCAAACGCTGGCAGGTATCCCCACAACAGTCTTCATGTCTGGCAAAAAATGTTGGCAGGCCCCTTCTGTGCCAATCCTGCTTGTGATTCTCATCACTGAAACGGTAAGAGAGTTTGGACATCAGCTCCTACTGGGATTTCAGCTACTCAAAATACAGTTTATAATATATAGCACTTGGTGAATGACCTGCAGCGATAAGCACCCTTTGGAACAAGGGTTTATTTCACAGGTATAAAAATTTCTATTGGAACAGTAGTACCAAAAGAGTGGCATGTCTTTATCTCTATGTATGCAAGCATAAAAATATAAATATGCAAATCACGTACATATCTTGTTTGTATAAATACACAACTTGCACGTCTTGGCAAAGAAGCAGAAATATTCAAAAATTCTGAAATATCCCAATTCTTCCCTTTTCTAATTGTATTTTCATGATGGATAATTTTACCCGGCAGAGGAAGTTCAGCAACTTTATAGATATGCAGAAATAAAGAGCTATGAACAAAACCTCACTTCATTGCTCTAAAGAAATTAATTCGGCCTTGGACAAAACGGTTTTGTTAAAACTAACAGTTATGTTGCCGTGGAAAACAGGAAAAAGCCTGGCCAGTGAATTACTAAGTGCAGAGCAAAATGCTGTCACTATATTCTGTTTTTATGGGTTCAATATTGCAAATTCCATCCACATGCAGTATGCCTCCTGTGCACTATTTTAAGAGGGGTGTTGCTGACCTCAATGGGACTACTTTTCTTAGAGGCTGTGACCAGGCAAGGTCATTACTCCACTGACACCTTCAGTGTTAGCAACCAAGGAAAGCTTTTCAGTCATTAAACTTCATCCCACAGGATGAATGTCTGAGTTTACTGCAGTGGCATGGGGCTAATTAGGTAGTATTTATTACCTAATTAAATTATTTGCCATAACAGAGAGAGAGAGAGAGAGCAAAAATTCTCCAAGGCTCCTGCCAGTGTGACCTGGGGAAGAAGAACCCTTGGTACTTCAGGGTTCTGTGAGTGAAACACATGAGCAAGACAGACTCTGAGAAATGAGGTTGTGCTGTGCACCTCTGGAGTAGCCCCTAGTTTGTGGCCAGGTTCTGAAGCTCGAGCAGATAACACTGATTCCTGAGTGAACCTAGCAGGTAATGAAGGACAAACATTCTCTCCATCCCTGCAGGTAATCAGCTAAAGCCCTGAAGAAGGTTTCCCCACAGTCACTGCCTTACAGCAGAGCTCTGCATGTGATGAGCATTAGGGCAACGCAGACAAAACCTCTCCGTGCCTCCCACGGGGAGGAAAGGGGCAGCAGCATTAAAATCCCTGCGCGTATGAGCAGAGAGTTTAGTTCAAAAGCTGCTTTAAAGCATATTTGCAATATGCATTTTAAAGGCAAAACTTCATCTCTTCTGATGAAATGATGTTGACAGAGCTTAAATTTAATCTCACATGGAGGTTGAATTCATTCAGCTTCAGCTGCCAGTCGTTGGATCTTGTTATTAATTTGATATTGAAGTAGAAAAGCACACTGGTGTAACTGCTGATACACAGTGATGAAGTAATTTCCCAGCCTTTTAAGTACTCTGTTTCCCTGAAAGCCATATTTAAACACTTTGAGTTGGTTAGGAGTTTCATATTCTTAATATTCTTATGTTGCAGTTGTTTTCCTCATTCCTATGTGCATAGCATTATGCAAAAATACGTATGGTGATTCTTCATTTTGTACCAAACAGTGCATTTTAATTTTGCTTCCATCTTTCTAGATATAAGGTTTATTAGCAAAGAACCCAAAAAGCCCTTTTCCCTCCTTTTCTCTATTTTAACCTCAAACTATTCCACATTTTAAAAAAGTGAATTGTCTGTAAAATACAGTGTCCCTGTAATAAAAAGATCTAAATGCTTCCATTCCATTTCAAAGCTTAAAAGATGAGAGCTTAATCTTCTTCAGAAAAGGGCGTATTCTGCACTGAAATATATGCAAACCGCCCGGGGGGCTTTCAGCTCACAGGCTGCTGCAGTCAGGTCAGGACAGTGCCTTGCCGCTGTCATTGGGCAGGATGGGAGGCAGAGGCACACTAGTCTGTGTGTTTTATTTGTTTAATATTTCACTGTGTTACAGAGATCATTTACATTTATATTAGCTAGTACAGTGCAGAGTAAAGCTGGGGGTTGAAGCTGCTCTCATCTGTGCTTTTACCGGGAGCTATAACATTATGCTTTGCTGTAAGTCGCAGTCCTCAAAGGACCGGGGCTGGAGATTGTACTGGATGTGCCTTTTAAATTGTTCTAAGCCATGATTTGAGTTGTATTTCACAGGACTCACTACAGCAGGAACAGCCTGAACCCGTGGAGGAGAAGCCTTATGAGAAGCAGTTGTAGAGCAGCAGTGACCTCACCTGAGCTGGCTTTGGGGCACAGAGCTCCCTGCAAACACCACCTTTCCTGTCCTGAGTGACCACCAGAACTGAGGGAGCCCAAAGTCATGGACTAAAGGAATTCAACAGACATGTTTTTACCCTTCCAATTCTCTCCCCAACCTCTCTGGTGGGGAAGGGAGCTGTGTGGGGGCTTGGTTGGTGCCTGGAGTTAAACCACAACAGGGTGAAAGTAAAGAAGTTTTTATTCAGTTGCAGCAAGATCCCAAAGTACGTGGCAATGCCCTGCCCTTGGCACACCCTTCTGACTGAGCCGTGGCTGATATTTCCCAAGCTGGGGAATCCCTTGGTGGTGGCACTCTGGGTTTCTCCACCCGGCTCTGGCAGGTCTAAGCAGTGTCCCAGGCTGTGGCATTCCCACTGCTGGTGCCACCAGCCCTCAGCCCCTCTCATGGGTACCCACCCGTGGATATACCCCATGGGGATGCCCACACAGGTGCCCTAGACCAAGGCTTTTCAGAGGAAGAACAGCTCTGCAGGTGGAGATCTGAGCAGCAGTGTCTAAAATGTGGTGCTTTACATCACAGGAGGAACCACAGGGGCTCCCAGTGCAAGGTGAAAAATGCCCCAGCCCTGTGACACACAGCACAGCACCAGCACCACCTCAGCTGATAATTTCAGGTAATTTCAACATTTTTCCTAGCCCACTCTTGCCCTGACAGGTGCTGTGCTAGTTCGGGTACCACCTGGAACCCTGAGCTGGCACAGAGGCAGCGTTAAAGCTCAAAACTGGCATGAGCTGCAGAGAAAACACCTTGGCTCAATCACTGCCTTGTGACTGTGTCACCCACACAGCCATTAAAAATGTTCAAGAATTGGAGTGTATGGAGGCCCTGGTTAACAGCTAACATTGTAACTTTTTAACAAAATAAGCAAATTATATAGATTTATTAAAAGATAAGGATATCTCTAAAATCCACCATATTACCTGATACGTCTTGAAGTAAATGGGCAAAAAAAAAAAACCCAAACCCAACTCTGTGCCTACATTTAAAAAGGAAAATATAAATAATTGTTTCCATTTCAGAGTATTTAGAAGGAATGCAAAAGTCTTTGAATGATTAGACTTAGAAAATGTGTGAAACAATGAGGTTCTGGAAACATTCCCAAATGGCTTTTTAACCCATCAGTGTCCTCTTCCCAGGTTGTTCCTTGAGTGCTGTTCTACATCTCTTTCAGAGAAATTATTTCGTATCTCTTAGGTTGGTTTCTGAGCAGAAAAACTGAGCTCCCTTCAGCCCTAATAATTCCTGTTTCTTGGGTGAAATACCTGTCGTCCTTTTTGGACAATCTCAATTTTTCCTACCTCATGGCTTCTGAAGAGCTCCCAGGAATTCCCAGCATGATTTGCTTTTTATAACGCCCTTTGTGTCATCCCACAAATTCTGCTGCCTTCACTAATGTCCCTTTTTATTTACATGGGGGGAAAGATTAAAACTGACCATCGGAATTAAAGCAGCTCAAAATTTGATCCCACACTTAACCAAATTTCAGTGTTTATGACTTCCAACTGCTCTGATTTTTAGTGTCAGAAGCCACAGCCTTTGCACATGGTGCACATTACACAATGGGTTACTGCTTGTAAATCAGTTGTGAAAACTTTGGCATCAAAAGCTACCCAAATTGGGTCTTACCAATTTAAAAATTGTTTCTTTATTGCATTCTCTCTTGTATTTATACTTTTAAAAGTTAGCGTAAGAATGAGTCTTAGTATGTTCTTATGGTAACGGATGCAGTTATGACATGATCTATAAAATCCCCTTCTGCCAGCAGTTCCTATCCAGAATCCACCCTGGATTTATCACTGATGGGGAGAGCCCTGGAGCCAGAGCCAGCTCCAGCCCTGCTGAGGTGGGAACAGGATTTTCCATGGAGACAGCAGCCCCTGTGCTTGGGGCACAGCCAGTGCCTGCCACAGGGCATGAAGGCAATCCTGGCCTCTCCTTTTTGGTCCCCAAGGATGCTTTAGGAGGCAACAAATTTCCTCTGGAGCCCTTTCTCCAAGCCAGAACAGACTCAGTGCTGAACATGGGTGAAATTGAACTGTTGCTGAAAATCATTTCCCTGACAATATGCGCCCAGATATTGCTCCAGCTTCTCTGGCTTTTCAGCGTTTCCTTACTCTCCACAGATTTTCCACTGCTGCTAAAACCAGCTCCACAGGTTGTGGCAGCAGCTTCAAGGGGTTGTGTAAACAGCAGCATTGCCAGGTCAGCTGCACCTCTGCTCAGCCGGTGACAGCGCTGGCGTCTGCTCCCTGCCATCTGTCATCCTGAGGGGGACAGATGTTGACAGCTGTTCTCATGCCAAATGCTACCTTTGCCAACCAGCTCCTGTGCTCATCCAGCCACGAAATTTATCTAAGCTAGCCTGGTGGCTTTATGTTCAAAGGTAGAGACTCATTTTCCGTGGTAAGGTGATTGGATTTTTGTTTCTCCTGATATATGGAATGGCAATATTTCCAGAAGGTGCATTGGGCTGCTCTGTGGCATTTTAGGATTTTTTATTATTATCATTCTGTAGATAGATAAGCTATGAAATGGATAATATTTTTTTTTCTACTGAGTGAAATTCTGATATCTATGATGAAAAGATGACTGCTTCTGTCAATCCTGCTTAGTCTTGGGGAAAAAGCCCACAGAACTGACTTAGCCTTAGGATCATTTGCTGGGTTCATCACACCTTAGAAACCTTTACAAGTGGCTGTAGTGGCATGGGGCACTGGGAATTACTTCAATTCTAGGAAAATACCTCTGCAGATATTAAATAATGTCTTTTGAACCACTAACGTAAGGATGAATTAAGTTTAGAAAAAGGAGTAAGGTAGAGCTGATGCAGTGTTAAAAAAAGATGACATAAATATTTGATGGCAATTAAGGAGCATATCTTCCTTTTTACAGAGATTAATTGAGTTACAGTTTTGTTAAAAGCATCCTTCAGTTTTGTTAAAAGCAATAAGAACTCCATAGAAGTACCATGGTCCTGTTTTGGATTAATTATTAACCAGCAAGAGTAATCAAAATCATCAAATAAATTTGTCTCTCTCCATTAAAAGCTTATCAGGATGGTTTGCAGTGGCAAACCACAGCCAGATCTGACATTTCTAAGGGAAAAAAGAGTGGCCAAAACAGGGACAAAATATAGCAGCTGTTTTTTGTGGCTGGGAGAGAACAGAGGAGAACCTGTGCTGGAGAGAACCCTGAGCTCTGCTGGGCACAAAGCTGCCCTTTAATGAAGAGCCCTGCAGGGTTCCTTCATGTAGTTGCAAGTAAAGCACATATATCTCTGGGTCCATACATTGTTTTAGAGCTTTAGGGATAATTTTTCTAAAGTCATTTTTAGGATACCTTTTTTGAATTTAAAAAAATCCCAAAATCGTAACTGCAAACAGTTCCCTTGTTTGGAGTTAAACTATTTTTTTTCCTTTTGGAATTCCTTTGAGGAATCAGGAGCCACCTCTTCTGGAATTCCAGTGCTGCTTCTCCTGGGTGAAGGCTGGGAGCAGGAGTGGTGGTACCCACAGTGAGGGGAAACCCCTGGAACAACACTTGTCTGCTGGGGAAGCATCCTCCTCCTGTGGGGTTAGGGAGACATCCAAGCAGTTCCTGAATCCTGTGCCCTTAATTTGAGTGGTTTAAATGAAGAGACATCTTTGAATGTCTATAAAATTACAGTTTGCTGAGAAATCAAGGACCAGCGGGCTGTGATAGGAAGCCAGTTTAGCCCACAAAATGCAAGAGCTGTGATAAGGAAGAACAAAGGACAAAAGGAAAAAAAGGCAGAAATCATGGCTAACAATTATATGAATAACCCACTCACTCCTCTGTAATGATTAAACATTAAACTCCCACAAGCTAAGCAAACAAACAAAAAAAAATCCTGTAAATTCCCCCAAGGCTTTTGTCTTTGTAGCAAGGTCTGAACTTGAGGGTAAGTGCAGCTGCACCCTCGGCTGAGCTCCCCTGTGCCCTGGAGGTGCTCTCTGGATGGTGTCTGTACAGGGCTGTCTGTATTGGGGTGTCTCTGGCCAGGCTGGCCTCGAGTTGGGGTGATGAGCATAAAACTCCTACGGCATCCCTACAGAGTGTCAGAGTTTCTGTCCCTCTGATCCACCTTATCTGCATCAGTTCAAATCCGAAGAGACAGAATTGCACCTCTTTATTTTCCCTACAAAGGAATAATCTGTGTATGCCTCTCCTCAGCTGTTATAACCCCCGTAAATTGTCCTCTTTAGCTTCATTTTATTCACCATGCAGATCCCAGGCACATGCAGACTGCCTGTAGCCCGAAATTTGCCTTTTGCAACTTATCGCCTCTCCGCAACTTTAATTATTCCGACCGACTTCAAAAAGCAGAAGGAGATTTAAAATCATCCCGGATTACAAAGCAGGGAACTCAATTTACTTTCGCAGAGCTGCCTTGCCAAAACAAAGACCGCAAAAGTCGTTCTCTCCTAGGTGGACTCCACCACCGCTTTATCAAAGAAAGGAACGGAGCAGCCAGCTTCCCACAGGGCTCCCTGGAGCCCAGCTTCCCTCGGGAATGCAGCACAAGCATGCACAGGCATGCCAGGGCGAGCAGCACGCAAACAAATCTTCCTCTGCAGGGTCCCACAATGCTCTTGCTCAACGCAGAGCTCGATTTTCCACCTCCTCTCTGCTCGGTGTTTGCAGGAGGTAAATGGGGTCAGCAGAAGTTGCTGAGGTTGGGATTCAGTTGTTTTCCTGTGGACGGCACAGGAGGGTAGGGGAGGAATTCTCTGAGGTGGTGTTATCCCAGGGCTAGCTGGAGAAAAGGGATTGAAATCCCCAGTTGCTGACAATGAGACTTTCCCACTGGAGCATCTCCCCCACCGTCTGAGCAGCAGTGAAACCAAGGAAGGTCTGGGGCCGTAGTGAAAGCCTGTGAAGGAGCTGTGATATGATTCCAAGAGCTACAATATCATTTTGGGCATGTAAAGGAGGTAAACTGGGGTGCCCTGGCTGCACATTCGTTCATAAACACGCCAGCTTTGTGAGAACACTGAGATTCATACACACACACCAAACGTCAGATGTGCAAAAAAGGATTCCCCTTCGCAAAATTTGAAAATATCCCTCTCCTGCACCTCAACGCCATCACTTGGAAGGGAGTGAGGCATCTGAAATCAAAGTTAGAAGTATGTTATCCTAAATGATTATTTATTCAAAGCTGTAGCCAGAAGAATGAGACACTCACAGTCTGTGCCTGGCTGAAATAAATGGGGCTTTATCCTGGTGGGGCTATTCCTCAGCAGAACTAAAGGTGAGGCTGGGCAGTTGCATCTGGTTGAGTTATCAGATTTAATAAGTTAATTCAGCCATATGAAAGGCTGAAAGACTTAAAATATATGTAAGGGTGTTTTTTTTTAATGTTTGCAATACACTGTGGGCCTGTTTGGAGCTGGGGAATATGATACAGTGAATGAGAAGTGGCATATTAAGCTCAGCTGCTTCAACAAATGCATGTGTAAATAACAGTTGTGGATTAAGGATTTAGTTTTAAGGAGTACAGATGTAGAGCTCTAAGGGAGTTAGAGAGGCGAACAGAGGAAAATTAAATGAAAATGATAAAATAGGAGAGGAAAGGAGGGAAAAAGAAATTAAAAAAAAAAGAAAGGAAATGATTGAGCAGACATGAAAACAGAGGAGATCACCAGGAAGAAAACAAAAACAGAGACTGGACTGTCCTCCTTCAGATGGTGATTGTGAAATGGAAAAGCTTCACTGGAACCTAAAGCGGTCACTTGAGTTCATCTCCCCTGGAGAAGCCTGTAAATCCAGCGCGGTGTACCCAGAGATACGGAAAACGGTGAGTGTTGCTGCTGTGTAATCTGTTTTCTTTCATTTGATGAAGGTCATGACTTTGACATTTTCCACCAGACTGGCCCGATTTGGGTGTCGGGCTGTTTGTTTGTTTACAGATGGAGAAATGTTTCCGACATCTGTCTGCATTCTCCCAACAGCTACCTCATGTTTCTTGCAACTTCTCAGCCTTGCCCACGGACCGTTCTTGGAAGGTTCGTTTAGTTTGTGTTGGTTAAAACACCCTTTAGCTGAACTCACTTAACACAACACCACACTGAGAACTGTCTTAGCCTTTATGTAATGTTTTGCTAATTTTACCAAACAGGCTGAGTGGTAGGAGCCACTGGGGTTGCTGAAGAGCCACGAGGAGATTACTTAGTCAGATATTTCTGGAAACGTCTAGATTTCTAGAAATATAGATGAAATCACGCCGAGATCAGAGCGCAGCTGTGTGGAGAAGAGGCAACTCATTTTTCACCTCCATTGTCAAGCCAAAATTAGTCCAGCACTGGTTGGAGAAGTGATGTGGTCGCTTGGCTTTGCGGCAGCTTGAGCAGAGCCCTGTGAAATGGGCACAGGCTGGTGCTGGAGCTGGGGATTAACGAGTCCCCTGAGTGCTTGGAGCAGCTCCTGCCTCATCCCTGTGTGCATCCCACAGCAGGGTTAACCTGCATCTCACCTCCTGGGACATTCCTTGGGGTTACCTGGTGCAGGAAATGAAATTACTGTGGGAAATACACAGAAACCACAAAGTCAATGCCTCAAGTGGAAATGTTGTGAAAAACCAAGCTGTTCTCTGCACAGCCAAGTCATCAGGCTTACAGAGTTGTGTCTGGCCCTTATTCCCACCCCCTGTGGGGCTTCCAGCTGCTTCCCACGTCCTCCTGGCTGTCCCCTGGGGTGAGCCAGGGCTGAGGGTCAGCTGCCCAGTGGGCAGGACGGCAGCCAAGAACCACGTGTCTTCTCCACCAGTGTCCTGACACGTCTCTCCTCCCTACCTCTGCTGACTTTTATCATGTGGGCAGGGATGTCACTGAGTTTCTTTTTTATCATATGGGCAGGGATGTCATTGAGTTTTTTTATATCATATGGGCAGCGATGATATTTCGTGGGGTTTTTTTATCATATCGGCAGGGATGTCATTGGATTTCTTAGGTTCTTTCAGATTCAATTTTAATTAGCCAGCAAGCTCTGAATTCTGACAAAATGTACTTTAGCCTTAAGTCGGCTTTAAAACTGACTTCTGTGCAAGAAGATATGAAAATTGATGAGTGTAAACTTAGGAGTTTACTACCTGTACAGTTTATCTACTAATGGCCATCCCTAAATGTTTTACACTTCTTGCAGTATATCAATGTCAGGAATTGTGTAACTAATTGAACAGGGCTTTCATTGAACTATACCTAGGAACAGTTTACACTTAAATACTCAATCAACTATTACCTAAAGCTTTTACAGAAATGATTACCATAAATTTCCTTTCAAAATTTGATTTTGTGCAAGAACATTGCCATTTTTTTAGCAAGCAAAAAAAAAATAAACTTTATGCTGTAGAAATGTGCACATGGTCTTTGGCAGACTGGCTCCTGACCTCAGAATTAGTATGAAACATGTATTTTAAATACTGAGAAACTAGAGGGTAAATGTATTTACAGGAATGAAAGGCTGACCAGAATGATAAATGAATCAGACTTAATCAGAAACAAACAGTGACCTATTCATAGCTGTTTCAAAAAGGCAAGAATTTTGCAGATGTTGTTGGGTCAAGTTATATAAAAAGACAGTTTATAACAAGCAGAAAGTGTGTGCTGAAGTCAAGGGAAGTCTTCACAGACACATGTTTTTCCCATAGCTACGTGACTTTATTCCCCAGCGGCATGGTTTCATTTTGATACATGCTCCTTTTCATCTCTGACCAGGGCACCATCCCTTTGGTGGAGGGAGACATGAGAAAATGAAGTTTTGGACTTCATTCCCTTCAGACATCCCAATCCGTGTCAGTGGGAGCGATACCCAGTGCCAAAGAAACATGTGCCATGGGGGGCACAGGGATGGTGCTGCAGTGCCCAGATTTTGGGTGAGGTCAAACATCACTCTGGTGTATCCATCAGGGCCCCTGGGGTGCTCACAAGTGTGTGGGAAATGCTTTCTTGGACAGCAGCTCAAGCTCCCATGGGCAAGGCTTCGCCTGGCTGCGAGTGAGGTTTTGAGAGCCTCTTGTTTAGAGTCCAGCAGGACTAAGGAGCTCATCAAGAGCTGGAGCCCATTTTTCTCCCATCTCAAGTGGTGGGAGAGTCAGGCAAAAGGCTGCAATTGAGCCAGCAGAGCAGCTGGGGAAGAGCCAAGAGGAGCTTTTAAAGGGCTCATGAGCTGACACTGATTTGCCTTTGGAAACCCTGAGCATCTGCACTGAAGCCCAGAGCACCAGAACCCATTCACTGGCCGGAGCCCAACACACGCTCCATTAAACCACACTTCATTTCTTCTAAATAAATAATCAGCCTCCTTTATGACACCAGAATATATCTGAGGTAGTGTCTCTGCTGCTATTGAAGTAGAAGAAGTGGGGAAGGAGATTGATAGCCAAAGTTTCATGTGATGAAAGGCAGAATTAATCATAACCCAAGTACAGGATGGCACTGCTGCATCAGTTCTGGCCTGAGCCTGCCTCTCTGTGTATCACCTTGTTGCACAATATTTTGTAAAACACAGAAATTTTGAAATAGAGTAATCCTGGGAAGAACTGTTTATACCCAGGTTGTGCATCTGATGGCATTAAACAAGATCCCTTGCTTTGGATCAGGCTGTGTTTTGTCCCCTCTGGGGTTGCACCGGTCAGAAGTCAGACCTGTAGGGTCCAGAGGCTGCCAAGAGTTGTACACTGAAATTTGAAGTGTAGAAGTGAGGTAAGTAGGAAGGGACATATGCTGGAGGGTCTGAAAGGGCACAGAGTAGTGTGTAAACTCAGAAGGATTTACAAAAACATTTGCACAAATGATCTAGAATAAGCTCATTCATGGTTCATGTAAAATTAGAGCCCACTTGGAAAATATTATTCACTCAAACAGAAATTAGAAAACATGTGTGGATCTGCAGGAAAGTTGAGAGGTGAACACCCCCAGACTTTCTCTTCCTATAATCTAGAGCCAGGTTTTGCCATCTAATCCCATGCCTTAATACAGTGGAAGTTACCAATTTTCGGCAAGAACCTAAGGGTAATGGAAATGAGCTGCTGATTGAATTTACTCTTCCAATGAGCATGATGGGAGGAGGGGCTGCAGTTGCTTATTTTCACTCTGTGACAGATGTGATTAGTGGGCTAAACTGATCAGTCCTCGTCCTGCTTCACCACCTCCACCTGTGCTAAAATCACTGAATCAAGGGAGGAAACACCAGGACTGACTGACACCAGGAGGTGGAAGAAGATGAGCATGTGTTGCATGGCCTGGAAGGGATGCTAGCCATGTTTCACCACCTATACCCAGACCTGAACCAGGATCCATACTGGAGGAATCAATTTGATTTATTAGTAACTTGAAATTCTCAGATGATTTCTGGCTAAGCATTTGGTTTGGAAAAATATCTGCAATTTCATGGCTGTGAACTTTTAGCAAGAAAGTAGTTTCTTTTTAATTGAGGAAGGGGTTGCTCTAAGCACTTTGTTTTCCTGCTGTGAAGCAGACAGTTTTTATCTCTACCTGAAATCTAAGCTTTGCAGACAAGGTGAAAAGAGATGTGTTCGACTTCAGTGCAACTATTCAGAAGTCCTGACACAGGCAGAGACGAACCACAGACATCATCTCTTAAATAACTTTTTGCAAAAGCTATGCAGGCGATTCACAGGTCTTCACAAGAACTTGGTATTTTGCTGGGGAGCATAATCTTTTCTAATACTGTTAATTTTAATAAGCCCTTTCTTGTCTGGTGGTTAAACCACAGGTCTGCAAGTCACAACACAGGCGTGTCGTTCCTGCTCTTCCCCAGCTTTGTGTCTCAACTCCAGCGAGACACAATTGCATTGTTAGGTTTCCCTGAACCTTGAGCTCGAAAACTGTAAGGTATTTGCCCATCCGTGTTGCTTCACTGAAATAACATTTGCAGAGCACTTTGGGTTGTCAGAGGAGAGGCATTATTTATTAGTGTAATTTCTGATTTTGGCTACGCCCACGCAACCTGCTTGTTCATGTGGAACGGCGTCATTTCTCTGACTTCCTCTCAGTGCAAAGGCTTGGTGTTATCTGCGTTAGGAAGTGTGATTAAGGAAAGAACCATGCTTCTTTTTAAAGGTCTTTTTGAGATACATCAACTTAACATGTGTTTTTCCCTTCACAGAAGTAATGTTACTTTTTTCCTCTGAGCTGAAAACCTTGCAACAAAGAGTTGTGATCTTGAGATAACAGCGAGCATTTTCTATGATGGTTTGAGTCCACGTGCCACCAGCGTCTTCTTTGAGGTGCTAAGGCTCTCCTTTCAACACCAACGTCAGCAAAATTCAAGAGAACTCCAGTAGTTCAGAACAGAACCTTGGCTGGAACAATTCTTGTGGAGGCTGTACATGCTCGGGCATCCCTTACAGGAAGCACTGGCATTGATGTACAAACTATTTTATTTACAGAACCTGTGCTAATGAACTCTCTAGCTAACTGTGACCCTTGAAACACTCTCCAGCTTCCAGAAAATGCCAATTGAGTTGATGGACATATGTGGATGTGAAGATCAATGGGCAAAGGCTGAAGAAATCTAGCAAAACCCCATGTCAGCAGCCTGTTGAATCAGCTCTTTAAACAAACTGCTGGATGTTGATGAAGGGTTTTGAAGTCTTATGTGCTGACAGGCCCTTGTATTTGCCTACTGATAGCAAAGGCATTATATTTGTCGTCAGCTGCACAGCAATAATTGGAGACAGCATTTTTGTCACAGGCTCAATCAGTGTTGCAACAAGCCTGGTGTGTTGCCTCTGTGTCTGTCGCCACGTTTTAAAATTCATGGACTATGCCTATCTTTTTCATTTTTATTTTCTTGTATGTCATATCAGAGTCCAAGCTGTTTTATGAGCAGTAAGCATTTGGTTACCACAAATACCACATCAGCATCCAGACATAGCAGGAATAACTGCGGTAGAGTTCATCCTTTCCCAAATTCCTATTGCAGGACTGTGTCACTCCGGATTTTGGGTGAGCTGGTCAGCACCCATCTGTGTGTCTGACTCGCTGGAGAGATAACTAATAAAATTCGGGCAAAAATCTGTAATGTGTGTGGGAAAAGCAATGGATTAATATTGCTTGTGTCAACTGGTAATTGCAGTTCAGGTTGGGAAAGTGTTGCACCTAGTTATGTGCAGCTTTTTTCAGGTATAAACAGAGATCAAGGTCTCTGAGATTTTCAGGCGGAGTGAAAATATTGAGTCCCACGTCAAGGTTTGCACAGTGCATTTGATTTCCCTCCCATTTTTGCTGTTAGTTCAAATTAATGGGATGCTCTGGAGTTTGGACCCAGAATCGCAGAATTCTGTGAAATTGCTTGGTGCAGGTTAAAGCAGGACTTGTTTTTGTGAAAAATGAAAAGATTCTGTGGTAGGGATGGCCATCCCTGCAGCAACAGTGGAAAAGAGGCTGCAGAGGACCAGGCAAGCACTTTCTCTGATGCCCCAAATGAGAGATGCCCACTCCAAAGTTGGACATCTCACTGGTGGTTCCAGTGCTCACACTCCATCCAGGCTTGACCCTGAGAATGCAAATTATTAACTGTTTCTGTGAGAAGGAAGATCAATTTTGCATCAAAATCTCCTCCATGCTACCTTGGTGCTCAGTTCTGAGGGCACCTCCTGAGTTACACCTGGGCCAGCCCAGCCGTGGAAGCATAGCTTTTGTCTCACTGAGAGTTGAGGCTCAACAGTGAAGCACCAGCAGTTCTGGAAACCCCCAAGCAGCAGCAGCAGCAGCAGCAGCAGCAGCAGCAGCAGCCGCCAGGCAGCACAACCTGTGTGCTGCAAAAAACCCCCTATTCACCACCATCACCAGTATTATTAATCAGCCCACGATTTGCTCAGACAGGAAATTGTTACTGACCACTTTAATTTTACTAAACAAATGAAACCACCCCATTACTCATTCAAATCTAATAAACCGCAGCACACAGAGGAGGAAGTGAGCACTTCAAAATGGCTTGGAGAAAAGTTCTCACTTTGTTTTGCCATTTAATTAAAGCCAGGCTCCTTACAGGAAAGGGCATAATTAAATGGCAGTATGTGTACCATGATAATCTTCTTCATTGGCATCTCAACATGCAACTTGCTACTGAGGGCAGACAGACCCTTTGTGCTTCTCTTTATACTCCCAGAGCCTTACCTGCTCCTCAGGAAGAAAATACATTGGGTACCAGCACAGCTCTCCTCTCCATACCCTGCTGGATGATCCAGGGCTTCATCAGGAAGGTGCCAATGAAATAAATTTCCCTATTGCTTAACCTCTGCAGATGTTCAGAAAGCAACTTCCTGAAGATGGGCCCTGCAAATCACCTGGCAGCCATCGATTTTATCAATGCCTCGGCATTTCCCGATCATCAGGTCTTTGAAATATAAACAAAATAGCCCAGCTTTAAGATTTGCAGTCCTAGCACTAGTTCAATCTGTGATGTGATTTGTATGCATATGTAAATATTGTCTTTGCAGTCAGGAGGCAGACAAAGCATGAATGTACTTGTACCACAGAGAGGGATTGCTGTAATTGTTTGCCTTTCTTCTCAACATCAAATTACTGCTTTAAATGAAGGGAATTTCACAAACAGGCAGAAATGCCATTTTTGCTATGGGAATTCTACTAACTCCAGCTGCATGATGAATTTTCACCTGAAAGAAGAGTTCATAAATGGGAATTATTCCTTTGTGGTGTTTTGGCTCCGAAAAGGCGATTAAAGAAGAAAAGCACAGATAATCTCAATAAAGGGCAAATATCACAAAGAAACTTAACACCCAATGTGTTTTTGTAGCACTGCAAAGGCCATGAAAGCATTTTCAAGTATACACGAGTTTGTTCCTGTCTGTACAACACCCACTCTTTGGGATTGCTGGCATTTGGCACCGTCACACTCAGGGGATGGACAGTGTTTGCTGGAAGGTCCTTGCCAATTTGTTTGGTGTCTCACCTGGTTTGCCCTAGACAATCCTTAATCCAATGGAAACAGGAGTAAAGTCAACAGGAAGATGTATTAAAGAAGCCTGTACTCTTAATAAAATCAAAATGAATCACCATCAGAATGACCCAGTGTTTGATAAATCCTTTTTGTTACCGTGCACCAGTGCCATGCATGGACCATGTTATCCACATGAAACCAACTCCTCTTCCCTTCCCCAGCACAGATGTGCTGCAAAATGAGATGCAATCTTCTCTACTTCCCATTCTTCAAAATGTTCTCTCTACCGCTCTCATTAGTCTTACTTAATTTGTTTTGCTCTCTGGAAGGAATTACAGATTTGCCATCCTAGAGAACAGCTGACATTTTTACAGGAAAAGAAGTATGTGATTCATAATTTTCCAGAAATCTGTGCATTACATATGAAGCATATTAGCACCTTCTGAGAAACAGGATAAATCTCAAAACTTGTGCTGTATTGTTCCTGTTTCTCTGCTTTACCTACCTGTTCAAACACCACACCAAATCTCACCGTCAGCAAGGAAAAATGTCTGTGGCCTCTCTTGCCACTGTCATTCAGCTGAAAGGAAAGTTATTGCATCTTGTGAAAAAAATTATTTACATAGTGCCATTTTGTAATGGGATTTTCCAGTGGTGCAGAGGACTGTGGAAGATCCAGGGAGGTGGAATATTGGAAGATGTAGGACAGACCTTTTCTCTAAGCCCGAATATGCAAAAGAAATTAATAATGTAACTCTGATTCAGTGGACAATGTCAGTCATCACTTTCTTCTTGTCTCGTTGATTTGTGGGGGGTTTTTTTCCCTTTCTTTTTGAAAAGCAGCATCCTCAGTTTGTCTTATCAGGAACCATGGGGGAAAATGCTGTGACGAAACCAGACTGTCACAACAAGGGTCCTGAGGAAGGCTGGCAAGAAGTGCTGTGGAAAAGTGCCATGGTCAAGGGGACGTTCAGCTCCATCTTTTCCTAGTCATTTTGAGAGGCAAACTTGCACATGTTGTACAGAGCAGAAAAAACCTCTGAGACACTGGAAAAAATATTAATAATTAAATTCAGTGAGCGTTTTATGTCAGTGAACACAGTCTCAGGAGGAATAGCTGGATGTTTTGAATAATGTACTCCTCAGAAATCTTCAGAAAGTCAAAAAATTATTTATGAAGTGCATGTGAGGACAAGAGTGGTCTATCCACTAAGCTAAAAATGTCTTTCTTTCTGTTCTCTACTTTCCAGCATCACTCACAGGTACCTTATATCCCAAAAGGTGCACCACCAAAATTATTTTATATGTGCAACAGGGAAGTAAAAGCTTTGCAGTGCAGAGGTTGTTTCTCACACCCTTCTGGCCTAAATTAGAGCAGGACTTCAAGGCACTTTTTAAGGATGTTAAACCCCACCTGGAGTGCTGCATCCAGCTCTGGGTGATCACCACAGGAAGGTCATGGACCTGCTAGAGAGAGTCCAGAGGAGGAACAGAGGTGATCAGAGGGATGGAGCAGCTCTGCTGTGAGAAAGGGCTGAGAGAATTGGGATGTTTCAGCCTGGAGAAGAGAAGGATCCAGGGAGACCTGAGAGCTCCTTCCAGTGCCTAAAGGAGCGCCAGAGGAGCTGGAGAGATACTTGGGACAAGGGCTTGGAGTGACAGGACAGAGGGAATGGCTTCCCACTGCCAGAGGGCATGGAGAGATGGGATATTGGGAAGGAATCGTTCCCTGGGAGGGTAGCAAAGCCCCAGCACAGGGTGCCCAGAGAGGCTGTGGTGCCCCTGATCCCTGGCAGTGTCCAAGGCCAGGCTGGACACTGGGGCTTGGAGCAGCCTGGGGCAGTGGAAGGTGTCCCTTCCATGGCAGGGGGTTGGATCTTTAAGGTCCCTTCCAACCCAAACCCTTCAGTGACTCTGTGATTACAAAAAGCAGCAATCTGAGACTCAAGGAGCAGCCTCCCACATTTCCTATTTCTGTTCCTGAGGTGATCCCCTTAGCTCCCTGCAGGCCCTGGGAGAGCTCCCTCTCCCTCAAGCCCCTCCAGCCGCAGGACCTCCTCCAGAGCCGCCAGTCCCTCACAACGCCACCCCAGCCCCTTGTCCCTACCCACAGCACTGCCAGGACAGCGGCATTTCCTGCTCTGGAGCTGCACATTCCTGCCGCTTCCTCTGGAAGAATAGCCGTGGTGTGAGCAAACAGCAGTTCAGAGGGAGATTCCAGGGCAGGGCTGCTCCCTTGGCTCTGCCGCGGCCATGGAAGTCCCCGGCGCTCAGTGCCACCATGGCCTTTCCTCGCCAGCTTTTCCCGGCGGATCCCACCCTTTGCTTCCAGCGAAGTGGGACAGGGGCAGCAGGTTTCCTCCCTGGTTTCCTCCCATGCAGGTTTTTGGGTCATCCCTGGCCTGCAGGACGGGGGTTTCAGGGGCACAAATTCCCTGCAGAGCTCCCCACAGCACAGGTAGCCACTTGCCAGCAAAAACCCTCATAACCTCCTTTCCTCTTTGTCCCCCAGCACCTTCCCAGAAGTTATAAGAAGTGATGGTAAAGCTTTGTTAAGCAAAAACAAACATACAAAAACCCCCAAACTCCAAGCCCCAACTTTCAGAGCATTTTTAGAATCCTTTCCAGTGTACCTCATCCTTCATGTTTGCTCCAGCAACTGTTTAAACAGTTTGTGTTTGCTTAGGCAGCTAGATTTATATCCCGGATCAGTAAATAAACCTGGAACTGTGTGCTTTCCTACAGATACTTCTACCTGATCAGTGCAAAACACGGAGAATATGAGATGTGAACAAAGAAAAGTGGTGTCTTTAATGAAAAAGATGAGGAATTACAGCTCTGGTTTGATGTGGGGAAGCAGACACACAGCCAGTTGTGGCTGCTTTGCTCCAGGATTTAGGTTTAGAAGTGTCTCTCTAAGCAAAATGATGTCCAAGCAGAAATGTTAGGGTGGATGATAAAATATGAATCCAGAAAGTCTGTGGGTTAGATTTCACTGAGCTTTGGCTGGAGTTGCTGGATTGAGGAGCTCTGTCTCCTCTGGCTTAGACATTACATAGCAAAGCTTGTAATTTTTCATCTCCTCTGGAATGCAATTTTGCAACAAATACCAATTCTAACTACTAGGTGCAAGGAACTTTTTAAAAAACAAGCTTTTACCTTGTCCACCTGCATTCAGAGTAGGTCAGGGTGTGGAAGGAAGGTGCCCCCCTACTCAAGGCTGCACACAGACCTGGCACTGGCACTTCAAATCCTTCCATCCGAAAACAGGAGTTGGTAAGGTTTAAATCACAAACACACAATAAAACCTACTTGAAATGAGTCCACGTAAACGAAGGGATTGAAAAACAGCTATGTATCTCTGTCCTATTTCCCTTTCCAGGAAGGAACATCTCTTGGGTAATCTAAAAACAAAACAAAGTAGCAGAAAACTTTACTTAACCTCCAGCTAATTTCCTATCTGGACTAAATTTAGCCGGTTGGATTTTGTTCTGTGGATGTGCCTCCCAACACACTAAATTCAGAGGGATGTTGCCACTTGCCTAAAGCAACTGTTGTAGGGCTCTGGTTGAAACTGGCTGATTTAATTCCACATCACAGCATTAATTTTTAACACGAAATGTCACTTTCTGTTTGGAGGCAGCAGCGCAGGAGCCTGGTGAGGCTGATGGCTGAATTTTGGTCCCTGGAAAAGCCCAGCCACCCACAGAGCAAACAGCTGCTGGGATCTGGCTTCCAGGGACTTCTGCCTCTCCGAGAGCACAGGAGGATAAAAACATTATCATGAAAGCTTCTCCACGCGTGTTTTGAAACAGAGAGTCCTCAGTTGAAGGAAGATCAAGTTAGAGACCAGCCCAAAACACTTAGATTATTTTTCCATGAGTCAAAAGTTATACTCAAAACAAAAATTAGCCTACAAATACCAAGGCCAGGCTGGTGCGCTGAGCATTTCCCAGCACAGGTCACTGCTGCCAGCCTCCTGCTACAGAGGAAAAACCATCTGACAAACTGCTTGGAAAGTTTTTAGAACTTTGTTCGCTCCGTCTGTCTTTGCCTTTCCAAAACCTTTAATTTTAGGGCCTGAGATTATTTGCACTGCTGTCAGCTCAGGGTGTAGCAATTAATGGAAGGAGTATAAAAGGATAACAAGTACATTTAGAAACTCTCTAAAATTGAGAGCAAGTGTTCCTGCTGTGTGCAAGGGTTTGGGGAAGCTGGAGATCAGAACAAAGTGCTTCTCTTACCTAACAGAATTGCACTGACTTTGCGGTGAGAGTCTTTCCAGGGTAAGGAGGTACCAGGTTACCAAACTGTCACAGAAACTGTGACTAAGAAGTGTCTGCTGCTCACCTCGATCCAGAGATACTGGAGGAAGAAGAGGAAGGGAAGAAATAATTTTTAAGCAAGTGAATTAAAAAAAAAAAAATCACACGAAGTCGTACAAATAAAAAGTAGCACCTTTATTAAAGTACTGCCTGAAGTTAATGTTTGAGCAGGCACTGTCTTTGATCCCATCAAAGTGAAAATGATTGAAAAGGAGTAGCAAAAGCACTGCAAACCTGGCTAGAAAAGGTGATTTGAGGATACTGTCCTGCGTCACATCCCCCCCAAGACCAGAGCCCCTGTCCCAACCCTGCCCAGCCTCAGCCCTGTGTAGGCAGAGCTTCTGTGGCTGGTTGGTTTTCCAGCCTGGCATCCAAAGTCCCTATTTTGTTACAAGCCAGAATCTGAATGCTTGAAATGACACTAAAACCACTTTGTGTGCTCATAAATGCAGCGGCAGAGGCTGCAGCCGTGTTTTCCTGTTGTGCTGGGAGGAGCAGCACCTGGCACAGCACTTGGGATGGGGCATCTTGCTCTTGACAGATCTGTCTCTTTTTCTTTTTTGCCTTTTTTCTTGTTTGTGGGTAGAAAATAAAATTAAATTGCATAAACCACCCTTGTGAAATTGGAACCTTATTTTCTTCACAAACTAAAAGGTACATTGGAGATTTTACTACTCACACTAATGGACTGTAGCAGCCTGGGATGTAAATGAAAAGAAAGCTGTCTTGCATGTATTTTAGCCTTCTGTAATCATTACCCCTTTTTTCTAAGTCCATAGCTGATTCACTTTGATATTTTCTGTGGGATTTACAAACCATTTAGCCTCTGTTGGACAAATGAGACTGTGCCAAATGCAAGCCAGGACTGAGGGTGATTTAAAACTGTTTCCACTCTCACAGTAGCAGCTTCTCTTTCTATCTCTAGCATTAACAAATATACACAATTACAGGCAGGGCAAGAAGAAAAAGTTGATTAATAGTAGGAAACAAAGCAGTAAACTTTTAGAAAGAGAAAAGGAAAATATTAGTTGCAGTAATTTTTCATCTGATAACACTCAACTCTGTCAGAGATCTGTGAAAGCTGATTCAGGGCTGGTTTGCAGAGTTCAGTGCAGGTGGTGTCCATGGATTTTTAAAAAAGCTATGAATAATGAATAATACATAACCAAGCCTTTGTTGAGTAATTATTAATAGGAAACACACCATTTAAGATAAAGTAGACTCTCAGCTGGCAGAACGTGGTAGGGATCACCACAACACTGAAGTTGGCCATCCGTGGGGTTTGGTTGGCACTCAGCACAAAAGGAAATGTATTTTCCCTGCTATTTCCCCGAATAGTTGAGAGTGGAGCAAATCACCGTCTGCAGAAGGCAGGGGGAAAAAAATCTGTTTCTGATGCAACTTCCCATGTTTTCAATCAGCTTTTTCCATAAGCTGCCTTTGGGTGATGCATTTAGAAGTGCTGTAAATGCTCTGATTGCAAAGAGTATACGTATATATAAAACACAAAAATAAATAAACATAAAAATATGATGTATTAAAATATGTATATGTATTTATGGGTTGGCTGAACAGTGCCACTGCCACAGCTTTTAGATGAAATGAAAGATTAATTATTTGCTTCTTCAAGTAGCTGTGCATTTGTGGGCCCTGCAAACACAGGTAGTGTTTTCAAAGGGGTCATTATGAATGAGAAATGAGCTCCAAATCCATCATATCTCCTCCCCCACCTTGTGAAAGGTCACAGTTGGCTGAGCTCCATTGTAGATCCACTCAGAAAGCGGTGAAGGAATTCAGAAGTTGTTCTTCCCACCAAAAAAAAAAAAAAATTAAAAAGAAAAAAAGAGAAAGAAACAAAGAAAAAGCAACAATTGTACACCATTTCCATTTTCTGAAGAGGAAATGGTGATTTGTCTCAGCCATGCTATTGCCTGGGAATTTAGCAGCCTTTGGTATTAAAGGAGTTAAACAGCAGGTTTGTCTTAACTCTTGAAGAAAACATGTAGTTTGAATTGCTTTTTTCCATGGTAAATAGGCATGAATTCTTCATAGCACCTTTTCTGTTTGAGGAATAATGTACCACACCTGAAAGATGCAACCACGCTGGAAAATCTCAGCTCAAGGAAAACAAACAAGAAATGCACTGAAATGCTCTGAAGTTCCATCTCCTGAGCAGACATTAATTCCAAGGCACAAATTAATTATGTTTTCTGGGCTCCCTCATCCAGTGGGTCATGGTGGAAACCCAGATGAGAATCCAGCAAATGGATTTTTCGCTGTGACCTTTGAAATCATTGCAGCAGCAGGGGTGTCCCTGGAAAAGCCCCAGCTCCTGTTTTGTTTTAAGCCAGCCCCTTCAAACCGTACTGCAAAATTCTCCTCCAGGTCTCATGTCCAAACACAAATCCGTTCTGTCTCCTCAGCATGAAATTCTGTATCACAGCTGTGCTTTGGGTGAATCTTTCCCATATTTTTGATTTTTCCTACTTGTCCATTTTGCTCTGTCCTTCTTCCCCAAAGGTCAGTGGGAATTCTGAGGAGCTGAATCTTCACACCTCAAATTCATCTAGACATGCATTATTAATAAATTATGTTCACTGGGTAAGTGTGAGATGAGAACCATCCCAAACCTGATGGTGACAATTAGTATCACTATTTCAAAACACTGTTTTCAACAGCTCCTTGCAAGATGCAGTCGCCAACAAGAAGACAGAACATGCAGACACCTCATTTTTGCCTGCTTTTCCACTCTGCATCAGGGATGTGATGACAGAAATGGTTCTTATAACTATTTATTTAAGGCTTTATTATAATGCTCATGCCAGAGGGCCCTGGATTAAGATGAATTGGAAGTTTTAATCGTGCCATTTCATTGTTTGTGTGGACCTGACTTATCGTTTGCTGGTAGGCAACTGCTGGCTTTACAAAGAAAACTGTGTGAAAAGTCTGTATTTTTCACTGCATTAACAATGGACAAAACCCCAGCTCACAGGAGTAATATATATCCACTGTTCTACACATTGTTCTTGTTCTGAAAAGGAAGAGGAACGGGGCTGGGCTCCTCCAGAAATGAGACAGAAATGCCATTGAGGTCTCATTTCCTGCTCAGGGGCTGCGAGAGCTGCAGTGGGGTAGAGTTGTGTCATGGTTTGTAAGAGCTGCTGCATCCTCCTGAAACCACTCAGCCAAGGGGAAAAAGGCTAAGAATGGGTCTGCTTTTAATCAGGGTGAGCAGACTGAGCTGGGGACACTGAGGACAGTGCCTATGAGCTGGGAGCAGAGATCTCATCTCCACCTGGTGAAGAGTGGGAGCAAAGCCTCAGCACATCTCAGCAGAGATCCAGAACATTCTCCAGATGTCTGGTCACTTAGAGGCCACCCCTGACATGTCCAGTGATGGTCAACAGGCTCCTGGTCTTCTGGCCATGAGCAGCAGAGCATATGCCCAGCTGGACATCAAACCCTTCTGCAGTAATAGTTTAAAGTAGTCGCAGCCAAGCAGAAAGGGGAAAATGTTAGAGCTGTTTAGGTGCTGGTTGTGCACAGTGCCATTCACACTCATTAATCAGACTCCAGAAATGCTGAAATGGCATCAGATGTTGCCTGTAAATGGTAGTTTAGGGGCTCTGGTTGTTTCACATTACCTCTCTAGCATTGGAGGTATTTTGGGTGGTGCAAACTGATCTTGCTGCCTCCAGGGCATGGGGCTTTTAACCCCATTCTTCCTCGCAAGTAAAAATCATATATTTTGAAAAAAAATTGCAGTTTGACAACACTGTGCATATATTGGGCGGCTTTTATGGGGCAAGAGGTCATTGGTAGCTTCTCCTTTCCTGTGTGTGCTTGAATGGAGCACAGGGAGGCAGCTTCATGGCTGTGTGGTTGCAAGAATATCAGGGAAATAGGAAACACCAGCTGATCTGGAAAAACCCTCTTCATTTCCAGAGGCTGTCCTGGGAGAACAGCATGGATAATGTTAATTTCAAGCAAGAGAAAACATTCTGAACAATATTTTAGTTTATATCTTCTTTAAAACATGTTATGGCCTTTTCTGGGAAATTAATTTCCTCATCTCATTTTCCTCCTCCTTCCCTTTCACCTGAAGTGATGGACACCATAAAAGAGACTTCTTGATCCCAGATGTGTTCCATTTCCTGCAGCTGAAATGGAAATCATTGCCTTCTTCATAAATATCTGCCAGGGATGGAGATGCACTGCTGAAGAACTTTCTGCAGCCGCTTTGGTTTGAAACAAATAAATCAGAAGGATTTGAGGAGGTAGCCAGCATTTTCTAATTTGTTTCTACTGGCAAAAGTGCTGCAGTGAGGTTACATCCAAACAAATTTGGTGGCAGCATCTGCCTTATAATGACCTAAATGTCTAAATCTAACTTTAGAAAGTGACTTGCAGCAGGTTCAAGCGAGGCTTTCAGAGCTTTGTTTTCACCCTTTTGAGTGAAGGGCTGATCCATGGGTTTGTGTTGCTCCAGATTTTGGGATCCATGGAGGGGATCAGCCCAGCAGAGCTGCTGTGCATGGACCAAGACCCCCAGATGCTCAGAGGAGCACATCAGTGCTGTTTGTGGGGAACCACAAAGGGTTTGACACACCAAGAGATGGCCCTGAAGGGAGAGAGGATCTGTTTCAATGCCTCACCTGACAGCACTGCATTAAAATGGGCAAATGTGGGTGTTTTGCAAATCTTCAGCAGCTCTATGGTCCAGATCCTGGTTCTGGGCAGTCTATGGTTGGGCTGTACTGCACATGACTGCTCTGTTTTTATATATATATGATTTTTGCATCCAGACTATATAGATGTTGAAAAAAATGCTGTATTACGTTGTACCATACATACATAAAAGAAGATAAATGCATAATCAATGCCACGTTTCTGAGCTATATGAGAAAATATACTCTTTAGGGGTATTTTAAATAGTTAAGGTGCCATTCTGGAATAAAATTAGTCACATTAATAATCCTAATAAAATGTAAAATCAATATCCAGAGATATAAGGGGTTATTACTGTATATGATGCAAAAAAAGACATTAAAGAGCATGCAAATGCCTTCTTGTCCCTTGGAGCTTTGGCCTTTTAGGTATTTTATTGTATCATTTTCTTTTCTCTTACAGTTAGTGGTAAAAACACATCTCAGGTCAAAACAGTAAATAGTGAATCACCCACAAATGCAGCTCATTTCCTATCTCTCACTGAAAAAATGTTGATTCCAGGCATGGGAGCAGAACTTTGAGCCAAACAGTAATTTCTTTATGGTGTGGATGACTCATAGGAAAGAATGCCTCATGGGGATAGCAGGAGAAAAAACTAAAGAAAAAAAAAAGTAAACTTTCTTTAAAGAAACAGGCAATCAAGTAAAGGGCAAAAGGTCAGAAAAAGCCCTCAGCTGTTTTTGTGAAGCTCCTGTGATCCTCTCAGTGCCCTCCAGCTCCTCTGCCCTGAAACGCCATGGTTCTCCCCCAGGAGCTCCAAGGCAGGGGCAGCTCTGGGGAGGAAAGGTGTGAGACCCACAGGGCAGCACCAGGGCCAGACTGAGCCCAAACACTGATTAGAGAGCCCAAAACCAGGATTAGGAGCTCATTTCACACCATCTTGCAGAGCACTGGGAAGCAGTGTTTCCTTCCCAACGCTGGCTCCTGGTGAGAAGTCCTGGGAGCTGATCCCGCAGGCTTTGTGGCTCTGATCCCTGGTGGGAGAATGGCGCAGACCCAGCAGGGACCTCTGTGTCTGGGGGGATTTGAAGCTTTTAATGTTCAATGCCTTTTTAAGAACTCTACTGAAGTGTCTCTTTGCTTTACCTTTTCCTTATCCACAAATGTGAATAAAAGCAGTTTAACCTCCTCCACGAGTTGTTTTGTGCTCTCTTGACGGGCCTTTGATTATTGCAAATACTCCTTGCCCTCCCTGGGAAGTGTCTCCTCCCTCGGGCAGATTTCTCCAGCGGGGTGAATCGATATTCATCAAGCACATTTCATGAAGGCTGATTGAGAAATGAAACAGAATTTCAGCTCAGCTTTCGGCAGCAATATCTCATCTGATTGACATTTCTCTTTTTTCCCCACAGCGTTAATGAATGTTGAATTTCAACGAGCATTGCTCTCTACATTTACATAATTATTTATGTGCAATTAAAACATCTTGCCTCCTGTTGCAGAGTCAATATCACGTGGCCAGGAATACAAAACATGATCATGATGCAACATGGAAATGTAGAGTAGCTCATTTCTGTGGGGGAAGCATGTGCTTCTTTAATGTCACATATTTAAAGCCATGCTCAGGACCAATTAATTACAGTCTGTGAAGACTGAGAAAATTATTTGTGTTATCTCAGTGCAGATCATTACTCTCTCCCACGCATTTTAGGAGCTTTCAAAAAAATGTGATTCAGGTTCCAGCAAGATATAATTTGAAGCCGCAGGCTAATTTCCTCTTCAGCACCTCTCCTTCATAGGGGTGCTACAGCAAATGGACTGACATTTATGTACTGTGATTGCTATTAGGAATAAAACCAGATTTCTCTGGTTTTCTGTGAACACTTAAAAAATGAAATAGAAAAGTGCCCTTTGGAAGATTTATTTAAGAGTTAATTCTTGACGTTGTAGGAAAATGCATTACAAAATTAAAGTTTATTTAAAAAAAAAAAGAAAAAAAAACTTGAATTGGATTTGAATTAACTTCTTTCCACTCAAATTTCCTTCCTTACCTGCTAAAATGTAGTAGAACTGTTCCATGAGTTGGATTTATCCCTAGGAGTTGTTGCCAGAAGGTGAAATTCACAGAGTGTAAATAATCCGCAGGAAGAAAAGAGTTGTTAACAACAGATTGACATCAATTATTTATTCCATGTTACCAGGCCAGGGAGAGCTCGGCCCTGTGACACTGTTTCCAACCACAGCATGTTGGGAAGCTCCAGGTAGGGAGTCAGAGCTTCCACAAACATTTGGGAAATAATAAAACTGTACATCCGGAGTGCCTTTTGCCGCTCAGATGTGGCGCAGATCAAAGGGCTGATTTCCCTCTGCCTGGCTCCAGGGTCAGGGCTAAACCATCTCAACCACACTTGGTGTTGGACACGAAGCTCTCCAGCCCTCAGCAGCTGCTCACAGACCACAGCTGAGAGCCAAAGGCTTTCACTGGCTCTGGGTTGTCCTGTTTTTGCTTCTCTTTGGGGTGGTGATGCTGCTGGAAAACACAGAAGGAGCAGAGGAACAAACTTTCATTCCAGGATGCACTGCACCAATGTCACTTTTACCATCCCTTGGTGCTCCCAGCAGCTCTGGCAGCTCACTGACCCCTGTCCAGCATCAGAGCTTGCAGAGGGCTAAAACTCTTGAGTCGAGTCCACAAATGTCCTTATCAAAATGATAAATGCAACAGATCCATGCTGGACCTTCCTAACTGCTAGAAACACACTGGCCTCCCTCGCTTATTGTGTTTTCTCTCAACGTAAGAAATTATTTCTATTTTGTATAGATCTGCCTGATTAACAGAGAGGAGAGAAGTGGTAGATTATTTATTTATTTATTTATTAGAAGATAAACAGCTGGAGCAGGGAAACCTACATGCACCATGAGTTCCCACAGGGTGAGAGGATTTCGGATCAGCAGCTGGAGGATGAGTGCAGGCCATGGGTGACCCATTTTGGCACAGGAGGGACGCAGGGAATTGCAGGACAGAGGTTCTCAGCCAAGGTCAGGCTGCAGGAGATGAAATGCCAGGAGCCCTGTGCTCCACATCCAGCATTGCCTGGAGAGGCAAAGCTGGGATCCCACCTGAACCTGAGCAGGCTTTCCGAGCGAGCAGCTCCACACCAGAGGAGGGAAAATGTCCCTGGCTATCCGTGGGGAAAAGCCCTGCCAGGGACAAGGTAGGTGTGGAGGAGACCTCTCTGAAGGTGATCACACGAGGAGGGATCCACTGCCTCGGCTGTTTGTGAACACAGCTGGTGTGAAGGAAAACGTCCTGGTTTTCCAGTGGAAAAGGCGACGTCAGGCCAGGTTGCATCACAAGTCGGGAAAGCAAAACTTTGTAGTGCAGGAGCCCAACAGGAACAGCTGAGTATTTCTGGTTTTGCTCAACACTTGACATGGAAATTGGAAAACTTGGTTTGGGAAGGACAGGACAATCCGTGTAACTGGTAACTCAAGAGCCTGAAAGAAATGGCAGCCCCAGCAAAGGGAGGGTGGGGAGGCACACAGCAGGCTGTGGGCGATGGTGCAGCTGTGCACTGCTGAATCAAACATCTGTGCTGTGCTCTGGGGTTACAGCAACCCACAATCAGTGCCTGCAGCAGAGCAGGGGACAGTGAGAACCCCCCACAGCCCAAAAAACAGCAAAGCAACTCAGCAAACAAGGGATGGGAAGGGTGAAGAGCCAGCTCTGCCTCAGCATCAGCCTTCACTGAGGCACCACCAAAGATCCATGAGCATCTGTCACAGTCATGGTAAAGTTCTGCAGCATACTCTTTAATTTCAAGTGAATTAACAGTAATGAGGATATTACATTAAGGGGTGGCTCTTGCTTAGCAGAGCATCAACTTTGTTTGTCTATCAGGACTATTCTCATTTTACTGACTTTCAGATCCTTGTTAGATATTAAAAATCCCAGGAGCCTGCAGGGTAAAAGCCCTTCATCACATTTCTACTAAGTCAGTGTTTGTGCTGAGTAGGTTATGGCACTCTCTAATCATCGCTAACTTTCATTACATTTGAGCTTTCTCTCTTATGAAAACATAATCAACTGAATGGGATTGGAGAGAAACTGCACAATATCAAAAAAACTGCTCTGCAGCTGAAGGAGGAAGAGCTTAGAAACAAAAGCGGGGAGGTGAGACTGTCAATATTTTGAACCTTCTGACAGATCCCCAGACTGTTTCATTTTAACAGGGCAGCAACAACAAACCTTCCAGAAAATTTGCTTTCATGTTTTCGTGCCCATCGTCATTTCTTTGCTGTTTGTTTGTTTTAAAATGCTCTGCTCCACTGGTGGCCATGGTATGCTGGGTTACAACACAGTGTTTCCAGACATGGAAGAATGTTTATATATCTGTGGGGAAACATTTAGCTATCTTTTAAAAATAAGCTATTTATGTATCTGGGTGTCAAAGACTGATGTTCAGTTCAGAGCCTCATCCCATCAGCCTTCCCTCTGCTCTGGGCCACTGCGGTCATATTTACAGGGTAGATCTGGAGTTATTTTTGTATGGTTGTCCCTGTAGCTGGAAGACACGATCATGAACTTCAGAGCCTTCATAACAAGTAAACTCTTAATGATGCCAATATCACATAGAATATTTGCAGGAGTTTGAAATAGATCTGAACAAAAAGAGGGTTTAATTTTTTTTTTTTCCTACGTGAGATATTACAGTCAGTGACCACTGTAAAAGTTCTTATGTAGAGCACAATGCATTACACTGGTCTTATATTGAATTTTTTTTTTTTTGCCATTTAACAGTGTATTTGCCTGATTCTGTTTCATGCACTGGCATAAAGATGAAGCCATTCTGTGCAAGAAAAACTAGAGCATGACTAGTCCAGACAGCAGACTGGTGTCTCTGCAGAAAGCAGCAGTTCTGAAAAGGAGCAGGACAAACTCACAAGTCTGAGCTCATCCCACAGTGCTGCTCCCGACTGCATCCCAGAGAAATACTGTCCCGTGTGTCCTGAGGGCAGGAGATGCACTGGGAATGGTGTCTGGCAGATCCAGAGTTTGCACACAGGGAGATCTGGAAGGGAGCAGCTTTTCTCACGTGCACAGAGTGACAGGACAAGGGGGAATCATTTTAAAATAAGAGAGAAGAGGTTTAGATTGGATGTGAGGAAGGAATTGTTCCCTGTGAGGGTGGGCAGGCCCTGGCACAGGGTGCCCAGAGAAGCTGTGGTGCCCCTGGATCCCTGGCAGTGTCCAAGGCCAGGCTGGACAGGGCTTGGAGCAGCCTGGGATAGTGGAAGGGGTCCCTGCCATGGCAGGGGTGGCACTGGATGATCTTTAAGGTCTCTTCCAGCCCAAACCACTCTGTGATTCTATGAATAAAAACAAACCTGCAAGCACATGGTTTGGTAAACAGATCTTTTAATTTAACTTTCACAAGAGTGCTTGGTGACCCAAGGACGTGAAATCAGTCGATTTGTGACATTAATATCATTGTTAATATTATTACCATCCTCCTAAAAAGCATGAACACCTACAAATGTATTTTAGGATTTTCTGTGTGTGTGTAGAAGTGCAACATACATGGCAAACAGTCTCCCGAATCCAGCCCAGGTTTGAGCTGGAGGCTTTTCCATGTGCCCAGCTCCTCTCGGGCTGGCAGTGCCTGTGATGTGTCCTGAGCCTGCGGTCGCTTTTGGACTCACAGAATCAGCCAGTGCCGATGGATGCTGCAGGAAGCACTTTTTGGAGGCGATAAAATAACATCACACCTGAAGAACTGACCTAAAGACCTGCCATGCGGTCCCACCTGGGGATGGAGCACGCAGGGGTTGGGGGATCGGGGCATTCCTGGAGGGAGGGAGAGGAGGAACACGGGTGGGATGGAGCAGCCTTTGAAATGGGCTGGTGGATGGTTTAACACAGAGCGGAGCTGTTCGTAAATGCTGAGTACCATCTGCTGGCGGGAGAGAGCAGTGCGGGATGGAGCAGGGATGGAGCGGGGACAGGGATGGGACAGGGACAGGGATGGGACAGGGATGGAGCAGGGATGGAGCAGGGACAGGGATGGAGCAGGGATGCAGCAGGGACAGGGATGGAGCAGGGATGGAGCACGGAAAGGGATGGAGCAGGGACAGGGATGAGACAGGGATGGAGCAGGGATGGAGCAGAGACAGGGATGGGACAGGGATGGAGCAGGGATGGGGATGGGACAGGGATGGAGCAGGGACAGGGATGGCTGAAGGGCATGAAATGACAGGACAAGGGGAAATGGCTTCAAACTGCCAGAGGGCAGGGTTAGGTTGGATATCAGGAAGGAACTCCTCCCTGTGAGGGTGGAAAGGCCCTGGCACAGGGTGCCCAGAGAAGCTGTGGTGCCCCTGGATCCCTGGCAGTGTCCAAGGCCAGGTTGGACAGGGCTTGGAGCAACCTGGGATAGTGGAACGTGTCCCTGAGGTTGGAACAAGATTACTGTTAGCTCCCTTCCAACCCAAACCATTCTGTTATTCTGTGATATCCTGAATTGACACAAATCAATGAGCAAATTAATCAGCATCTCAAATTTGTGCAGGTGCCAGAGTTCACTGATTTCAAGCCCAATTTTTATCAACCAACACAATACAAATCCACGTACAGTGATGCTTTATCCAAGTCAATGCATGCAGATGTTTTTCCCAAGAGCTCTGGGGTGTCTGTCAGCAGTTTGGAAGTTCCTGAACCCAATTTAGTCCCCAGTTTAGTCACTTTGAGACTTCCTACCCCAAGGAATGTCCCCAGGCCTCAGCTCTCTCTTTCCCTCTGACCATCAGCTACAGATGTAACTTGGCAAACTCTAGATTTCGTGACACTTGTGATAAATAATAATACTTTCAAAGCATACAGGAAGAAGTACCTCAATTTTGTAATCACAAGTCCAAAGATATGAGTCTAAAAGGACATTTTAACAGTTAAACCAGCGTGGGGTGAGGACTGTGGTTGCTAACAGCTGTTTGCCAATAGAACATTCTCTGGCATTTTTCTTTGAGGAAAACTCAAAAGATCTTTTCACATTAACAGTCCCCAGAATGGGTGTTAAGTTTCCTATTATTGTAAGAACAGCCTGGGAATCTCAGTGCCCTGCGTGGGAGCCAAGCACAGGCAGCAGCTGGGGAACAGTTGAGAAGTGCCCAAGAGCTGCTGCCAATTGGAAGGAAGAAAACATTCCCAAGGAAAAAGGAGTTTTCAGAAGGAATTTGAAGTTGAGTTGGGGTGACAGGAGCATGAATAAGTGATTATTTTAGTATATGGAGGGGTAAAAAAAAGGAGGGAAGAGATGTTTTAGTGATTCTGAAGAGACCAGAGTGAGCAGGGGTTCCAAGAGAGGAGCTGGGGACAGGGAAGAGCAGCAGGACACCTGCTAATTCCCTCCACAACCCCTGGGAAAACAGGGGGGCTGAGCTGGGAGTGAGGTCTGGATGAATTCCAGATCCCCAGATGAAAAGGTCTTTAATTTTCACATAACCTCTCTTCTAAAAACAATTTGTTCCTGATATCATCAGCGCTGATTTCCTCAATTTCATTTCCACCAGTGAGGAAAGGCAGCACACCCCAGGCCTGCAGCCTGTTGGGTGGCAGCAGCTTGGAGAACATCAGGCAGCTGGGAAGTAACTTAATGAGCCAAAAAGAAGTGACTCTGATCATCCCATCAGTCAGTTCTCCATTGCTGTTTGATATCTTTCTCCAGCAAAGGAACAAATCACGAATGCACAAATTAAGTGCAATTTAAGGACACTTCCGTATTAACAGAAGGGGATTGCAGATTAAGTTGTAGAGGCTTTGAATCTTAATTTTTGAACATTGCTGTCAATCACTGTCATTGCTGTCATTATTTTGGATGTGCAAAACCAAACAAGATTTTTTTTCAAACAAGAAAGATGAAGAAATTGTATACAAATACAATTTTGTATTCCCCTTTGTAAGACAAATTCATCTAGCTGCTGTTGGCCAAGAGGTTTCTGTACTCTGATAATTCAAGAAAGATACTAAAATGATTATTATTTCTGCATTGCTTCTAGTTTAAATACCCAACCAAGAGGACTTTTTTTTCATGCCTGTGGCCAATATTTGTGCTCATTTACCGCAGCAAGATAATAGAGACAATAATATTTTGTTGTTCTCTCACCCTGGAGATGCTGTGGGTGAGGCTCTCCTGGTGAGAGGCACAGAAAATAAACCCCTGGAAAGGGAAGGAAAGGGAAATCAAGGGGGGCACAGTGAGTACTCAGCAATGAGGAGCACCTTGGGGATAGCCATGTCTACAGAGGGTCATGTGTGTGATGGGGAGCAAATTCTGCAGAATCTCTCATGACCAGCTATGCAAAAATAGGCTCATTCTCAAACGAATTCAGGCAGTAAGAAAAACCGGAAATACGAAGCTTTATCAGAATCTGCTCCGTGGATTCAGAGTGCACAGGAGCAGCTTCCACTGATACCTGAGCACCTCAGCTCATCCCCTGCCTTGTGCTGGGCAGAATTATTTTAAATCAAATGACACTGACAAAATGCAGATTCTCCTCCTACTGCTGCCCCTTATTGTCAATTTTAAGTTGTAATTACTTTTTCTTTTTTTTTTTTTTTTCTTTTTTTTTTTCTTTTTTTTTTTTTTTTTCT
>VZRM01002830.1:34761-149716 GCA_013397955.1 Grantiella picta
TTTTTCTTTTTCTTTTTCTTTTTCTTTTTCTTTTTCTTTTTCTTTTTCTTTTTCTTTTTCTTTTTCTTTTTCTTTTCTTTTTCTTTTTCTTTTTTTAAATTTAGGCATTTTTTAATTCAAAAGCTCCCCAGCTTTCAGAAACAAGATATTTCATCCCTACAATTGCAGGAATGAGATGCTGAGAGGAGCAGACACTATGGCAGGAGATTCTTTTCCTGCCTGTGATACAGTTCTCTACACTATTCTCATTCCTGGGGTGGTTTAAACAACAGCAGAGCTGGGCTTTATCATAGTGTATATAAAATTATCTGCTTCAGCTGCCTTGGGAGAACAGCTTGGATGCAGAATCACAGGTATTGCAAAGGAACTGGTCCAGCCAAAGGCATTTCAGGGATGCTGAGCAGCAAATGAATGGCCTGCACAGCTCCTGCTGCCTGCCAGCCCAGGCACAGTGGGGGGAAAGCGAAAATCTGGTTATTGCTGCCATAAATGTCCCTCTGTGGCATCTCTGTGTGTGTTTGTGCCGTTCCCTGGCCACCAGTGGGATCATTTGACTTCTCAAGGGTTGCCACCTGGCTTTGTGCATGCTGCTGGTCTGAAAAGCAATTAAAAAGCTGAAAGATACTGCAGAGCACGTTCCCAGGAACCTCTGCTAATCAAGGTGGTTACAACCAGCTCACTGTGGCTTCTTGGATTCCACTGAGAGATGCAATTCTAGCTCAAGTAGGTGTGTTTGAGCTATAATTTGCAATAAAAAATGTTACAAAACAAACAATTCTCCCTGTCAATTCCATGGATTCACCAAAGCCAGTATGGCTGAAAGTTGTTTTCATTCTCTCCTGTCTGGAAGGCCTGACTGTGCTCTGCAAGAGCTGCAGGTTCTGAATCACCCCTTCCTTCCTGAGGTGCTCACCTGCAGAAGAGAAGCATCCATGGAGAGCTCAGAGCTATTTCCAGTGCCTGAAGGGACTCCGGGAGAGCTGGAGAGGGACCTGGGACAAGGGATGGAGGGACAGGACACAGGGAATGGCTTCCTACTGCCAGAGGGCAGGGATAGGTGGGATATTGGGAAGGAATTGTTCCCTGTGAGGGTGGGCAGGCCCTGGCACAGAGTGCCCAGAGAAGCTGTGGTGCCCCTGGATCCCTGGCAGTGTCCAAGGCCAGGCTGGACAGGGCTTGGAGCAGCCTGGAGTAGTGGAAAGTGAAATTATGCAGCAAAGAAATTAAGGTGATTTTACTACACAAAGAAATGAAGAACAAAAGCACTGATGCTCAACGAAAACTCCCTAAATGAGCCCCTGATTTGGCACTGCAGCCTCTTCGGGCTTTCCATGCAGAACTAGCAGAGTCTAATCTGATTTAAAATGCATCCAAATTCCCAGCAGCAACCAGCAGGGGAGAGGCACAAAGCTGCCATCCAGACGGGCAGCTCTGAGAGGGACCTGGAGCTGGGACAGCCTGGGACACCTGAGGGTCAATGTCTGTCTGCAGGCACCTCCCTCCAGCCAGGGCAAACGTCCAGTGCCACCAACAGCACCAAACATTGTCACACACCCAGCCATTGGCTGCAATCCCATCTCTGCCTGGCTGGGCTCGTGGCTGCCTTGATCTCAGTTTCCCAGGTACGGAAATAACATGAATGAAAATGCTTCTGTTGGTGCTGGGCAGATCTAGAGCAAAAGTGTTTAAGATGAGAAAAAAACCAAGCTGTTCTAAGCCTGTGACTGAGTGTATTTCTTGGGACCAGAGCAGCCCATAGGCCATCTGTCTGCTGGAGAACTGGTCTGAGACCGGGTACAGACAGATCCTCGAGCACAACACGGCTTAGAAATCAGCTCCAAGACGGGCAGGAGTGTTTTATTTGCTGGCTCAAGACACCCATCCGTGGGCAGTAATCCCCTCTTCATCCTCCCGAGGAGAGCAAGCTGCAGGAGAGGTCTCAGGATTTGCCCCGAATAGCCTGGGTTCACAGTGCAGGCTGCAGCCAAGGCTTGGATCAGCATAAAAAGCTTTGGATAAGCCATATTAAAGCAAAGGTCGGATGAGATCACTCGGCTGCTGATCGTTCGTGAGCAAAGTATTGTTTTCAGTTTCCACAGGGGATGCTGACTTTTGAGGAGATAGGTTTTCCAGGGTCTGCTTCTCTCTGATGTTGACAGGAGGTGTCAAATCAAAGTGGTTTTTTTCCCCTGCCTGTCATCATCCTCAGATGAGTCCCATCGAGGTCAGCTCTGCAAAACTTCCTGGCTTGCACAGTCCCTCATGTATCACAGCTGAAATTGCCAGCAACTGATGGAACTCTGCAAACCCCTCCTCACTGAAAGAGCACTACACATATGCTGGGAGTAAAGAGGAAAATCTACTAAATCTAAAATAAAAATGGGTTAGAAGATGTTGGGAAGATGCTTTAGGGGAAGTTTCTTCTTGTCCTAAACCTCGGGGTGAGTGAACCAAACCAACCCAGGGACAAACCTCTGCTTTTCCTCTGCTGCACAGACATCACCAACGCAAAGCAGGCTGGCAGATTCCCTCCTCCTCATCCCCCTGATTACAGGAATGCTGAAAAACCTCTGCCAATGCCCCCCAGGCACAGCTCTGCCCGGATGATTTCCCCATCAGCATTTTTTCCTGGCTCAGTTCACTGCCCCACTCGGATTTGCTTCATCTCAGTCACTGATTTGCTCTTTCCAGAGCCCTAATCACTGAAACAGAATATTTAACAGAACCAGACGTGTTTATCCAATATGAGGAGTCATAGTTGGCTGGGAGAACGTGGAAACAAGGGATGGAGGCTGCCAAGTACTCACAGGCACTGTTAATGGTGCAGTGCAAAAGAGCTGTCCAAAAAGACAGCTCCAAAAAGCAAAGCTTAACCCTTGGAAGGACTAAATGAGATGAAGGCAGGATTTGTCCCTTGCTGCTCTCTCCCACCCATGCCCAGCTCTCATGGGTGCAGTGCATCAAAAGGGAGACTGAACAAGCCACCAAGGCCACTGGATGCTGCAAAGGTGCTCATTTCCCTTCTGTGACAGCAGATTTCTTCAAAGGTGTGTCCTGACCCCCAGCTCAGCTGTGATTTCAATGGATCCTGTGTTATCCTCAGCTCCTGGGTCCCTGGCAGGCACCAGGGGAGCAGGAACCTTCCTCTGGAGCTGGCTCATGTGAGCTTTAACCATTGAATCTTCATAGGCTCTGCATAAAGTAAAATAGAGCAAAACTCAACCTGCTGATAAAGGCTGGTAATCATCAGAGGGTGAAGAGGCAATTCAGAGATTATCCTCCCATCACAAATGTCATTCCAGTGACACATATGGATAAGGACTTGAATTTAATAAATACACACTTGTGGAGGTTTCATTTTCATTGGAAAGCCCTCCAAATGCTGTAAAAGGGTTTAAAAACAGGTTGCTGACAGGAGATGTTCATCCTCAGGATCTCAAAAATGTGTTGCAAAAGCTCTCTGAAGAGCACAGGAGTAGATCCGTGAATCAAAAACCTGTGTTTAAGGAAAATCAGGCTCTGACCTGGCTGAAGATAATGCAGCCAGTCCCTTTGGGCTCTAGAACACATCTGCAGGCGCTGATTTTTTTGCACAGAAAATCAGAAACTGAGGGTGACTGACATTGCTGAAAACAAGACATAAGATGTCTCCAATGAAGGCAGCAGCAATCAGTGATTTGGACACCAGCCTTGTTTTTTTTGCTGAGCCTCTGCCACTGTTCAAATACCTTCCCCCCTTGAGCATCTAAAGGGAAAAATTAAAACCATTTTGGTGAGGATGAAAGGCAAGAAGTCCTCAAAAAAGGGAAATAACTTCAAGTGACAAATTCCCCTTCACCTGTCAAACATCTCACACTTGCAAGTCTTTTGAGATTGCAGCTAAAAGGGTTGTTTTTGAAAGAAATATTGCCTGTGGGGCTAAGTCAGGTTGCTGTAAAAGGGGTAAGGAATTTTAGGAATAGTATGCTCCTTAATGGATTACGAGTTCTAAGTGTGGGAGAAAGGAGGGTTGGGTGGCTAAAAGAGGGCAGGGATAGGTGGGATATTGGGAAGGAATTGTTCCCTGTGAGGGTGGGCAGGCCCTGGCACAGAGTGCCCAGAGAAGCTGTGGTGCCCCTGGATCCCTGGCAGTGTCCAAGGCCAGGCTGGACATTGGGGCTTGGAGCAACCTGGGACAGTGGGATTGTCCCTGCCCATGGCAGGGGTGGCACTGGATGAGCTTTAAGGTCTCTTCAAGCCCAACCCATTCTGTGGTTCCAAGATAAAATGCTCAGCCCCATCCTCCCACTCTCACTGCTCTGCTGTAGTTTTGTTCCAGAAAAGTGCATCACCTGTCTCCCTTGGAAACCCATCCCCATGGCAACATGCAGGAATATCTCTGGCAGGCATGGCAGAGCTCTGACAGCCCTGCTTTTAGTGACACTTCTCATGGCATCGTCCCGAGGCTGTCAGATGATGTGAGCTCGCCTGTGTCAAGACACCACTTGGAAGATTTTCCACTGAGAACTTGTTTTTTGCAGTCTTTCACTCTCCTGCCTCTTGAACTCTCAGTCTGTGTATCATGACTTCCATTTTATCTGAAACATGTTGCAAAATCCATGAATTTGCCTTTATCAGCAAAAACCCAAAACCTCACATGAGATGTTTTTGACAAGACCTACTTTCCCTAAAGCCACCCTGCCAAGTACCACGAGCTGCTTCTGTGGCTCTTTCCAAACTCAATCCCACACTGCCTTTTCACTCGTGGTTTTTTTTTCTCAGATGCTAAGAAAGTTTCCTTGTACCTACACCACCAACACAGCAAATTTCTCGCTACGCTCTTTATGGGATTAACATTGTTATGATTTTTTCCCCACTCTGTTGTGAGTAAATATGCCATATGTCAGAAATTCATGGATTAAAAATACCCTGTGCACTGCTGGCTGGGGGTGATAAGAGGGAGTGGATGTGTATGCAGGGTGATAACCTTGGGCTCCAGGAATGGCAGTCAGCAATTCTGATTTCAGAGCCTAAACTCCTCCCCAAGGGTGTGTTACCAGCCACAGCCAACAGCTCTGGCGATTTCCTAAATATCTGTAGGTCCAGAAAGGTTGAAACCCTTTGGAGTGATGCTCACAGTGAAATCTGACACAGTTGGGCTTTCTTTGCACACAAAAACATGAAAATGCAGGCTACATGCATGTTTTTTTTTAATCCCTACTGGACAGAGATGCATGACTAAAATTTCAGCAAAAAGGTTAAAAGATAAACTGTGGTTTGTGACACCAAGATGTACTCTAAACTTCCATCAAATTGACAGCCAGTATTGAGGTGATCTTCTCTGATGTAGATTTGAAAGCCCACAAGAATTGCTGGTTCCTCACCAAGAGCAAGGGACAACCTGGTACCTTCACTCACTGTGGAAAAATCAGGTGTGGATCAACACTGACCCAAATTAAATGGCACATTCTCACTCTGAGGGAGAGCTCAAGGCACTTTGCTCAGCTGTGCCCTCCCGGGAGGTCCCAAAGGCTGTTGCTGCCCTTGAGAACACAAGGAAAATAAGGGAATGCTGTTTGTACTGCCAAAACCAAGAGGATAGAGAGGAATAATGGAAATTATGATTTGGGGCTATAGTTACAACTGAGAGTTTCTCTCACTTATAAATCAGGAATCATGAATCACTTTGGAGATCCTTCCTTGAAGGTCAGAGGGCAGAGCTACACTCAAACCCAGCTGAGCTCCTACATAAATCCAGCTGATACAAGACTTGGAAAAGAAATCCTGTCGTTTGTAGTTGCAGCAGAAGGCATTTCAGTGTCAGCCTCTGCTCCTGCTGACATTAAGGAACAGACAGTGAGCCTCTGGCTGCACCAGGAATTACACCTCACAACAACCAAACTAAAAGCAAATACTTTCTATTTTACCTATGACTGGGAAGAGCTCTGCACATTCATGGCAAAGAAAACTTTAAAATATTTTCTCCATTTTCAATGGAGTTTAAATAATATTCCTTCTATTTCATTTCGCCCTTTTTTTTTTCTTTCCCATGGTTGTCTTCCTGTCAACGTTTATGCCAAGAACCATTGTGAAACCACTCTGAAAACACCAATCCACAAAAGTGGTTTATCCTTTCTAGATACCCACATGCAGGCACACTTCAGGGTCATAATTAAGCAGGAAAAATGTCTTTTTTTTTCTGTAAAAAGCAAAGCAGGGCCCGTGAGGGAGGCAGGATCAGACGGAGGAGGTGGGAGCTGCTGAAGATCCCAGTCCTGGCTGCCGTCAGGAACGACAGATGGTGTTTGTCAAGAGGATAGAGATTTACCTTCTTATTTTACCATGGAAATACAGCAGCAAGAACACTACCAGCATTCATTATTTTATCCAACAGATTTAAGAAATACATCCCACATTAAAAAAAAAGAAAACAACAAAAGAACCAAACAATAAAACCCAACAGGATTCCTGCAGGAAAACAGAGCACCAGATGCAACTGGAAATCCCAATTAAAAGAAGCAGTTGTATTTATCAAGAGACAATGTCAGCCATTGCATGGAATTTATTTTCTCATTAAGGAAATGCACTGAGCATATACAGAGATTACATTCAATACAGATTTATCATTACAGAACCATCAGAAGATAAAGATACAATCAATACCTGCTTCCTGTAGCAGAAGAGATTGAAGGAACTGCTTCAAGCTGAGAATGAAATGAAAAACAGCTACACCAATTTAAGTGATCTTTATACAGATGAGACACTGGAGTCCAAATTAACATTCTCAGCCCGGATCTGCTGCATTGTTGCAATCTTTATATTCAACAGCTTTATCAGACTTGTGCCCAGAGACTAAAAATAGAGCAGAACTGCCTTGTCTGAGCCCATCTGAACAAAACCCCAGGAGAATCCAGCCAGTCTGACGCCACAACCTACACGAGATGATGGAAGGATCCACACTGGGAAAAGAGCACAGTAGAACAAGGAAACAGCTCAGCCCCTGTGACAGGCAGCAGCTACAAGGCAGGTGAAGGTTCACTCTACAGGGAGGATTCACTGATTTAACTTGAAGCTGCTCTCTAGAGTTTGCAACCTGAATAAAATTTTGGTCAATCTGCAGAATTCTATTACACACTGCCTGGAATTAATTTTTCAAAGGAATTATACTGAAAAAAGTCACAACACAAAGCTAGTGGAAAATTACTTTGCCACGTATTTTGTGAGTTCCATAAATTTGATGACCTAACGTTTTTCCTACTAGGCAACTAAAACTAGAACTGGAAAGACCACCTCTACTTCAGCTACACCAGCTGGACTTTAAGTAGTCCTGTGCATGTTGTGTGCCAGGGGTTAGACCAGATCATCACAGCTGGACACTAAAATCTACAAATATCACTCATCTGCTTGTTTGGTGCTCTGAGTTTTGGATCAAAGGAGGTAGTGATGCACAATGCCTTCTCCTATGGGATCATTTCTGGATTATTTACTTGGTAAAACTGCAATGAATGGGATTATTAAAAACACTGATTTAGTTCCTGATGCCTCTAAGTAATTTCATTCACTTTTGCAAAATGAAAAGGATATATAAACCAGCTCAATTCAATCACATATTTGAAGGGATATATATATATTCTCTACTCTCAAAACAGAAGTCTAGGACAGTGGAGAATTATCTACATAACTGAAACCTCAAGAATGATAAACTCGAGTTATAATTTGCCTACAAGATGGGGATTAACCATTTGTTTTTAAAACCAGCAGAGATAGATGGAGCCAATCTTTGGATGGAGTTTACCAGTTCAAAAACAACTTCCAAGCTCTTCTTTTTTCTTCTTCGTTCAATGCTGTGCTAAGATTCTCAAAGGATTAGAAAAGACTGGAAGGTGTTTTTTTTCCCAGGAAATACACACAAGCATAGAAACATGGAATGGTCTGGGTTGCAAAGGACCTTAAAGTCCATCCAGTTCCAACCCCCCTGCCTGGGCAAGGACACCTTCCACCATCCCAGCGTGCTCCAAACCCCATCCAACCTGGCCTTGGACACTGACAGGGACATAATAATAAACATAATATACCTCCATGCATTATTCTCTCGTTGAACTTACCTTAACAGTTTGTATTAATACTAAACCATCTGTATTTCAACTTTTCTGGCTTTGCCCATTATGTCAATGCTCTCTGAAAGATTAACTTGCTTGCTAGAATTTTCAGTCACTTTGTGCTTGAAAATTCTAGCTTGCTTTTGAATGTCTGCCAACAGTAAACAGCACTTAGCAGACATTTGTGCTTTACCTTACTACCAGGCTACCTGCAGCAAAGACTTCCCCTTATCTAAATTGCAGAAAAATGTTATATATTCTCACAATGAACCCCTCAGGATAAACAAGAGGGCAGCGTTTCTTACAGAGATCAAGACCTATTTAGCAGATAAAACAATTTTTATCTAAACATCTGTCAGGTCTTCCTACAGCTTTTTGCCTAGTGAGATATATGGTACATGGAGCGATGTGATTAGGAAATATTATCATCCCTTGCTACGAAGGCAGAGTTGTTGCTTCAGGATACTCTTTTTTTTTCTTCTCCCCCTCATGTCAGCTTCAACAAGGGGTGCCAGAGCAGTGTGAAGACAAGGAGGGAGAAGCAGCTGGAGCTGGTGAGTCTGGGAGCCAAGCTCTTGGCGTTGCAGTTGTTGGAGTAGCAGCAGTGCACGCTCACCCCGGGCGCCCTCGATCCGTCCCTCCTCGCCCGCTCGCAGAAGGACCTGAACGAGCAGGACTTCATGATGCCACCTGCAAGAGAGCCACCGTGAGCCCACGGGGGCTGCAAGGGTCACCTGCATCCCCTCAGCACCTGCCTGACCACCCAGCACTGAGCATCCACCTTGGCTGTGGCTGCTCCTCCCCAATAAATGAACACGACCACAACCCACGGCAGCATATCAAGCTGCCACTTAAATAACTCCGATTTATCTCAGACGCAACTGGTGCAGCTTGAGTATCTGGATGTGCCCAAGTGCAGGGGCTCATTAGCTTCTTTTCCATCCTAATTTCCAGGCAAGTCACTTAAGTAAGAAGTGGGCAATACTTCAAATTCTTCTTTACAGCTTTCACACAGAGTGGGCACAGCTCATCCCAAATCATTCCAAGTGGGATTTTGTGTCGGATTGCTGATACAACAAAATTAGCATTGAGATTTATTAATGGGGTTTATTTTGAGAGGAAACCTTCACTTTTGGTTTTCTCCTTAACTTACTATACACTCTTCCCTTTCCATCACTGATTATTTCTTTCTTTTCTGACAAACAGAACAAGTCTGACCTGTTGGTGACACTTACTTGCTTGTCCTCTAATGACTGCACAGGCATCTGCATGGCCTGGACACTGCTGGCTTCCTTGTCTGTTACAGTCGTCATCACTAGAGCCCACGCAGGTGTAACACTGCAGTGCTTCACCTGGCAGGAGGGAAAGGAGACCACTTAGAGTTTACAAAAAGTATTTGAAAATATCTATCTTTCTAATGTTGTCTGGAGCACATACTAAAAAATGAAAACAGTTTTGGAAAATCCAAAGATTCTGCAAATCTTATCAAGGTTTCTCACTTAGAAATGGTCCAGATACTGATTTAAAAAACCATAGTCATTAAAAAAAAATCAAACACAGATTATTTAGTTGTTACAATATGCATTTAAAATAATCCCAATATATTTGATGTTCTGTAACTGCATCCACATCCTCTTGTAAGAACATTTTCAGAGCAGAGCCCATAAGCTGTTTTTTCCCCCTCCATCATGATCTTTGGTCCACATGAAAAAGCACATTGTATACACATAAAATCTCACAATGACCCAAATTTCGTTTTCTCCTAAAGTACCAATTTGGATGGAAAGCACAACAGTATCCCTTGAGCTTTGCTCTCGTTTAAACATTACAACCATAACTCAATCCTCTTTCTTTTCCTTGGTTCAAACTATTTGGTATTTTCAAAGCCAAGCATGAATTTGAAAGGTATTTAAAATACCACACTTGAAGCTTGCAGAGCAGAAATGCCACCCTTGCTGCCAGTGGGGACACCTGAATTTGTCAGCTGTCGTATTTATCTTTACAGAGGTGCAATTCTGTGCTGCTACCACACACACAAAATTACCTGAAACCAACCCAAGCCAGGAGAGGAGCCCAGAACAGCAAAGAGGCTCAGCCATGCCTGAGCTAGGAAATGCAAATGCAATAAAAAAAGGAAAGAAAAAGGAGTTGACTTACTTTTGAGGACAAAAAGGGAGCTGACAAGAACCAGGCTGAAGACTGTCCACATCATGGAGATCCAAGAGCTGCACCATTAGCCAAAGAAAGCAGTTTGTTTGCTAGTAAAGCCCTAATGCTTCTCTTACATGCCTAATCCTGTGCAGAGGATAACTTACAGGATAAAGAGGTGTTCAAGAGTGCTACTTATCGAGCTTATTCCGGCTGCACCTCTAATCACACCAACCTCATCTCCACACACCCTGCAGGCAAATTCTTCCAGGAGCAGGAAGGAGGAAATGTATTCACCTTTCAGTGCCAGACATGCTTAAAAACCATCCCATCACCACATGCCACAGCCTCCGACTCCTCCAACAGCCTCATTACATTTGCCCATGGGATTTGCTGGATCAGGGTCAGAGCATTAAATATTTTGGAGGATTAAGCCTATGCTTGAGACTTGAGTGGTCCAAATCCAACACATATATACATATATATATATTAGAGAGACAGTAAGATATAGACCTAGATATGTGCACATAAGCAGCATACTCTTGTGACCCGCAAAGTGCTCCAAGCAGCAACCCATGAAGAGCTTTCTGTGAAGGAATTAATTCCCAAGAGCATCTGGTGCTGAAATAAGCGAGTGAAGGACACAAAACAGAGCCATACTTATCTTCAATTTCCAACGAAAAAATTTATTTACAATAGAGAATTTCATTTGTGACATGCATTTTCCTTTTTTTTTTTTTTTAAATTTTATTTTACAAATCAGCAAATGCAGATAAAGTTTACATTCCTTAAGGCAAGAGTCCCCATGCAAGTAATACATGTTTATATTAAATCCAAAAGACATCCAACATGGGAACTCATGTACAAAGGGAAGGCTAGGATCAGCAATTTGTAATTTCTTAGAGAACTTGACAATCTCCCTGATACAGGAACTTTGAGATCAACTTGCTATGAATTATACTATGAAAATGCAAACAATAGCAAGAAATTCTGATAGTCATCTTAGTACTGCATACAATTAAATCAACTTTATTTAGAAAGAAAATACAGTAGTGCATACGAAAAAGTGAAAATATAACCTGTCCACATAAATGTATGGACATCAGTGTGCCAATGGTCATATTGCACTCAATATCGCAGTCCAGAAATTTGGTTAAAAGTTAGCTTTTTCCCATTTTGGCAATCAGTTCATCACAAATCTTTGTTAATTCTTCTATCTCTTTATTCTGCAAAATAAAATACGAAGTATTAGGAGAATAAAATATGAATTAGTACGGTTGCTGCATTCACATGAGGGATTTTTATTTTTTTTTAATATTATCTAACTATTGGGAGAAGTGAGAGAAAATTTTCTCCAATGCTGAGATATATATGCATATATAGTAAAACTAAGAGTTCATATTCATAGTACAGCTACATACATTCAAACAAATGCTTCCTTTTTTCTGAATACAGCTCCTCCAATTTCAATAAATCAAATTTAGCACCAATGCAGACATTTATAGCAGTCATTCCCAGCACACCACAATAACACATAGTGGAATTTTGTTTCTAGGCTGCACTTTTCTATTTTTTCATTATTTTCATCCTGTCTTGCAGAGCTGCAAGCAAGGATGAGCTGTACTATGTCAAAGCAAGCTCCCTTGGCTGAGCTAGAGAACACAGAGATATAAATAGGCATTTCCTACAGACACTTTGGAATTAGCATTGGAATTACAGCTAACACTAAAAAGGGAAACAGAACCTGAGAGAAGAACTAAAGCAAGGTCTGGAATCTGAGAACTGAAGCAAACCTGGGTCCAGCTGCCTCAAGAGCCTGGTGCACACGAGGGGTTTTGTCCTAAAATCTGGGCAGTGCTGCTGTCCCCAGGGCCAGGGAGCTGCAGGACAATCCCCAGGCAGATCCTGGCCCCAGGGAGAGCACATTGCTGATTTACCTTTTGTTCCAGTGTTCTCTCCAAGGCATCCACTTTCAGCTGCTCCTTCCGAAGGCTGGCCTGGTATGCTGCCTGCTCCTGCTGCGCCTTGCCCCTCACTTGTGCAATTTCAGCATTGGCTCTGCAAAAAACACAGGTTTTGGTCACATCAGGTTCTCTACAGGAAAGGGCAGAGGGTGCCCAAGGGTGGACAGCACCTTAAGAGAATGGGGGAAAGGGCAGGATTGCCTTCTGCACATCTTGGATACATTCTGACACTTGTCTCTAAAGATTTTTCACAACCCCCTCTTGCTCAGCAGAGTCCTTTTTTAATGTTTGTGTTGCTCCCTTCATGCTTCTCTCAGATATCTGTGCTGGGGCCACAAATATGATTTGGGTAAAAAGTGTTCTGTGGCAGTTTCCAAACCAGATCTCCAGTTCAGGGATTGCACCATGAGTCCTGAATATATACAATCCAAGCTCCATCCCTTGAAGTGTCCAAGGCCAGGCTGGACAGGGCTTGGAGCAACCTGGGATAGTGGAAGGTGTTCTGCTCATTTCAGGGGGTGGAACTAGATGATCTTTAAGGTCCATTCCAAGCCAAACCATTCTATGAATCCATGGATCAATTACCTGTCCAGTTTCTCCTCAGCGTGAATTTTGAGCGCCTGATATCTCTGCTCTTCCTTCTTTACTCGTGATAAATATTCCTGTGCGCATTTCTTCAACACTTCTTCATTCTTAAAAGAAAAAATGACATCAAATTTCATCCAAGAGGTTAAAATGCAGGACAGGCACCTATTTATGGGAGTCACACACAGCTGTCTGAAGGGCTGCAGTCCAACACTCACACCCCCCCAGAGGCCACCTGAAGGAGAATATTACACAATGCAAAAAGCTTTGCAGTTCTTCTGTCTGCATTTGATAGCTTGCTGCAATCCTTCACCTGAGGATTATGGTCTGTCATGCTCTTTAGATCTGATGCAGGATGTCAGAAATAGCTGGAAACACCAGTCCTGCCTTCTGTTCAGCAGCACTGGCACACAGAGCCTGCTCAGCTTTGCTCTTTAGAGGAGATGTTGACAGGACTCACCTTCCGAAACCCCTCCAGCACTTCTTTCATTTTCTCGTATCTCCTGAAAAGATCTGCCAGGGATTTCTCCACTGAGTTCAGATCGGCCAAAGCTTGTTCCTTCTCCACGATCAGCTGCTGAACAGTGTGGTGGGAGACAGATTTCTCTCTCTGTTCATCCTCTGAAAGAAGACAGGGGTAGGGAAAAGAGGGATTTTCAGAAGGGCAACAGTAGTAAGCACACTGATTTCAGTATCATCTACAGTTTCTACTATACTGTGCTCTGTTTGTGTATTAGTAAATTCACAGGATCTAAAAAAGTCATTTTTATATAAGACACAAGCCTGTTTTGGAACACAGTTGCTAAATAGAGTGATATTTAAATATTTTGATGTTGGGGGAGAATGTGAATGTATCTCCATACTGATGATTTCTTCCACTCTGAACTCAGCTGTTCCCATGAAAAGGCAGGTGTTGGATTTCCTGTTTGCCTGAGGATGCACTAGCTAAGGAAAGGACATTTATGCACATTCCTAGCACTGGTCACAAATAAATTATTTGCCATTGCTGATATCTGCTTGTCATCTCCTGGCATCTTCTAATCCTGCACAAACAAGGCACTTTGTCTTGTGGAACTCAACTCCAATTCCTCCCTTGGAAAAGCAGTGTTTTTCCAGCTTTCAGGATTACTGCAGCAAGTAGCAGAAAGGAAATCTAACAGTAGACAGACTTCTAAAGTGTAAAAAAACTGCAAAAAACATCTGCCAAGCTCCTCCTGTGTACAGCTAAATTCAAGCCAGGGATGGTGGGAAGAACATAACACGAATCCAAATCCACATGGGGGAGAAATTTTCAAGGGAATTGACCTCATAATAAGCTCGAATATCCATAAAACACTGGAAGAAAAGGTCTGGCATTGTCTTCCAAAATGCTGCATTGTTTTCTTCATATCCTAAACTATGATTCTTGTGTCCATGTTTTAAGGGTTGCTTTGAATGATCCTGAAAGGAAAACCCACCCACAGAACACAACAGTTCTATTTTACCATTTTCCTTGGTCTATGATAGAAACTAAAAAAAGGTAAGAAGTTCTCCTGTGGAAAAAGCACAGGGCATTTCACAATATACAACTTTTCATTTGGGTCTTTATATTTGGAAATATACAGAACTAAACAAGTTTGGTTTCTTATTTGAATAGAGGTTTTCATCTGAATTACATATAGTGCTGGTCAGCTGCAAAATGTCAAACTGCTACTGTGAATTCCCAAACTCAGACTCATCTTTCCCTTTTGCATATTCCACCCAAAAAATCCACATTTTTGCTGGCCTGACCAAGGCCAGAGAAGGGATGATACTATGCTGTACTCCTGGCTATACTCTATGCTCCTCTGCTCACCCCTGACAGCACCTTGTTGGGGCAGAGCCTGACCTGAGCTTATTTTGCTCTCCGTGATGCAGAAGATCAAAAGAACCAAAGAAGCTCTCAGGACCTGCTTGTAACACCTTTATTTTAATTGTAAACAAACATCTCTGACATGGCAGAGAAGCCCAGAGCCCTGTAATACCACATCACTTGGATACATTTAACATTTTATTAAAAATAAACATTCTTTTCTATTTTGCTTTCTCAGAGCAAAATACTTCCTGTATTGCTGTTGAAATTAATGCATTCTCAATCAAAACAAAATACCTTTTGTTGCCTTTTGTTTATTTTTCTAAACCTGAGAAGCTGTCTCCTTGTGTTGCAGCACTGGATTTGTTTAATCATGCTGGAGATTACACCCTGACTGGAAAATTCCAAACCCCTTCCTGTTCTCTGGCAACACTTCTGTCACTGCAACTCCAGGCAGAGTTGAGAGCTCACTTTACATGATCATCCAAAATACTTTAATGTATTTAATGTCACATTTTTACTTTTTGTGAGACTGCTGTCTGAGGTATTTTAGCAACTTTCTTATTTGTTTCTAGGGCAATCAGGAAGTTAGTAATTCATGTCACAGTCCCTCAGAGCCACTGAGCTCCTCTTCCTCTCAGTGCATCACAGGCTCTCCTCAGCTGGATCAGCTCCTCCAACACTCAATCTCCAGCACCAATTAAACTCATACATGGGAAATTGGGGCAAATGCTACAGAATCACAGGATGGTTTGGGTTGGAAGGCACCTTAAAGCTCATTTAGTTCCACCCCCTGCCACTAGAGCAGGTTGCTCCAAGCCCAGCCCAAGTGATGCTCCCAAACCAAAGTGGTTGAATACTACAAAAACAGACTAGAGTTTTATGTGATATTTTCACAAAACCATTGAATGGTTTGGGTTGGAAGGGACTTCCTGTTTTCTAAGACTATGATTTCATTTCAAAGAAATGTGCTGATCACAGTCTGCCAGTCAAATCTTAGATAAGCGGTTACACATACTTAATCCTCAATATATTTATGAGGTTATGTGATTAAAATATTTTAATTAAATGACTTCCACGTCTGCAACACACCCTGCCCAGGGCTCACCAACAATAACAGCAGTATGCTCAGGACTAGCACGATCCAAACTGACAGAATCAGAGCACCACCACAGCAGATCCGCTTTTGGGCTCAGCTCACTACTACTCACACGACTTAATGGGAATGCAGCAAACAGAGAACAAAAGCAAAAGAAATGAAATATGCAAAATGCTGGTGTGAAAGTTGGTGAAAAGCTTTACTTACCAGGCTTGCCTGTTTTGTTTTTGCAAGCAAATAGCAAGAAGCAACGAAAACGGAAGCAAAATAGAAAAATCGGGAATTGTTAGGAAAGCAGCAAATAAGTAATGCAACAACCTGTAATGCACAAAGCATAACATCTGTTTGTTTTGCACAAGGAGAATTTCACAATGTATTCAAAGTATAAGGATACATTTTTCAATATTGAAAAAAACCTCAAACCAACATTCGAAATGTGCCAATGAAAGGGAATTGGGCTGTGACCCAGATGTGCTCAGGGTGGGCTGCAGGAACACTGGTGTCACACAGCCTCTGCTCCGTGGCTGTCAGAGCAAACATGGGCATCAGGCACAAGGCAGCAGCACAAGCAGCAGGCTGGCCTGGGAAGTCTGGTTTTTCTTCTCCCCCGTCCCTGAGTGTAGACTAAAATGTGTTGGGGGTTGAGGCAAATGTAAGAAAAAAAGGAAAAAAGTTAAAGCACCATTAAAAAATATGCCAAGTGCCACAAAGAGGGATCTTTACAGTGACAGCTTGCAAGCTCTGGCTGCACAGTGTGGCACAAACTAATCACAGCAGCTAAGTTGGGTAACGTTGGGTTCCATAGATGGATGACAGCAAATACTAAACCTTGCACAGCCCTTGAAATCAAAGGCAATTGCTGTTTTCCATGCACCTTTTCAGTGCCTTTAGAGGCAAACACAGACAGCCATATATGCTAAATATGGGATATTTTCAGTATTCACTATACATACACACACCAACCTGCAAAAAGCTGAGCAGGACCTATCAACCTCATTGAATATTCATCAAAGGGACTGGTGAAATTGGCTTATGTGCAGTGCCCTTCTACCAGGGCTGTATAAATAGTTCGGAAGGGTTACACGATCTACAGAGACAGCACAGGCATTTCTTTTGTTAAGATGCACATTCTGCTTCAGCACTGAGGCATTATTGTGATCACAGGTCACTGAAGTACATGCAAATAGCAAACACACACGTGTTTCCCTCCACAAGTGGCATTTGGATGAGTGAGCTCCTTTATCAGAAAGGACAGGAATTTACAAGAAATGGCATGAGAAAGTGGGAAAATTAGATCAAAAATTTACATTAAATGCAGGGAGAAGCCTCACATTTAACGTATTACCATGCTGTAGGATTTGCATACTGCTCTAATTAACACAGAAAGGATGTTTTCTGTGTCGCTGTTGTTGGTTCAGTTCCTTTGCAAACAGACAGTAAATTAAATTACTTACAGCCATAGCCATTAAAAACTCACCATAGAGTGTCTGAGAGGCTCTGATACTCTGAATTTCAATTTTAAAGGTCTTTTTACTCAGTGGCCAATGGCCCAATGCTTAAATTATCCTTCATTCTTTGCAACAAGAGGAACTGGCAATGGTGGAATACACTATGTACACCAAGGCAGTGCCTTTTCCTCAGGACTCCTATTCCATATCTAATTGTTGCACTGCAGTCTCAAAATATGATTTTTTTGTTTTAATCCATTTCTCAAAACTAGAATTTGAATTTATTATCAAAAAGAAACTTCTGCTGCTAACTGTAAGCATAACTTAGGAAAGAAGGACAGGTCCTTTGTGGGTCATTTCACTGGCCAGGTTGAGGGTGGAAGCCATACCAGGGCATGTTTAGTGTACACAAAACCAAAATAAGTTCTTTGCATACTCTGCAAAGAGTCAGTCCTGCTTTAACACCTGCATGATGACAATGACAGACACCATGTCAGAAGGCAGCACATTGGCTCAGTTGTATGTACATAAGGCAATGGAGGCATAGCACTAGAGAGAATGAAGCCAGGCATAGTATTAGTGTTTATTATTCATTATTGTATATTTCATTAATTACTTTATTTATTATTGTTGTTGCTCTCATAAAATCTTATTTATTTATAGGTCCAGTTTACCCTTCACTTGAAAGGAAATGGCTGAAAAATCCAGGAAAGCAGCAAAAGCACCAGACATTGGTGCTCTTCTGAGCAATTTTGGCCCTGGAGATCCCAAAATCACACTCAGCTATTTGCCTTTCTGGGAAACAGCTCCAGCTGAAGCAGAACAAGGCAGCACAAGCCACTGGTGCTTTCTATAGCCAGACTAATAAAAAGAGCTTTAGAAATCTTACAGGAGGCTTTAAAATCACATCCCAGGGGCCAAACCTCCCGTGCTGAGGAGCCACAGGAGCCCTGCAACCTTTGGGTTTGAAGTGCTATTGAGCACAGTCTTTAATCGGTGGGACATGCTGTTAGCAAATGTGTTTTTTTAATGACTGAGAGGCAAAATTTGTCACAATTTAAACCTAAAAGGAGACCCCCTATGTCAGTAAGGAACTGGGGGGTGGATTGGCCACTTGTAACCTCCCAGCTGGGATTGGAGTTAATCTCGGTTTTGGTCTGATCGATGCACTTAGCACAGATAATCCCTGTTGTTGTGAAGAGCTAAGTTTGGTATCTGCCATTAAACAGCTGGGAGATGATGCCTAAGGGGTTTTTAGGTCACTGAAAGTCTTTCCTTGAGAAACCCATGAATTTGAACCTGTTTCCTCTGGGCCAGTTTGCTTTGCTGCAGAAGGGAAAGCCCTGAGTTTCCCGTGTTACCTGAACTGCCCCGGGGGCTGCTGGCCCCGACTTTTCCTTACACTGGTGTCCTCAGATGCATTCACAATTCCCTGCAGCATCAGCAGATGCAGCCAGCATCAAAATGAAGCCCACAGACTTCAACCAGGGAGCATCTTTCACAGCAGGAACACCTACCTATCATCTGAGCAATCGTCTTCTCATACTCCGAAACAATTTTTCTGTAAGAGGGGAAAAAAAAAAGAAGAAAAACTTTTGGCAAACAACATCATTGCTCGTGCTTACTTAGCAAATAACACTGCCAGTGACTGAGCTGTGGTGTTTTTAAGAGATACAGAACCCCATCACACTTTTACACGTTCTGTATTGCCCAAGTAACAATACAATTGCCCAATAAAACTGTCAGTTTTAACATTACACCTGATTTTTAATTCTCCATGGAAATCAATAAAGGTGAAGGAAGGAAGAAGAGATTGTTTTGAAACAGATTCTATTTTTTGAAGCATCATCCATCATGATTATAAACATAATCACACTGGTGTAACTCAGGAATTACAAAGAGCCTGATTTTTTCCATTACTTTCTCCCCTCTTCTCCATATTTGTGTTGGTTTATTTTTAACAAAATCTTTAAGTAAACTTATAATTGGTAGCAAGTAAACCTAACAGGAGTAGAGTTGGCCATCATCCAAAATGTATCTCATCTTCTAAATGAATCTTCACATGACAAAATGATTCACTACCACTTAAAAGAACAAGATCAAAATATTCAATTGTGTAGCACAAAATCCATCATGTCCCATTTCCCAAATCTGTTCTTGAAGCAGAGGTGGCAAAATGTTACTTTTAAGACTGTTTTATTTCATATACTCACGGTATGCTTTGAATTCCCTTCTTGAAAAGAGGTTAGCCAAAATAAGCAGATTAAATGTGATTTAGAAAGATGATCCATCCATTCCCAGAGCCAAATAAAGCTAATGAAATGAGACTAGCTTGATCTGTGCTCTGATTCATGAGCCACGCAGGACTGTCTACAAAAAACAAAATTACCCCACACTTCATCTGAAGTGGATATTCAAAACAGCTCACTGGAGTTTGAATATACCTCTTTTGAAACTCTCTTTCACTTGCTCCATTTTTAGAGCTCTGCTGCAGTTGGGGAGGTTACAGAAAGGATGTGGGAAAATCCTGTGAGCAAAGTCAATAAGGAAAGGAGACACTTACAGAGCTCCCAAAAAACTACTGCAGGAGCTCCAGGACTGCCTCAAATCTGAATCTCAGACAGAGCCCAGAGCCCTGAGAAGGCCACCTGGCCCTAAGGTCAGCAGCACCTCCCCTGCCCTGCTCCTGCAGAGCACCCAGCAGAGCAGAGGCTCTAACCCTGAGCACTGCGATTTTTCCTTTCAACCATAAATGAGACTTTGGAGAGCAAAGATAACAGCAAGGATTTTCCCCTAAAAGGAAGGGTTTGGTTTCATGTCCAAAGAGGATTACCTCAAAAGCCTGCTGTAAGCAATGAGGATTTTAAAGCTTTGTCATATCCCTGTGACACAAGGCACCTTTAGGAAGTTTTATCATCCAAGAAAATGAAGCCAAGGACTCAGGGTACTCAGAGTAAGGAACAAAATATTACAACACTGCAGCACTTCCCAGGGAAGAATTTGCTCCAGATTCATGTCAAAGGCCTCTTTCAGTCAAGCAGCCTAAATAATGGTCATTCCAGCTGGGGAACCAAAGGATGCTGCCACATCATTCCTCTTTGGGAGGGCAAATCTTAACCCCAGCCTGACATATTACACAGGCTTTAAATGTTGCTATTTTGGACATTCAGTCTATTCACTGGCTGCACATTTGTAAGTCATAAAAACACCGGAATCCAGGGCTACAAAGGGTCTCAGAGGTCAACTGCTTGACTTCCCTTACAGAGCCATAATCAATCAGACCTCCAAATGACCATGGTTAAATATTTCTTGCCTGCCTCTGGTTGTACTCTTGGATTATGGTACAGCCCAGTGTGGTTTAGCTCTTCCACAGTTACTGCATTATTAAACCTTCTCATTCTGGCTTCTGTTCTATGGAGTGGAATTTCCTCCAGACTGATGATTTCCTGGAAATTTAGATTAATTCAGGATATTCCAGCTACAGTATGCAGGACATGGGTACAGGAGCATTGCTTCTCCTTCTCTGAGAAGTGATGTTTTTGTGCCTACAACTCTAAATAATCCTTTCACTCTCTGCTTATCGTTATGTCATATCTCATTACTGCATCTCTAATTTACCACACATGGACTGCTTGAACATTTAAACTTCCAAGAGAAATCTTTCTTTGTGCACATAAGCGTATTTATGATTTTGTGACAATATTAGCCAGACTTTTTCTTTCCATCCACGCATTCCAGGCATGTGCCTGTGGGAAACTTGGCTTAGTTAATGTGTTTTTGGTTTTGTTTTTTTTTTTTTCTCAAATCAGACTTTACAGAGGGTGGAGACACACACAGGAAGATGTGAGGAAGATGAAAGTGCAGATCCACAGTGTGCCAGCTGCTCTGTGTCACCCCTGGCTCTCCTTCCAGGAGGGAAAAGCCTGGCAGTTCCCACTGGCAGCCAGCAGCCACGTGCACCCCAACAGAAAGCAGGCCAAGCACCACACTCGAGTGTGATCTGCACACTGAGACATTCCTCACAATCCCTCCTTTTGTTCCCTCCTGGTTTTGCTCCCTCAGTTTGACTGCTCGCAGCCACTCCGTTCTGTTTCTCCTCATTAAGCATTTCGGGGCTACGCCAGGGCTTTGTTCCCTTTCCCAACAGAGCACAAGGGAGGTGAGAGAGCTCAGCTGGGCACTGCGAGGTGGCAAAAAAGGAAGAAAGAGGCTGCCCTTGCCTTTTGCAGATGCTTCTCTTAAGATGCTTTGGCTCAGAGCCCTGTGCTGCCACTATTCCAATCTGCCATGTGCAATTCCTGGCATCCATGCAAGCGTTTGTGGAGCTCTGCACTGCAGCTCCCTTCTACTCTCCCTCCCTAAGTACAGTTTTCCTGGATAGAAGCAGCGATTGCTTATGTAGGTCATCACTAGATAGAGAGTTCAGCTTTAAATCACTGAGATTCCTCATTTTGGGAAGAAGCTGGTGCTAGAACAGAAGAGATTTTAAAGAAAATTCAGTCTCAGAAGTGATTGTATAAATTTAATGGAGGGATGCTCAAACAATCTGACCATTTCTTTTTATTTATGAGTTCAGAGGGGAGACCCTTTTTCCTGGTTTTTGAAGGTAGAAAATAATAAGCTTTAGAGACTCTATGAAATATTTCATTCATTCTCTTTTGCAATTGATGGCTTTCTCAGATTCAGACTGATGAGCAAGTCAAGCTCACTGCTTTGTCCTTCTTATGGTCCTACCAACTGTGAAAAAAAAAAAAAGTTGAAACTTTCAACTGACTGAAAGGGAAGCACAAGTGCTTCTTTGAGCAGCACTGCTCACATCATACACCACAGGGATTTTGTTGTCATCCTTGCCAGTGGTAGGACCTGGGCTGGAAAGGAAGGTCAAACCATGTTCCAATATACAGGTTGTTAATGTAACAGAGGCAGGTTTGCAAGAGGAATAGAATGGAGCAGATACAACCAGAACAAACTGCAAAGCTCAGGGTCCTTCTTTCAGCTCTCAAATGGAACAGCAAAAGCCAAGAGAGCTATTGCTTAACTAAAATCAACCTTAGTGTGTGCAGTAATTAAAATACCATCTTCGTTCAAACAAAGTGGTGTGGAATCTCCTTAAAAGACAACATTCAGAGTGGTTACTTTACAATAAACACTTTTCTACTGACATTGGGCTTTGATTGCTATTATTAAACAACCTTTTACAGTGATGTCCTGGAGGGAGCCTGTACTACTTATAACTATCTGCAAACCTGCATGTTCTTCCCTACATTCTTTCCTTTTTCCAAGCAAAACTACTTGTGGAAAGTGAATTTAACACTGGCATGTGCATCCCCCTGCCAGCTCTGCAGGCACCTCATCCAGTCTGCAACAGGAACTTCAGGAACTATGCAATCCATGACAGAATTCTCACACAAACCAGAGAAAATCTTTCTCTGACATTAACCTGGAGTAAAAGCTCCCTTATATCAGTATTCTGAGGATGTGAATGAGATCAGCAATGCAGTTTCCAATGATTACCCTTAACAGGGCTGCCCACCATACAGAGAAAAGACAAAGTATCAGTTCAGGATCAATCCAAAGCTTGAAGTTAAAAATAATGGAGCAAATTCAGGTAAGCAAAACAGTTGTATGAGCATGGTACTCTGTGTGCCACCCTCAGGCTGAGATGAGACTCTCTGACAGTGTGACCAGTGACACGTTAATAGCCCACCTCATTTCCATCACTTCCCTTCTGCTTTCTTCATATTTCTCTTTCCACTCAGAGACTTCCCTTTCCTTGGCAACAATCTGAAACAAAGAAAACAAAGGGGAAAAAACTCCACTGGATCATACCCATTTTTTAATTGCTATTATTAGCCAGATTAATATGATACACAGCTTTGTAAAATGCATAATTTTATTCCTGTTTCCTAAAATCTTACCATTTTTATAATTATATAGCAATGTCAAGATGCACAGAGTACACCTGAGGTTTAAAACCATAAAGATTTTGATCTCACATCTGATTTTCACTTATGTAACACAAGTAAAACTTGCAGTCTAGCACCTTTTGCTTTAGCGTGGCTGAGGACGGTTCCAAGAACAGAGCAAGCGTTCAATAACATAAAGTATTTGGGAGAAAACAGGCAAAAAGAGAACAACAAGGGGCAGGTATTTCCTTCCCCAGATTCCGGAGACAATTACCTCTGCCCTGGCGAGCCGCAGTGCAGAGTCCAAGTCCTGCTGGGGGTAGAGCAGAGCCGTGCTGCTTTCAGCATCCGAGGCGCCGATGCGGGAGTACAGTGCGCTTTTGGAGATGGAAACATCTGCTGGGATAGCAGGTTCTCTCTGTGTGTTTGTTTTTTTAAATACAAAGAAATGAGCCATTAAATAGGTGTTTAGGTCATGTGCTCTCTGGGTGTGGTGCTAGGCACCAGGGTCCTGAGCTAGGACTAGAGTTCTGTGCACCTCTGAATTACAACAGCAGTAGCACTGACAAGGAGTTCTGAATTCAGGAATTGTAAAATACACATTTGAGATCTGTAAGAAGCACTGAAAGAGCCATATTACCTTTACAGGGAGAAAATAAGGACAGCGCTTTGGCATCAATATTTTAAGGTCTTATCTCTGAAAAAGTACTGGTTTTTCACCACAACATCCACAAGAAACACACACCAGCAGAAGGTATCAGAATTGAAGGCAGAGAGCTTGTTAAGGGGAATTCTGCTTCCATAAAAATAAATCAAGAAACCAGAAGCAAGAGGACAGCTCACATTCTTAGGTCTGATCTGTCAATACATGGTATCTATCACAAAGAATATCACACAGGAAGTGTGGATATGCAGGTGACACTGCTGCCCCACTGGAGTCCAGCATGCGATTAGTCAGTTAAATGAGGCTTTTCTTGCAGCTGTCAATTTTGCTCATGGCAGCAGCCCAGATTAAACAGGGGAGAGCGGCATGTGAAATGAGGAGAGCAGAGATCAGGTATGTGACACTGAGATGCAGGAGATGTCTCACAAACAAAATTCTTGATGCAAACAACCCAAGCTACAGCACATTAAAACCAAGGAGACTACAAAAGAGAGTTCACAGAATCCCAGAATGGTTGGGGTTGGAAGAGACCTTAAAGCCCCCCCAGTGCCACCCCTGCCATGGCAGGGACACCTTCCACTGTCCCAGGTTGCTCCAAGCCCTGTCCAGCCTGGCCTTGGACACTGCCAGGGATCCAGGGGCACCACAGCTGCTCTGGGCACTGCCAAGCCCCCTCCACCAAGTCCCCAAGGAGCCACAGGGAGAGCTGGGCCATAAAAGAGAAGGAAAGTCAGGTTGATCAATGCCTTTTTCCATCCAGTGATGGAAATGGATATTCACATCCTGCTTTCCTGGTGTAGAATTTCCTTGCTGCTGAAAAGGGGATAACGTATTTTTCCAGTTTGTTAACTTTGTGCACAAAACAATATATTCTGTTCCTGCAAGTTCACTAATGCAGAACCTAAGTCTTTAGCCTTTATCTGCAATAAACAAAAGTAGTAACCAAGAGTTTTTCTTATTTTTTTTAACAAAAAGAGAGAATTTTTTTTATTGTAAAAGAGGGAGATATGTTTGTTTTAGTTGTTTTGCTTGGATTTTTTAAAAAACAGAACAGCAGAGTCACACTCTACTGACTGAAGCATAGGAATGTGAAAGGGAGTAGATAATGTCTGGATCAAGGTTCAGTCCTCATTAATTTCAACATCACATATTCTTGTCTTAAGACTGGTGAAGGAAATTTTGCCAGATGCTACTCCATAAAACATTGATTTCCTCACAATTCTTCTCACACTGCCTAGGATCTCATAAAGGATCTAAACCCACTATTAATTTTGCTGTAATCCCTTGTGAGTTCTCATATCACACCTGACTGAAGAAGCTGCATTAAACATTGTATACAATGCACACAGGACCAGATATTCTGGATATCACATCTGTAGGGAACATGAAGAAACACTAACAACATTTAAGCACTAGGCAAGAAAATTTAATTAGAGCAAGAATAACCTAAACAGTACTTACAGAACACCTAACTGCATCTCCATTTATAGGAGACTCTCACTAATTTGCTTTGTACTTTTTTTTTTGTTTTTAAACCTGGGAGTCAATTGCCTATTACTTCTAGGATTTATGGAGCAGGACATCTCTTCTCTGTTTTTGCTACCTTTAACATGAACACCCAAAATAATGCTCAATTCCAGCACAATTAGGAGGTGCAACCTCAAATCCAGTGGATTTTCCTACCAGAGGAAAAAGCATTCCAAGATCTGTCAAAACTGCATAGCTTGTGCTCTTAAAAGTATCTCCCAAAGTACAACAATCATACAGGGAAAAAAAAATCATCTGGGGCAAAAGCTCAGACATCTCTGTAAATGCATAAATACAAAAAATGTACTTCAGTCCCTCGTCAATCACAAGGCAAGAATAACTGAGAGACAAAACAGAGCCATTAGATCATCAAAGCTGTCCTCCAAAGAAAGGCCATCCCTCAGATCGATCTGTTGAACTGCATCTGTCACATTTCAAAAGCCTCCTGCAGCTTAATTTGCTGGATCTCATAAAGAGATTGCTGGAAAATATTCACTGCGCCAAAAAGAAACACAAATTTCCTCAAGCACATACAAAAACATGTCAAAGTAACTGCTGGGATGATGACAATTTTTATAGAAAGAGACATTTAAAGCATTTAAGACATACTTACAGGTATTTTTATATAGTGCACAACACATCGATAATAGTTATGTTTTCTCTAGTTCTCTTTGCATTTAGGTAAATCGTACAAAACAATAGTAATAGTGACAGGCAAAGAGCTTAAATTTTTCAAAAATGACTATAAAAACTCCTGGAATTTAACCACTGAGCAGAAATGCTTGTGGTAGTGGTCCAACCAGTACTGCCCTAACTCTGGACACACCCTGCACGGGTCACACCTGGGCTCTCTGGCAGGAGTAACCAGTCAAAGTCCTCATGGTTTTACTTCAAAAGCCAATTTCACACAGCTCCTAACTGATGTATAACTCAGGAACTGTTATTTGTTCCTATCCTGAGAAAATTACAGAACCTGACCAACAGGATGATGGTATTACCCAAAATAACCCAATAATAAAGCTTTAACACCTAATTGCTGAGAAGGTAAGCAGTTAATTGGGGTAATCATCAGCGCAGGGATTTGTAAGACACTAAACCTTTCACAGAAAGATTAGAATCTTCAGGGGAATTACTAGGAAATGTAGGTCACTGCAATCTTAGTGTAAATATTTGAGAGCTCAACACGCTTCTCTTCCTAGCACCTTTCACAGAAACCAGATATATGACCAGAAGGGGAATAAATGCACATCCATTAACCAGCTGCAGTTATCTCACTTACAGGAGGTCAAAGTGGAAGAAAACAGAGAAATGGAATGAAAATGAAAACTACTTTTTATCATAGCATTTAGAGGAATGTGTGTTTAGCCCTGCCGAAAATGAGCCTGCCCTTTCCAAGCACTGAAATGCTGCCTGGGTGTGTATGGAATGATGGAGTCTTTAACTAATTGATGTGTGAGCAGACAGGTCACTGCAGGCAAAGTGAGACCTACTTGTGCTTGCAAATACACGGAAAGGCAAGTAAAACCCAAGCAGAAGTTTTCTGCTTGCACAGTTTTGCTAAAATCAATGGCATTGCTGTTTGAAGGAAATATCTTTCACTACCACGAGACCCACAAGGCTGTCATACACTAATCCCGTTTTTCCCCCTGCCTTTCCTTTCAGCCCTTTTCTCTGGATCCTATTTCAACACCCAACTCTCCATCACCTCAGCACCCAAAGGGTGTTGGACACAAACTCTATTCAAGCTGCACCTACAAAAAATGGGCTCAGGACATCCAAGTGGAGACTGCTCAACAGGAAAGTATTAATTCACCTCGATGCTGGAAGACAGGAATATTTGGCAATGTAAAAGCAGGTGACAGGTCCTGCTGTTGTTGAAGTCTGTGACAAGGAATTTGGGAATGGCCAAATAACTTCCCTCTGCCAGAGAACAACAAACTGCACATCCTTATTCTCACTCCTAGTGCTAGCACAAAATGCTTATATTTAATCTTTATTTTAGGTGACCTAATTTGCCATACCAAGTGCTTCCATCTTTATTTATCATCCTACTCTTGTTACCCATGCTGAAATGGTTTAGCAAATGTTAAATGTAATTATACAGCATTCAGAAAATAACAGAGACCAGCCATCCAGAAGGGAATTCTGCCAGGAGCGTCCAAATTTAAGTCACTGCAGTCATCTGCTGGTCTCTCTTCTAAATCCAGGCCATCAGTCATTGTGGGTCACAAGGGGTGTCATCATAGGCTAATTTAACACCAGCAACCTCCCACTGAAATAGCAAAGTTATGCAAGGACAGAAGTCCTTCCCAGCCTAACATGACACCCATGGAATTTGTCTACAAGCATTGCTGTGACTGGACCAACATGGGGCTTTGTCAACATTAAAGTGCTCCCAATTCTCTGTCAGAGATGGGAATTTTGCCTGGTTTTCTCTCCTCATCTCTGCTTATCATTCTTTTCTATCCTTGTTACACAGATTAATGACATTTTCTAAAAAGTTATATGAAATCCATTCCCCACTTCTAAGTTCTACCGAGTTCAAAACTTGTTCTAGATAAAAGAAGATGCTGTCAAGATGTTAAGCAGCATCTTTAAAATGCAACCCCACATTCTCTAATATTTCTAATATCTCTAATATTTCACAAGTATTCACTAACACACAAACCCATTCAGTCTAAAATGGTACAATTTGTGAGTTTCTGAACTGTTGGCTGGTAGCAAAAAACGCAGATTTTAAACAGGTGTTTTTTTGCATAACCCAGGAAGAGCATCTATGCAACATTATGTGTTTCATCTCAGGTGTTTCCCGGTGCTGGAGGGCCTGAATGCTGCATGTTCCAGCAAAGTGCTGGGAAGACAAGGAATTTGAGAGAAAATAAGGAGGTAAAGAGGATCTAGAGAGGATCCCACCTCATTCTCTTCCAGCACCTGACACTCAGGGCAGCAGGGTGAGTGGACAAAGTCACACACAGGAAAATGTTATTTTTGTTCTTCCTCCTTTGTTCTTTATGTTCCTTATTATTAGTTTAAGCCTGGTTAGTCTTTCTAAAGACAGCAGCATCTTTTTCTTAATTAAGTAAAAGACTTTAGCCACATACTCTAAAATACTCTTAAATCTGCGAGGAATGTGTTTACCTCAGTAACTGTATGTGCTCTGTGAAAATAACTAGCTCTTGGGCTATGTAAGGTATGTGAAATAAATCAAACATGATCGTTGTTTCCTCCTAAGAGTACAGTTAACCTTAAAAAAAAACTTTTGTGAAATAGCTACTTAATAACTGATCTTTAAACCACCACGAAATCCTACCCTAGAACCAGCTCAAATTTTGTTGTGATACAATGAACTACAGATGATTTAGGACTGGGCAAAAGACTTTCCACTGACTTATTAACTGGCAGTGTAAGAGGAGGAAGTTCACTGGAGAAGGACAATTCAGAAGCATATTCTCCTCATTTGGAATGAAATGTCTCACTGCAGCAGGACACTGCCATCCCCTCAGCACCCCAATCAGCTGATACCCCTTCCCAAGAAAGCCACTAACATTTATGGAATGACTTTTTGTCTTTCCAAACACAGTGAGTTCCACGTGCATCCCCAGAGCAGTGCAAAGCATCACTCTGAGGCACAACTAGTCAGCATGACCTGGAAGAACAGCTAAAAAAAAAATAAAATTTAGATCTTTATGAATAAAGACACATTGTGCTGGGAGGCCTTTTTTCCTTGGGAGCTCTATACCCTTCCCACCCTGCTGCAGTTCCTTTCTTCAGATGCCTGAGGGCAAGATCGACTGAATTCTTCACTTCTAAACTTGGAGGGTCAAAGTTGTCTGACTTCAAGCTGAAAATACCAGCAGAAGACAAAATGTCCTTATGGCCAAAGCAACCTAGTATTCTTCACCATCAAATATTTTGGGACAAATCCTGCTGCAGAGAAATGACCAACAGCCACTTGGACTGCAGAAACCATCTCCTGCGGGAGGAATAGCTGCTGCTTCTTCTTGCCTGTGGTTAATTGGGGTGTGAGTGGGGCGGGTGGCTTGTGTGTCAGCTCTGCTGCCAGCATGCTCCTGGTGTCCCCCCAGGGCCCCGGAGAGCCCCCTGCTGCAGGGACAGCAGCCCTTGGCTCGCCAGGCTGCTCACACTCACACACACAGGGCAGGCACAAACCAGGTACCTTGGAGCGCAAAGAGGAGAGGGCAATCTGCCTGGCTAACTTCAGCGCTTCTATCCTCATGGCAGCAAACTCTAACTCCTCCTGTCAAAGGGTTTGGTGGGGAGTCACCCACAGGGGAAAAAAATGGAGTCAGAACAGAGAAAAAAGGCTTAACGTACTCAAAAATGGGTTGTTAGATTTTAAGGTGTAATTCAGACAGTTCCTGGGTGACAAACACACCCCGGGTGCCTTTCATGATGAGGACAGCGATACAGAACCCCAGGGGTTAGTTAGTTTTGAGGCAGCTGTATAGACAAATATTTTTTACAAGGTGATCATTATGAGCAGTGTTTTGTGTGAAAGAAATGTTTTTTTGAAGCTCAAGTTGTTTTTTGACAGACTCCTTTCATTTCCATGTTATATGAATTTATGCCTCGTGCTGGTCTCAATTCAACCTTTGCTGTTTTAAAACTTCTCTATAAATATTCCAAAAAATATGTCCTGACATACATGACTGCTGTGCAGATCAATTTGCTTTTCCTAGAAGAAGCCATGCCAAATTCTGCATTAGGCAGATTACTAGAAAAACAAGGCCTGATTTTCATTTCAGCAGAATTAGGTCCTAAATCTCAAAAAATGAATTTATACATACAGAGTTACTAAGGCCAGGTGTCAGGACAACTCTCTACACATCAAGTCCTGTGTTCAAGCTTAAAAAAAATTTGCTTTGGAAAGACTTCTGGAAAATACGTATGTGAGAGGTACAGGATAGGTGCAGATGAAATTTAAGTGTATCTATTATATGAATTATATGAGTTACATGAAAATATCTTTGTTCCTTAAGCCTTTGAAAGGGCAAAGTTAGTTTGGAAAGAATCAAATATTTATTTTAATTCTTTTTCACATCCCCTCCAAGCCTCCCTCCACCCCTTTCAGATGAGGCAAAGCATTCCTCTGCCTGTGTATGGACAAAGAGAAAGAAAAATCATATTGATATTTCTGCTACAAACCTGAAGTTTCTGAGCAAATACTGGGGGGTTCTTTTCTGCTAGATCAGGATCCAGATATTCAGGCTGATCACATATTGAGGTTTTCTTAGATATCCTGTTGAGAAGAGCATCAGCAGAGACAAAGGAGTCTTCAGGAGATGTCTGAAGGGCAAAGAGGATACTGAATAAGCAACAGAGATTTTTGCCCAAGTAGTTCAAACCAAAAGCAAAATGCAAAACTTCTGCTCTGCAGAAGAATTATTCCCAAACTCTTGTCATACATGACTTACTATTTCAATAGCCTCTGGAGTTGTTCCTAGGGTCATGGGCTCCAGGTCTTTCTGCTTTGCCTTGTCAGGTGACTGTAAGTGTGCCTCTTGGCTGCCAGCTAGCACTCGGGAAGCTGGGTGTGGGATTTTCATTCCAGACGGCTGCTGCGCTTCAGGGTCTTCAAAACTTGACCTGGAAAAAAATTGTGTTCATGTTTTCAGGGTGGAGCACAAGGCCTTCACAATTCTGCTTCTGGTAACAGCTGAGCAAATCCTGTTCGTTGCTTTCATGTGTATATAAATATAAAAATACATATATATATATACACACACACATTGTTTCAACTCAATTTTACATCATTGTATCTCAGAACGCTTTGCAATATCTGCAATATCCTTTCAAAACAATGCACTGGAGACATCTAAATAAAACCATTTCCATCAGAAATGTTTAGCACATTCCTTCAATATTTCTCACTTGCCTTTTTACCCCCTTCTCATTGTGAACGACCTCTCTCCCAACAAAAAACTCTTACTAACAAGAACAGATGTCCTTAACCAGCAAAATTAATGGAAGTAAACACAACTCCCACATCCTGGTCTTATGAACAAGAGTCCTTGTTCAGAAAATGGATCCAGGAAATGCCAAGTGAAAAACTGCAATTAGCAGATTTCTAGATTAATATGAAAATTACCTCAGGATCCAAGGAAAAAACTTCAAGTAGGAGGCCACTGTCCAGTGAAACAGTTGCCACTGTAACTCTATTTAGTAAGAATGTGAAGGAGAAATATCTGTCCTTATTCCATCACAAAACTTGTGTATCTTTGCCCTCTGTTCTCTATCATATGTGTACACAGATGGGAATCTATTTTTAAACAAATAACTTGGCAACACAGAGGCAGGGAGAGGAAGAACTGTCTGTGCTCGTGCTCTGAGGGTAACCCACTCCCCTGACACCCTCTCCCATTGCTGGCAGTGACCTACCCTGAGCAGGGAGTGGTGGAGTCAGACAATCTGATGGGAGGTGATTTCACTGGGCTCTCCTGCTGAGCATCAAACATTAGGTACAAGGACTGTTTCTTCGGGGTGCTATCATCCTGCTGGCAACAGGGAAAGGGAAACTCATTAAGCAATTCAACCATTCTCCACTGAAGCTAATTCAGGTCACTGAAGCCTTTAGTGAGCAAATGAGTTGACAGAAAACTAATAATACAGGGCTGTAATGCTGATACTGAGATGAACTCTTTCAGGAAGAAGCCATTAAAGAACAAAACCTAAACAGTTCACTCTTTGTAGTGGCTCTTCTCCCAGTTTGGGGTTAATCAGATTTCTGGTCCTATCAGGGTGTTACTAAAATATTCATTGAAAATTCTCATTGGTTTAAGTACCACATCCCTGATTTTCCTAAGTTCCCCTGTGGATATGCTCTCATTGGATTTAGTCAAGCTATCAAATCCATGGATTAAAAAGAAGCAAGGAAAAACAAGTGATAATGTATAGTTCTGCACTCTATACTTCACACCAATTCTGTTTCTCTCCTGATTCCCTTCAGGTTCTTCAAAGTTTTACTCCTAGTTCCTTAAACAGTTCAATAGTTGGTGTGGACAGCTTTGCACTCTGCACTGGTGGAAATACTGATTGGCCTTGAATCTCCAGAAAGAACAACTATGATGCTAGCTTAGAAAAAAAATGATAAAATGGAGCAAGCTTTACAGGATACAGGACAACAAAGCACAGGCAATTTACTCCAGTTATGCCAATTTAAAGGAACTGGTTTTGCAAATCTGCTGCAGGCACATTATAATTAATTTAGAGGGTGGTGAGGCTGAGGGCACTATCAGGATAGTGTATTATGACAAGGGAATGCAAATGAATGGAAATGGAAGGCAGAACTTACAGGCACAGAGGAGCCTATTTTCTCCATATATTCTATTTCATATGAGTTGCCATATTCCAATTCTGCAACAGAAACAAGAAAAAGAGGTGTTAATACATGCCATGACATGATTTTTGCAGAAGGAAATGAGATCTCATTTACAAGGGCCACTCCCACTCTGCTCAGTACTTTCCTATGACATATTAAAAATAGAAAATACAGAGAGAAAGCAGAAGGTGCATTGATATTCATTGATTTTCAAAAATGAACCCATGACACATTCTAGGCAAATTAGCCTGCCTGAAAAAAATTCAGCTTTTTAGTTTGCCCCAGGGAGCAGAATATTAAGAAACTTTCAGAGTAATTTCAGAGTACAGATAACTTTCCCCTATCATGTTATCTTATCACAGAAAGCACATTTTTTCAATAATTGGCAATGCTGATGCCAGTTTCCTTAAAAAAAAATTAACAGCTGTTGAGAAATTAATTAATTTCTATTTCTTAATGTTTATCACACAGGTCTTAATTCAGAACAACTACTGTGGTCTCACTTAAGAAAAAGATACTTAAAATACCTGAAATATCATGGACTGGGGTGAGACACCAGCTCGGCTTACTGAAGGCTGTTCTCACCTTTTCGTTTCAGAGAAATAGTCTAAGGCAGAACATTTATAAAGAACTCTAAATCTAGAATGTAATAAAAATGCAAATCTTTTCTGCTTCTCTACTTGTAATCTCCGACTGGAAGGAATAACCAGCATTTCTTTCCAATCCATGGTCTCCCAGTAGCTGATACAGAAGCAGACAGACCTTACACAGGAAAAGAGATCATACCTTCCTGCACCCAAATAAAAACATATTTTGTTCAATGACAACTTAATTTTAAAATTAAAACCGTAATTAATTTGTCCAAATGCTGTACTTTATTCTGTTTCCATGACTTAATTCAATAAACCACTTGCATAATTTGATTTCCATCACAAATAAATTCTAAGGAATGGCATACTAGCATTTACATCATGACAAAATCATGTGCTAAAATCCTTTAGATTCGGGCAGCTTTTGAAAAGTAGGGCTTCCATTAGGAAGATGATAACCACCATTAAAATGTTTGATATTAAAAACAAACAATCCTGGAGGTAATCTCTTGCCTGTTTTGCTGATATAAAAAGTTTTGGAGGGTTCAATGTCATTTTACAACGCTTGATTTTTTAAAAAATACTAAAAGGCACTGCGCAAGGACTGTAATTCTACAAGTTATGTCTTTTGTCAAACAGCCACTGAAGAGGCAGAGCCACAAACGCTCAGTACTTGTTGGGGATAGTCACAGTAAAACTAATAAGTGAAGAGAAAGCTGTAATAGCAGGCTCCTCACATTTAAATTCCTAGCACTGTATGTTTTAATGGTAATAAGGAGCCAGGCAAGATGGACAACCTCCTGGTGTCAGATACCAGGAGTATCCTTTCTCACTCACTTTTCTTCCTAGTGAGAACAAAACCAAAACTGAATGATGAAATCAAACCTCCTACAAGGAGCTTAAGCTGCAGGAGAAAGCCTGAAATCCCAGGTAACAGCAGCAAGTGTTCGGAAACTGCCTTTCTATATCCCATTTATCTACAGACAGCCAGTGAGGTGCACCAGGAATGTTTCGGGAGCAGCTTTATGCTGCAGAGAGCAATAATCCCTGACTGTCCAGGCAGGAAACGTTCCGGCACTGTCCTCTGCTGGCACAGCCACAGGGATCCTCCACCTGCCTGCAGCACTGCTCTGCAATCCCAATCCAAACTGACTGCTAGGACAACACACAATTAACTTTACTGCTGGGGAAAAAAAAAAAGGCAGGACACAGATGGAAACAGTCCAAGTAGAAACAAAAGGAATACACGGCTGGCTAGTCGCAGTTTGTTTCATCTCACTGCTCTCAGGAGTCTCCAGCATAATTCCTCTCTCCTCTCCTCTCAGACATCATCTCCCCTCCAAAATCTTAAGCTCTGCTTATCTCTGTACATTCCAAATTACAAATGCCCAGGATATCCCACGAAGCAAGATAATTATCTTTTATAAACACATACAACAGACTTACTAAGTGATGTCCTCCAACTCCTCCTACAAATAGCTGCAAGATTACATCAGAATTTTCTGCTAATAATTACGGCTTATTTCGGGTCTGTGCAACAGGGAAATGGCAGCAGCCATAAGCAGTGCCTGACACAGATGAGGGCTGGGTGCACTGGCTGACTGAGGAGCTGGGCTGTATCCGTACAAAAACAGTGTTAGGTTACAGGGTAACACTTACACGGGTGTCTGGGAGAGGTAAAAATATCTGCATTGAGAAACAGCCCTCAAATTACTCAGGAATTTCTGAAAGCTGCAGGAGCAAGACTGTCGGGGGGAAAAATTATTATTTTTAAGAGATGTGAAAAGAGGAAGCATTGTTGATTATAATGAGCATGTAATCTGAAACCCTGACTGTACCATGCAGCACACATGAGACAAGACAATTACCATTTAATTAGGAGCTTTGCTCACTTTCTTCTACCCACTTTCAAAGCTAAAATGATTGCTTCCGAGTGTCTCCCGTTATTCTTTTGTTACATTACCTTCCATATAGTTTCCATTTTCCCAGATTTAGGGGGCTTGTTTTCTAAACAGTGTTTCTTCAAGTTATTTTTTTAAATAAAAATACAGGGAAGTCAAGGTCTAAAATTTATAATCTGACAATAAAGCCAAATGAATTCATCCAGACTAAAATTCTTATCTGTTCAGAAGACTCAGCAGATTTCCAGAAAGCCCTGGGCACACAAAGATGTGCACATGAACAAAAGCACTGTGATTTTTGCTGCTTTTTGATGTCAAACACCTTCACCTAAAAGTTTAGCAGTCCTTATTTAGACATAAATTTAGACCCAGCCTAAAATGGCATAAAGTAGCTTTAATGGTAGACTGGGACAGGGACTGAAAGGGTAGAGGGAAAAAATGAATTCTGATCAAGAAGAAGAAGTTTAAGCCAAGTTAAACTCAAACATGCTTCCCACCCACCAAGCTGAACATCTGCCTGTGGAGCAGATGTTGCAAAGCAGAATTCCCTCTGGTAGCCCCAAGGAAGGCCACACACAAATTTCCTTAATTCCGTCTCTTCCAAATTTCACAGACCTGGAATGACAGTTCTCTAAACAGAAACTTCCAGCTTTACCTCACAACTGCTTATAGGAAGGTACGACAGGAAAAGTATTAATAGGCTGATCTAGTAGGGAATTTTAACTGGAAACACGAATGGTAACTATGCTCTACAGGGGATATCCTGGGCATTTTTATGCATGAAGACACCTGGAGCCCAGGAAGCTGGAAGAGAGATGGCATGCTAAGGGTCACAATGCAATACAGAAAATTTGAGCAGAATTTTAACATGGGACTTCCTCCCATGCAGGCTAAGGAACAGGCTCAGGCAGAATCGGTGACTCTAAAGCAGTGTCAGACCCCAGTCTCCTGTGAAAGCACTGAGAGAACACAGTGCATGCACTGATGAACAATTAATCACACAAAGGAACCAAAAGCCTTTCTGTGAAGGCCTCTCTAATTTCCCTTTAAGCATTTCCTTTTCTTTCTTGAAAACTCAAGGTTAGACTATTGGTGTCTTACATTCAGCTCCCCAGAATGGTCCACAGAGCCCCATTTTTAGGGTTCACTAATAAGAGTCTGCAATCAGCAGAGCACAAGCCAACATCCTGGAGCAAACCAAAGCCCCTCTCTCTGCAGACCTCCCCCTGGCTGGAGCAGACAGTACCCTCTGTGGGAGAGCTGAACTTGGTCTCGTTGACGAAGGTGGACAAGTCAGAGGGCTGTGGGTAATCCTGCTTGTCCGTGTTCAGGTCCACAGTCATGCAGGTCCACTTCTGACCCGTCACAGAGGACGCCAGTTTCTCCTCATCCGTGGCATGAACCACCGTGGAGATGACAGGAGGTGTTTCTGGAGTTGGCAGTGGAGTAGGATCCTGCAGCAAACAAGAGCCAGTTAATTCCATTATCTTTCACTAACACATTGAACAGCTCAATCTCTGAATTCCTTTGCACCGCCAGAGCCATCTTTTTAATTCTGTAATCTCTGCTGCAGCTCTGTGCAAAATACTTAATGGGAAATACTAACTCTACCAGCAGCTAGTTTTCCCAGTATAACTAAGCTCTTTGATGATAAACACTTGCATTGCAAAGCTGCTTTGATAACAGGGAAGAAAGGAGATCCAGAGCTGTTTAAATCTGTTAGGCACTTGACACAAGTGGCACGCATCACCATCACTGAAGTCTACCAAAACTGACTTTTTAGGCTTCCCTCATAGGAGCAAACCCTCACAGGTCTACAAGGTCATGAACCCTTCCTCATTTCTTCACTTCTACACTGTCAAGTAGCACAAATAAAAGGGCAGGATGGATAACAGGAAGAGGAACAGCAGCGTGGAAGGAGCTGTGCCACATCAAAGCAGTCAGGCCTTCGCAGAAGAACAGCTTTTGTTAACTTCTCTTCCAAGAAAACCACCTGCCAGCAGTTTACAACACGGAATCAAACTATCCAAGCACATGTTCCTGGTAGATCAGCCCACTTGGTTTATTTCTATTTCCCTTCCAGCCCACCAATTTGGTGCATTTAGTTTCTTACTTTCTCATATAAAAATTCCAGGGTGGATAGTGATGTTTTGTGTTTCAGACAACTGACTGAAGATATTTATTCTTATCCTTGCTCCTTCTTAACATAGGGCTTTCCAAAGTACATTTGCTAATACTCTAACTGGAATTGCCAGAGCAAATATTAGATCTGCTCAATGTTGCATATACACTTCTAGAGACCAAAAGGTTAATGCCTCATGGTTATAGCTTAACGTGCTATACTTGGACACCAAAATGCAGAGATCCTCTACAAAAATCTCTTCTGTTATTAAGCATATAATTCCACAATTAAATAAATCAAATTTCCCTTTTTTTGCCCCTTGAAGAACACAAATTACATGCATCAAAATAAGGCAGCACTTTACCTGAGAAGGAGGATCTGATAGTGGGGATCTTTTTGGTGATTTTTTCACCCTAAATGTATCACTGAAAATAAAGTTAAAACTGTTAATATGGTAATAGCAGCAAGAATCAGGTCATTTCACACTTAGCAAGAGACAGGCACAGACAATGCAACCTCTGTAAGCCCTTCTGCATTAAAACCCCATCCATTAGGCAGCAGCACCACAGAGAAACATGCCATGGGTACATTTCCTCGTCATGCACTTGGACCAGGCCTCGATTCCCCAAGAGCTGAGAACAGCAGGATTGCCATATTTTTCATGCTAACTCCTGACACATTCACAGAGCAGAGTTACTGCTCAGCTGCAATTCAAATCCCTGCTCCACCACAGGCATTCTCCACGGCCCTGTGGAAATGATTTAGCTTCTGTCTGCTTCAGTTCCCCATCCAAAAAATACGTCTAACCCACACCTCTCCCTGAGAATTAAAACTATGATAACTTGGGTAGTAAGCTCCAATGCCCCCAAAAATCATGAAGAAAAAATGTGATAGGCTTTAGGTGAACTACATAAAACCATGTGAGGCAGATGCTGCTCCCCAGATACCAGATCCTGAGTTGGAAGGGACACATGGGCACAACAGCCCCTTTTGAAAACAAATACAACAAGAAATATGGCAATTCTGCTTCCAGTTCCCCTGACACCTCACAGTGCAGACTGGGAGCACAGACGCTGTAGCACTCCAAAATCCCACAGGTTTCAATCAAGCAAAGGGAATGAAGAACATACATTATGTCATGATGGTGTATAATTATGAATGTTGCCTTTATGTTTATTCACAATTGGCTAAGAATATTTTCTAACCAGAATAAAGTAAATATCTATCTGTTCTCTTGATGCACATTGCCAGAGTTATTCAAAACCATTTATGCTACTAGCTACAAGAGGGAGAAGAATACCACAGCAAACTCACTGATAAAGACTTTATGCTTGAACTGAGATGCAGTAGCAAAAATTACTGCCCACCAGCTCATCCCTGATCAATGGTGGCAAGGCTGACACTAGAAATTCTAGTGGTGGGTTTCAATCAGCAGAGGGTAAATCAATACCACATCTAGAGGGGAAAATAAATTGCACAGCTGAATATTGGTGCGTTTGATGCCATTAATTATCCAGTTATCATGATAGAATTAATTAGGGTAACTTCTTCCTTTAAGAAGGATAGGCACTTTTTGCAGAATTTACAAAGGACTGACTGTACAATGTTGTTCAATGGTAGAAATAAAACTTTCATATTTCAGCTCAAGGATACAAAATCTCTGCAGTTTTTAAACTAGGATCTTATTTGATAGGCAACAGATTCCTCAAACTCATTCACAGTCAGGCATCTAACTTAAAATAGCTTTCATATGTGCAAGTGAAATGAAATCATTAACATAAAAGCTTCATGCCGAATAATAACTGAACATGCTGCAAAATAAATAAGTAAAATTAAAAAGCCCATAAACCAAAGAAGAAGTTCGAATTGTTAGCTTAGAATTACTTACAACAGAGAACATACAGACATCACATCTTCTACCATCCTAAGACAAATAAGACAAAGAAGAGAGACAGACAGAAGGAACTGACAAAAAAGATTAACCTACAAATACTCTATTAATGTTAATGTGTTAAGGCAATCTGATCATGCATATTTTCTACCTGTATAATCTTAACCCCTACTTTTTATTGCAAAATACATGAGGAGAAAAAAAAAAATTTATCAAGTCCTTCAATGTTTCCTAGTTCAATGTTATACTTTTGACACACTTTCATCTTACAAAACACATTTTTCAAAGCTGACACCTTCAAGTTAAGTTCCTTTCAACACACTGCCCTTGCCTTCCCTGATGGAGGCCACCTGCTTGCTTTTCAAAACACGTTATTTGTTATTATATGAGATGCAAAACTGCTCCTGAATGGCAGCTAGGCTTAAGGAGAGGACACAGTTATTCCAGCTTTTGTCATGTTTGCTGATGTGTTCTGACAGCACAGAAAAAGCTACTTGACCATTTCAAACCATTTACCCAGGTCAGGATAGAAAATGACATTTCTTTAAATCTCAGCTATTTTGATTCTCTCCAAAACCTAAACTGGTGCTCTGACAGAGGAAACTGGTTTCCCCCAAAGCAGAACCAAACCTTGCCCAACAGCTTAGGCCAAGAAAAGGTTTCATTTACTTATAATCTTAGCAGCTTCTGCTCATCTCTCCTCACATGCAATGCTCATGACAGCTGGCACCTTCCACTTCTAAACAGCCTCCAGCTATCCACCAAGAGCTTCCAGAGCAATGCTTACACAAGCAATGTCTCTACAAAACACCTATTTTTACTCATCTCTGTAAGCTGGAACTAGGGAGGCATCAGCTGCGCTTTGCTCAGCATCACCTAGCAATGTGATTGTCTCCAAGCTGCTCAGAACTCAGGTGGAGGACCAGAGAGCAATTTGTGTCAAGGTTACATCTCTTCTAAGAACCTCATCTTTTCACAGGGAGGTCAATGCTTAGACTGCTGCAGGTTTCATTCAAGGACAAAAATGGATTATTTTTATTGATTTAACACATGTAAGAGTGAGCACATAGCTCAGATTCAAAGCAGTACAAGCTTAGCAAAGGCTTAAACCCCTGCCTGGCTTCTTCACCTCTAATCTAGAAATTGCAGCCTCACTGCACAAGGAACACATTTTCAAAGCAGTCCATAGGGTTTGATTTCTGCACCCCTCAACAGTACTAATAAAACCTCCAGCCATCGCCTCCCCTGGCATCCCCCAACAAGCCTTAGGCTATTTTTCTTCTAGAAAATACCACAACTGCAGGCTGCAATGTGTTATTAATATGCAGAGCCTCATCTTTGTAAAAAAAAAAAAAAACACTTGCAAAAGTAGGTTACGGGGCTGCAGCAAGCAACACACAACACAACACTGGGAAAGCAGTGCCAAGCACGGGCTGGGAGCTCCTGCAGCCCTCCTGACCCAAAAATTGTGAGCCCTGAGCTGGGGAAGCTTCACTTCTGCACCATGACAAGTCCAGCAGTGAATTTTGTGACTCTAGGACAGAGTTTTCTTCCAATGCATTTTCCCAAGGACAAGTGTGGCATAGCAAACTCTCTGTAAACTCATTTTGCCACTAAATTAATAACTTTGGAATTCTTTCCAATATTCAAAGCAGATGGGAGAACCCAAGAGGCTCACACTGGGGGTCTGTCAACTCCAGCTACTGGAAGACACACAGAGACTCTGTCTGGCTGCAAATACCAAATTTAAGGATCTGGTGATATTAAAATTTCTCTCTGCACTTCCCCACTAAGGTTCAAATTGTTCTTCTCTTCCTGTCAGACTTTTAGATCTTCTTGGTTTGGACAAAACTAGTTTGGACTGAAGGCTTGGAAAATGTGTCAGTTTAGCATGCATCTTAATTTCCACCGGTATTTCCACTAAATTTCAGGTATACCTCAAAAAGAAGCAACACCAGAAAAAACAGGCTCCTCTACCAACGAAAACAACTCAACTACACAGTGGTCTAAATTATCCATATATCAGAAATGCCCCCAGGAGGAAAATAACAGCACAAGCTTCCTCAAATCAGGCAAGGAACTTGAATTAGAAGCTTAGAGGGCAGCAGGCTGTTCAGAAAAATCGGAATAATCTCCATCTCACCCTCTACAGGAGGTCAGCTTTTGAACTGCCTTATATTAACCATCTTATCTTCTTAAGTTAAATTGGCATTTAAAATTTTTACTCCCATTTTTGTTAGCTAGTTGAAACATTTAAACCATAAAGGAGAATGAACCGAGATACTTTCTTACAGATACACACAGAAGATAAATTGTAGCTATATGGGATATAAACTTAGTGGTCACCAACTCAAAATAACCAGATAAATAAGGGATAAAGCAACATGTACATCAGCAACCAGCAACTGAGGTTTTTAACCAAGTATCTAAACACAGCAACATAGAAAATTTATACTGGAATTTGTCTAAAAGCTAAATATTTCCCTGATGTGTAGCCGTTTTTGAGATTTAAAACTCTTTTAAAATTGTAAGCTCTTTCATAAAAAGGAAATTTTTCATATTTTTTAGTCTTTTATGTTAAAAAAAAATGTTTTTCAATACTGCACTCTTCTGTTTCCAGTTATTTTCTTTTAAATACTGTAAGTCACTGGATAAAATCATCTTCCTGCTGTTTGCAATACAAGATTTGTCACTGCCTTACTATTTCACATCCCACGCTGAAAAACAATGATTCATAAAACAGTTTTTGCTGGTGTGATTGCTTTGATCATCTTAAACAGCATTGAATTCCCAAGATAAGGTCACAGAAAACTGGGTACAAAACTGATAAAATTACAATTTAACTGGGTTCAGAACAACACTGAGCCCAAAGACTTAAAAAATGCAATTGCCTAATGCGGCTTGGTAGCTCTGGTCCTCCTTTTTTGGTCTAGAAATGCCAAATTCTTGAGGAAACAGATTGAGGGAGAGCAGAACAGCCCTCCAGCGTGACTCCAGTTGTGGCCACCAACACCCAAGGTCACCTTCTTCACTCTAATCAAATATAAATTCTGTGCAACTGTGCTAAGGGGGAGGAATGTGCTGCTTCTACTCTAGAAACGTCTCTGCCCTTTAACTTACGTTTTTAGTGGCGTCTTCTTCTTCTTGGCAGGTTTGTTGAGGTTGTCTCCTTCCGTTCCGTTTGTTTCGTTGGCACTGGCTGGTATCTCAAAGGAAGCTGGAGATTTGGAGGGCGAGCTGGCTATCTTGGAAGAAGACTTGAAAGGGTCAATGGAGTCCTCGCACATGTCTGGCTCGAAGCTGTACGTCTGTTGAGGCAGTTTGGGCGATTCCTGCATTTTTGTACTGGAGGAGAAGGGGTTAAAATTGGGATCATCCCACTTGTCGATATCAAAAGTGTAAGAGCCTTTTGTGATGGGGATTTCGTTTGGATCAACGGGCGACTTGGTCGGGGTGGTCGGAGCATTGTCAAGCTTCTCCACCGGTTTTTTAGTCTTTGGCCTCCGCAGCGGCATTTTAGCACCAGGCTTTTTCCCTGCTTTTTTGGGAGGAGGAGTGCTCTCCTGCTGCTCTTCGCTCCCCCCTTTCTCCTCAGAATAATCAAACTCCAGCCTCACGGCGATGCCTTTGACCGGAGGGTCCTCCTGTCCCCCGGTGTCGGGCGGAGTCACCTCCACAGCCTCGGGGGCCGTTGTTAGAGGTAGCGTTTTCCTGCTGGCAGGGGGAGAGTTCTGCACTTTGCCACCTCCGGAGCTAAATGCACTAATCCCTTCGAAACGGTCCGGATCCGAAGGGTCAGATCCTTCAGGCACAGGTGGGGCCTCCTCTTTCTCAGCAGAGATTTTGGAAGGTTCAGTACATTCGGGCTTTGCTGAGTCAGCCTTCACCTCAGATGCCGTCTCGTCACAAGCTGCTTGGCCGAGCTCAGGAGGTTCTTGCGGGGTTTCCTTCACCAGTGGAGCATCCAGAGGTTTTTTGGCTGACTGCTTCTTTTTTAAGGAAGCCGGTCTGGGTTTTTTCGTTCTCTTGAGGGTACTGGAAGCACTGCTTGAACCAGTCCCGTACACATCTGCTGAGGGTGCTAATGTCTCGCTGTTGCCAAGGTAAGAGGCCCCATCAAAATCACTGGCCTGCAGGCTGAGAGATCGAGACAACGTGGATTTGGACACCGGCACCGAATCCGTGGATTTTCTCCGGACATTTGCTTTGGGGTCGCGATTCTTCTGCTCTGCAGAGCTCGGTCCTAAGGCATGGAGAGAATCAACCAGCTCAATGTTATCGAAGTCCAAGTTGTAGGTCCCACTGCTGGCTATGGGTTTGTCCTCGTCGAAGACAGTGGAGAAGGAGTGGCAAGGGGGACGGAAAGGGCTCTCCTGAACTGGTTCACTGTGTGACACATCGGTGACGGGTTCAGCTTCTGAACACAGTCCTGTGGGAACAAACAGAAAATTCAGCGCACTGCAAACACATCTTTAGAACTGGGGCGTAGGAAGTTTTATGGTAATATAATGTTACTACAAGAAAAAGGCGTTAAAATCATACAAATTGACTAAGCAAACCAAAGTGACCATTCCAACATATGAATTAGATAAAGGAAAAAAATAGGTCTGTTCTCCCCAGACAAGGATTCAAGGCAAGTTTTATGAAAAGACAAAATATGTATTTGTAATAGCCTCAAAAGCATCTCTTCTAAACTATCACTTATAGAGATGGATATTACCCTAACAAGCTAAATGGAAATACCAGAAAAACTGCACATAAAGCACTTTTTTACTCCCATTTTCTACTACTATAAAAGTTCGCACAATTGTTTCAGAGCTCTTCTGCAGTAAATTTCCTGTAAATTGACTGGTGCTTCAGTAATTACATGTTGACCTTAAGTTTCGTTTCCCATGTGCTATTTTTACCACTTTTCCCAGAGGAAAATGGCTTCCCCTCCACAACCCATCAATGCTGCTCCTCTATCTGCCCCAAGCAGTCAATATACTCTATTCTGACCTCATAATTACAAGTTTATAGTAAAGATGAATAATTGAGAACTTAATATGAAATAAATTATGGTAAAAGCAAAAAAAAAAGAAGTAATTAGGAGAACGCCACAAATATTTTCAGTTGAATAATCTTCCTTAAAAAAGATCACTAGAAGCTCCCTTCAGATGATTTAAACCAGGTTTTTCCAAGTGTAGTTCCAACTCGATGAAAATTTTGTAGAGAGATTTATATGCTAAAACTCTTAATCCAAGCAGCTTTCCATTGCAATTAAAGGGAATTGAATAGAATCCTAAAATGATTTATAGAAGTCTCTTCACTTGGGATATAACAACTCTATTGCACAAACTAGAAAAAGATAGAGTGCATATCGAAAAACCAGAAAATATATAGGTAGGAAAGCATGAAGATGATGGTTCTTGCTGCCTTCCAGCTCATTAGGTTGATTATTCAAATGTTTTACAAAGCCTGCATATGGTTTGCTCCTGCTGTGACTGTACTACACTGATCTGCATGTAGCACAGTCACCTCTGTCCACGTGTGTCCCCGTGGAGACCCAAAGACCTGGGACAGCTCTCTCCAGCTCCCAGGTCAGGCTGGGCTGAGCCAGCTGCTCACAGCTCTCACCGAGGAGCAAAATGCCCCTGTGTTTCCTGCTGAAGCAACACAGCCTTCTTCATGCTGTCATTTCTTTTAATTATGCAATTAAAAAGAAAAACAGTCATACAAAAATGAATGCTTTGCTCAGCCTTAAACAATTTCAGAGACATTTCTGCACATACTCTTCATTCCAATCCTGATGTGTTTTACAAAATAACTCCCATTTTGCCCAGCTACATTCATTAACACTGTTCATAAAAGCAATACAGACAATCAATTATTATTTTAGTGAGAAGCTATGAATGGATTAAGAACATGGAAAAAAAAAATCCTTTGTTTCAGACGAAATTGTATGTCTGCACAGAGACTGCAAGAATTATTATTTATGGGTGAAGAGGACAGGAAAGGATTTAAGGGAATTGGACACATTTCCCAAAGTGGCACCACGTACTTCCAGAGACTGTCAAAGGAATGACAGCTACGCAGTTTCTCTTTATAGACTGTGGAATTTCACTAAGACACATCAATTAAAATAATATTCTAATGTGTTTTTTTCTGCTAAATGAATGCTAATAACGTGGCAGCACTTCAGAACAGTTTATTTTTCTCTTTAATCCCCACTGGTTTGGGCTTGGTTTCAGCCTGGCTGAGGGGTCATTAACTAGGCTTCATTTGCCAGCCGAGTTGGTGCTCACTTCACACACACATCACTTTGTGACACTGATGGGATTCCTGTTAAGGGCACTCAGAAAATGCCATAAACCTCCAGCATTACCCTAATCTGTCCCTTTCACCCTGAAAGGAGAATGGAAGGCACTTCAGGAGAATACATCACAATAAACACTGGGATGTCAGCAGAGTACAAATGTAGGTCAGCGTGAAATAGAAGTGGGATCTGAACAAGGAATCATCTGCAGTTATGCACTGTTTTCATTCCAGCTCGCATTGAAGCCCTCAGCAGCATCAAGGCCCTTGTTCAAAGCAGTATAAACATGCACTAAAACAAAGTAAAATAAAATAAAATAAACCACTGCCCTGCAGGACTTGGACTGCAAATAAGAGGCTGAGGTTTGGGATGCATCACGCAAAGGGAACGTGCAAGGCTTTGCAGCTACTCCCAACAAAACAGCATTTAAATTCTGTGTGCTCCACACAGTGCAGGGCTTTAATTTTCTTTAACTGCTTATTTCATGACTTCCTCCTCATCAAATCCTTTTTACTCAAGAGTACGGATTTCTGCAGAGCGTTGCTCGATATTTTTATTGTTTCTTTATGAAACAAGATGTGAAACTGTCTCAGAAAACATGGCTCTTGGCAGAAGTGAAATGCTGCTGTCAGCCTCTTCTGGCTTTACAACAGGACTGGCTCACTCCTGGTAACAGCAGAATTGCTGGGCCAGGAGATATAAATGGTACTCAAGCCTTTATTACTACAAAGAAACACGAAGACCATTCTTTCCTGACACTAACAGCCTATTCAGAGAGCAGTGACATTTGTCCTTTTACAACACCAAATTAAGCCAATCAGTACCACTACAGTATTTTATTAAAATGCAGTTTGATCACAAAGGAACATGCTACGATGCCAGCTATGGGAATTTAAGTAGGGCTTGCCTTAAGAGAGAGACTAGCACAAGGTTTTAAATCAGGTTTATGCCTTTTATTGGCACTGAGTCATCCACAGTTTACACTGTTAAGAGCTGCCCACAGGTAGATATTAAGTTTTATACAGCATTCCAAGAGCATGGGGGATACTTAAACTGCAATAAAAAACCAGGCAAGCTCCCCAAAACCTCCTCATTTCATTCATTAAAAAAGCAGGTCCAAACTCTGCTCCTTCCACCAGGAAATTGCTCTGATTTCAGGTAAATTTTGACTGGATCAACTATGAAAAACAATCCCAAACCCAACAATATAAAACTCAGACTTCTTGTCTTATCTAGGAGATGAGACCTAAATATGAGAGCTACATGGCCTGTTTAACACTTGGCATTTTCACCTGGCACCTGTTATGGCAGAACCAGAAGCTGCTAGAAAGTCACAGAATCACAAAATATCCTGAGTTGGAAGGGACACACAAGTATTACTGAAGTCCAATTCCTGGCCCTGCACAGGACAGACCCAAGAATCCCACCCTGTGCCTGAGAGTATTAATAAGATATTGTAAGACTGTGTGCATTAATAAACAAAACAATTTTCTGTTGCTCCTTTACAGAAGTAGCCAAGGCAAGGAGCTACTTTGTTAATTATCTCTAAAACAGAGGGAACCCCAATAAACTGCTTAATGCTGCTGAGCTGGAAACAAAATGAAACACTATTCTGACAGGCTTAGCAATAACATTTAAACAGATATAATAAATAAGTACAGAAGGAATTAAATTCTGGTTCTCTTTTCTGGAGAAAAAGCAAACAAAGGCAAACCTCTGGCAAATGCATACAGCATGCACCCACTTACTAGGTTATGAGGAAAAAAGCCAAAAGCATGTAGGAAGTGGCATTACCTAACACTAGCAATTTTGAAACAGTTTATTTCAAGTTCCTGCTTGTTATGAGAAGCCTTTGAAGTCACAAAATCAATTAGTACCACTTTTTAAAAAGTTCAGTAAAGATACTTTGTAATTTATTCTGAGAGAAAACTTTGTATATAGAAGTATCTTTTCAAATTTTCCATGCCAGGTTTCAAGAGGCAAAACACTGAAGAAGAATGCTTTCCATACCAAAAATTCATTTTGTTTTTGTCTGGACTGTAATGTCTCTACTGAAGAGCCTGACCTCAAATTTGCCTGGCACCAGAAGGAACCAAATACAGGTGCCCATATCCCAATTGTTGGGCTGTAATGCACAGAGGGGACTCCAGCACCCACAGCTCCCCGTGAATACAATCTGATTTCATTAACTGGGGAAAGCAGTAGTGGTGACAGAAAATTCCTAGGCAGGAATTCCTAGCCAAAACCAGGGTATTTGGGAAAATGGGCTTGGAGGACATTCTGGTGCTCAGATGGATGACACAAGGGACAATGGGACACTGCTTTGAGAAGCTAAGGAGACAAGGATCAATAATTTAAAATAATGGTAAAAAATGACAAATGCAACCTCAAACTCTCCGATTTGCCTCAAGAGTATAACCCACATTTCCTAAATCAGGGAGGAATGGAAGGGCTCAATGGGATCACTTTCTGGGGCAGTTTCCACACTTGCTCTGTTGCTCCTCTTCCCCTCCAGACTTGCCCTCAGACAGACTCCCCTCCTCTGCTCTGCTGCTGATGGACCAGAGCCATGCAGCAGGTTTTACCCCACCAGGAGCTGGCACAAACCCAGGATGAGTCCAGCTTGGTTCACTTTCATCACATTTATTAAACTACCATTGAAGTCAACCTAATTAAAACCTCTCCTCTTGGCTTTCCAGCAGTGGGGTCCAGCTGCTGTGCTAATGATATCATGCAACACAACTGCAGCCATCTGCATAAGTAATTATTGTCAGCTACAGATGAAATAATGCTTTAAACACTTACTGTGCTCCCTCCTTCCAGCCAAACACACGCTCTGTCACCCATCCCATGTGGAAGACAAAGCCATGTGGCTGCTGCTGAACCAGGAACGCAGCAGGACTCTCCCTGTGCCAGGCTCTCCAACTGCCCATTTCCCTCACTCCTCCTCCAGTGAAATCTATTTTTTTAGCTGTATGATACCATCCAGGAACTCTGCTTCAATGCCTGTGAGCCCCAAGAAAGGGACTCATTCCCTTTGTGTGCAGCCACACGCATGACTTATGAAATAAATAAACTACAAGACACTCAAGTGGTTTATAAAGTACAAAATGTTTAACTTTTCTCCTTTCTAAACACCTAAGCTATAGTCTTAGTATTATTTATTTCTCCTAAAGATTTCCAAAACAAATGAATGCTTTGTGTTGCCCTCCTACATTTGGATTCTTTCTGCATTACACATCTTCTTCCCCTCCAGTAAATTCCCCTGTTGTATAACTGTGTTTTGCATCAGTTTGGAACACTTTGCTGAGACTTGTCTCCCATGGACAATGTGATTTGCAAATGAAGTGGTTTCACCTCTGCCATCCAATGGCCTTCAATAAAGTTCACACTGGCTAAGAATAGATATATTCAGTTTCCCACTTTTCTTCAGAAAGATCTGAAAGAAAAGAGCGGGGGAACTGGGATGGAAGGAGGCAAGAATCACATGCGCCAGGGAAGCACATGTGTAATCAGGGGCTTGAAGATAATCTACTGCAGTAATTAAAAGCACACTCCAATCCTGTTCAGCATATGTGGTCTTTTGTTCTCTCAGCATTTTGTTTGTAATCACTGGATTGCCAAAGATTTTAAAAAGGGAAGAAGATGCAGAATGAGTAACTTTTACTACAACGAAGAGGGAACTGCAACAGGAGAAAGGAAAAAGACATCGGGATGTCTCAATATTAAATTTTTATTTTGTGAAACCATTTTTTAAAAAAAAATCCTTGAAGCGTCTTATAAACTTGTATCATAAAACATAATCTGAAAGAGCAGTGATTAATGAGTAACTCCCAGAAATGCTTTAAGAGGCTTGAGACATTTTGGGATGCTATAGCTCTTTCCCAATGCAATACAAGCGAGCTTTAGACTGCTGCCAGAAATATTATCTTCATACAATTTAGCCAGGTGATCAAGATAACTTGACTTTCAGATGGGAAAAAAGACAGCATAATGGGGAATTCAGTCTTAAACTGTTGAGCTGTCATCCCACAGCCCAAACAAAGCTATTTTGGGCTAATAGCATGCTTTCTATTCCCTCATATTCCATTACTCAATCTGGAGAACAAAGAACATTTTTTTGGGAAAATAATTTCTTTGTGTTTTAAATGTAATTCTCCCATTTTAAAGATTTTATTTTCCCAGTATGTATCAATTTTTATATATGTATATCATACATATGTGCATACATAGCCCCATGTTCCTCCTACAAAATCAGTATTTCTGTTGTTCTAATGGACTTTTTGATCACCTCCTGTTTGAGGGAACAACACATATGAAAATAGTGTTGTTAATTGTCACAGTTAACAGCGCTCACCCAGGTACCTGCATCTGCAACTCACATCTCCTTTTTCTACTCCTCTGATTCTGTTAAGACCCTACAAAAAGAAGCTTGGTTTAAAGGAAAGAAAGTTTTTTCTAGAAAGCTCCCCTTTTCTTTAATATTTTTCAAATGTTATGGACAGATTGTCCAATCCTTAATTCCAGGAGGCAACCGGGTGTTTCCTCTCTGCACAAGTAATTAATTAATATTCCAAAAGCCAATTTATTAGCATTAATTCCTTGCCTGTGCTTAGAGAATCACCTCCCTGCATATTCACCTTGCTCAGTAACCTGTCCCAATCATTACATCCTTGTTACCTGTATCTTCCACAGGCAGCTGAGGTTTTATTTCTTGCTCTGCTACGTCGGCAACAACTGCTGCTGTTGCTTCTTCAGGGGGTGGCTGTGGAGGTGAAGGTGGTGCCTTGACAGGTGTAGTGGACTCCGGGGTCTCAAATGCTTCTTCAGAGTCAGAGCTCCTGGGGAAAATCAAAGCAGAGATTGGTGAGCACAGGGAGGATTCAAGGGTGCAAGTCAGGTTTGGGAACGCTGGGCTTCCTGAGCTGGTGGCACAGACCTCAGCTCTCAGGCTATCTCTGCATTTCCCAAAGGAGATTTGATATTCCAGGATGGTTTCCAGAGCAGGATGTCATGGCTGTGGTCTTCTACCCAGACAAGTATTGATGTCACTTGTGTTACAGAGGTGAACACACACTTGGAAATAAATCCATTCTGCAAAGCTGGCTTCCCAGCTCAGCTACACAGACCAACATCCCTCTGTTACTCCTTGCACAAGCACCCCTAAATCAACTTAAAATAAACACCTAAAATAGCACCAAATTTCTTTGTGTGCTCTTCAGGGTGAGAGAGCAGACATGAAGGTATTTGAGGTGCAGCAAACCCTTGTACATCCTCCTCCCACGGAAATACTACACTCTGCTTTCAGCAGAATTTTACCAGAGCCCTTTTCAAACAGCCCTTGTTACACAAGGTAAGACAGCCTGTAAAATGCACACAGTTCTCATATTATCAACAATCCTTCTGTAGCACCATGTGCTCACGAGGACGCAAAAACCATAGGGACCACAACTGGCTGGTACCAGCCCAGGAAGGAAACAGCAGCACCCAGGTGGAGCCATTTAAGTGAAACACAAGCTTGAAAGGGAGTAATTCTACAAAATGATGAGTAACCTAAACACCGAGTGAAGATCTAAACCATTCAAGGACACACCACTTGCCCTTACAGGTGCAGAGCCATAGGAAACTGTCCTTCAAGGTCTGGAAACTATAGGTCATACTTGTTCACTAATCAAAATTAATCTTGAATCAAAATTATAAACATTTTATCTTGAATCCTTTGCTTGGGAGCAAGGAATGCAGTAACAATGGTGTCATATTCAATATGCACTGAGCATGTGTTCAGCACACATTCAAGAAGCATTTCTGTTGGTCAGAGGCAGTTTTGGACTGCCAGTCTGTAATAAAGTGAATTGAACACAGCAGTTTGCTAAAGAACAGGACTGATTTGCCTCTTTCCTGATTCTGTGTTGCCACAAAATGAAAAGCCATTTCATCCCCCAGAACCACTCCACAAGCCATCCAAAATCAAGGACTCCTCTCGTTTTGCTTGAGTTAGAAGATAACTCTGAGCTGCCAGATTCTGTTCGGTTTCCTGAGACTTGTGATTATTTTAAGCAGCCCCATGTCAGGAGAAGTACAAGCACAGGATTTGCATCCCCTTACATTTGCCCACATCTATCAGAGCATGAAGCCTTTGGAGAGCTGGGGAAGAAGAGACCCCAGTGTCACTCCTGACAGCCTGAGGAGCACAGTGGTCCCAGGAGCAAAAGTAGTCCTACTAGGTGGTAATTTTGGATGTTTGGAGATTTATTCCCTCTCCCTCAACTTACACAGCCCAAAAGCACTGTATCTGGCTTTCAGTTGTATTTGTTGCCACAGCTCCTCAAAACACCTTCTTTGTGTCACTTCTTTAACCATGCTCATTCCTCAGGCAACAGAACAGCCAAACTGGAACAGGCACACTGCATCATTTTAAATTATATCCCTACCAAGATGCACCATATTTTAAGTTCTACATATTTTAAGCTTAAAGGACAGCTGCAAACAAAGAGCTTCTGTAAATAAAGCTTCACAATAGGTATTCAACAACAACAACAAAAAAGCTTTCTCCTCCCTCCATGGAACTGGTTCAGGAAACTTTGAAGTTGAAGAATCAAAGAGAAACAGAGTTGTGTGATATTTTCCCAGTGTCATAAAAATAAACCTAGGAAGTTATCATCTAAACCAACAAAATGAGAAGTAATTCATATCTCTCAGGCTTTCACATAGTTCTTCATTGTGTTGCACTTAATTAATGTTTCACCCTCTACAGTTTGAACTCAAAGTCTTGCTCTGTAATACTGAAGGAATAATGTTTAGACTCCTTTTTTCCAAACTGTCTGTACAGGGCATGTAACATATACAGTAACTGGAATGGAAAAAGAACCCCTCTATTTTTATATTCTACTCGAAGTAGTAACTACTTTGTCAAACAGCCTTGATGGAGCAGTTCTGTGTTCTTTCGTTAAAGGATGGGAAGAATTGTTTATCTCCCTTTTAAAGGAACTCTCTTTGTTTGATTGGTCTCTTCCTTGGATGAGGTGGGCATAAGCATTTGAAGTAAAGAGAAGTATTTGTTCTTTTTTGTTCACTGCATGAGTTTCCACTCTGGAAAATGTCCTGAATCTGTGGACAGACAGCTGAGGTGCCTGAGCTCCAGAAAAAGGCTTTGTTTTGCTAATATTTAATAATTCCCAAAAGATTCTGATGCAGCACTCCTGATTTTCAGCTGGTACAATCAAGCAAGAACTGTCTTAACCATAACTCAAATCCTGATGAGCTGGTTCTGAGAAGCAATTGTGCTCACAAAAAAAATGGTATTTAACAAAGAAACATGAAGGGAAGCTCAGTACCAGAAAAACCTTCTTTGTCATGGCCTGGGATGTGGGAAAGGGCATAAAGGCTGGAAGCACTTTGGAGCAGTACTAGGCTCCAAAGTCAACACACATCCTGGAAATATTAAATCTTATGTTCAGTTTTCCTTAGTGAAAATACAGATGATGTCTCTTACATGGGCTATTTTTTTAAGACTACAGCCCTAGGTTCAAACTGCAAGAAAAGATTTTCCCAGAACAACAGGATTTCCTGTGAAAAGGAAATTACATATTTCAGTCAGTTCAATTCACAACGTCTTTTCTCTGAGAAATTCAGAGAATACACAGAACAAAAAGAAATAATGCTGCTGCTGTAGAGTCCTTGGTGTGTAACAGATTGCCAATTTGTGTTACATCCTGAGAATCAGCACCAATTCAGGGCTGCACAAGGAGCAGCCACCATGGCTCCAGCTGTGGGCAGGTTTTCAGGGATGGAAGAGTCTTGTACCATCTAGAATATGATTCTGAAACTCCAGCCAAGGATGAAGCAAAGAGCAGGGTCTGGGTCTGCAGGACTCATTTGTGGGGCAGTGATGAAGTGGGAGCTACAGAAAGGAACACACATTCATTTAGCCAGCCTGGGAAATTAGTGGGAGCTTGCCTTCATAACATGACATACGTCTTTCCATCCATATTCTTTAGATTTTGTACACAGTAGGCAAAAAAATACATATTGTAGAAGTCACAAAATATTCTTTCAGTCCCTTTCATGTCTCCTCTTGAAAGACAGAGTAATCAATAAATATAACACATACAGATGGGGTCCAGCAGCAAGGGAGAACAGGGAAATCCAAGAATCAGACTGGACCAACACAGATCTGGCAACACTGCATCAACTTGTGGAGCCTCAGCACTCCCACTCTCGTCTGGGAAGTCCGAGCTGTTGCCCAGCCTGTTACATAAATCTCTGGAGAAAATACTGAAGGCAGTCACCAGGGTTGACCTCTCTTCCTCACCTCTGGCCGTGTGGAAACCCAGCCTCATAAGTTACATTACCTTTTTTTATAAACCACAGGCACTTATAATTTAAATCCTCCCTGATTTCAGAATGAAAAATTGCCTTTTTGTCACCGTAGCTGGAAAGCAGTCAGGAAGCAAGAATGAGATTTCTTCATTCCCCTGCCTCTCCTCACTGCCTGCCCTCATCAGGCAGACACAACCCCTGAAGTGAACAAGGTCACCCCAGTTGCCACCCGGAAACTCAATTCATTAAAAAGTACTTTTCAACAGAGCTGTGGCCTTGGGCCGCATCGGGAACGCTGCCATCTGCCTTGGGTTTCTCCAATATTTACACTGCAGCAGCACAACCAGCACCAGTGTGCTCCCTGCTTTCAGTTCACAGCAGTGCAAGAGAATACAAAAGGAACTTAAAAGCAGGACTTTGACATGAGGACTGAGCTCAGCAGCATCACCTCCCATGGAAGGGCTCAAGAGAGCAAAGCTGGAACTGGGTTGTGCCAAGGGAGCTCCATGGGTTTTTGAAGAGTTATTTCATTTAATGTCCAATCTATACAGAATTTTTTTTAGTGTATAGTCTACTTCAGGGGAAAAAACCAATAAACTTGCCTGACTACTTTATGGAGTACTGATCTATTGGAGCACAGTATGAACAATCTGGACAGGAAGGGGGTATGATATTAAGAATTTCTGAAGCCAGGAGTTGGATCTGCCTTATTGAGAAGTGGTGCCTGTGCTGGGAGGAGGGAGAGAGGGATGAAGCCAAAGGAGCTGCTCTCCATCAGCCAGGGCTGTGGAATCACAAGTAACAACATGAAGACTGCCTTCAGGGGGATCTGCTCCACAAAGGCTAAGGTGAACAGCCCCTCTGTGCATCTGTTTCAATTTGTACATTTTCTTCCAAACTTTGCACTTAGGAAAAAGTATGTTTTATTCCCCTAATTAGTGGAATGTGTCCTGGATTAATTGAGGTCTCTCATACCTGTTGGAAATATCACTGATGTTCTGCCAGCACTCCATAAACTCAACCTTCTCACTGCTGCTCAAAAAACTCTATTCACCAATTGTTTTGTCTCTATGTTTTATTGACATGAAAACTTCATTCTCATGGAGTATTTAGAAACAGGACATATTGGGAGGGAAAAAAACCAGACAATCTTACAACACACACACAACACCACAAGTAAACTGTGCTCCACTGCCACCCAAGTGCTCAGAGGGTAACGCAATGAAAGCAGGGAGTGTAAAGGTTTATTGGAGAGCTGTTGTTTGCAGATTGTCCTCTAACTGTAGTGTGAGGGACCTTTGGAAGTGTACAGAGAAACCGAGGACTCTCTCACACAATGAACAATTCCTCCTGATCAGTTTTAAATGGCAGTAACTCCTCCAGTCTTTTCTTGAGGTACAGCTGTACTCCCTGAGGGGGAGTAGAGAGAAATGGTTATTCTGTCATTTTTTTCCCCATCTCATCCTTAGATCCACATGTTCTTTACAACTGGTTAGAGCTGCAGCTCAAGGGGAAAATGTCTGTCCAAGTACATCCATCACCTCTAGGAAATGTAAAGTCACATTAAGGTCCTCTGCAGAGCTCTGAGAAGTCTCCCTGAGCTTTAGGAATCAAACAAGGAATCTGTTCCCAGGGGATCATCACACAGTGCTCAGTTCCTGTACGAGGTACTGGCAGGGATCTGAGGCAAACACAGAGTGCAAGGCCATGGCATGAGGGACCCAAATGAGCAAACACTGCAGGGTTAATGCATAAGCATTATCTGTGGTAAGACCTAAAGGCAACAGATTCCATCAGGCCTGGCCCTCCAAAGCATTTGCAGCTGTTCTATCATAAAGTTAAGATATAAATTTCACATGAATATTTACTGAACAATTTGTCATGCACCCTGAGAGGAAACTCAATCAGAGAGGAAAGGGGAAAAAAAAAAAACCAACAACTTCTTAAACTGTTCAATTTAGTATTGAAGATTAATTTTGGCTCTCATTCTTGGTAACTCCCACTGGGAGATGAGCTGGAAATAAAAAGGAGGAATGAGTTCTGTAGTTTCACCTCCATCGATCATTTCCAGAGATGATCCTCATAAAGCCTGCATGAATAATTCAGGTGTGGTTTACTGATGAGCCCAGAACCAAGGATGCAGGAGTGGCTGTATCCTTCTGAGGTCAATCTGGTTGTGTGCTACTTAAGCAGGCACTTGTACTGCAGTGGCAAGGCCCACACAGGCTGACAGATTTGGAAAGACACTCAGTAACTCCAAGCTTTAGAGATTCTAAAGCCAGAGAGACAAGGTAGTCAGAAATTCAGTCAAAGCTCATTCACTGTAAAGATCTGATAAAACCTTTTCAGATTTCCTAGTGCCGTTTTCAACAGCTAAACTGATTTTCCCACATAGTTCTTTAAAAAACCCCAAACCCAAGTAAACAACAAGAACAAAAAAGAACACTCAGGCAGGATGTTTCAGCAATACATCTCTCCACATGAAGATCAACCCTGCATCTGAACTGCTGCACATACATAGAATCATAAAACAGTTTGGGTTCGAAGGGACCTTGGAAGTTCATCAAGTTCAGTGGTCAGTTCAGTTCAAGTCTGCCTCACCTACTCAGGCTGGGACCTCTTAACAGCACAAAAAGCTTCTTGCTGTGGATGTATGCAGAGTGCAGAGGGGGAAAAGGACTGCTCATTACACATTACAGTTGAGGGTTTTTTCCTTTTGTTTTTATAAAATTAAGTAACTGACAATCCCTCATAATTCATCTTGTGGTATCACTTGTGGTGCAGTTACACAAATGGAATACAGAGACACATACAGTCTTTCCTCATTTTTTTCCCCCCTTCAGACTCTTACAAAAACAGCCCTGGATCATAATTCAAAATCATCAGGAGAGCCCATATGGTAATTCCTTTCCTGAAGATCAAGTTACCACTTTAGGCCAGCAGCCATTAGCTGACCCAAGGGCCTACTCAGGAGGACCAAGAATATTCTACAGCTACAACAAAAGGTCATTTTGTTAATCTCAGCACTAGGTTAGGATAATATCAAAGATGAGCCAACTTTCTATACTATGATTTTTGCATAGTATTGCCTACTCAGTTACTTCCAGGTAGAATGACATTCCACAATACTTAGCTTCCTTTAACATGATTTTTAGTTATTACATGTTTTGAATATGAAACATCTGTACAGATTTTAAATTTTAATATTAAATTTGTACAGCAACACACAGAAAACAGGGATGCAATCATCTGGTTACTTTATGTATTAATATTTGGTGTCTACCAAATTTGAATTAGTTTACCTATCAAACCTAGCACCTACAGATCTGTTAACTGCATGGTTTTAAAAAACAACATAACTACATGTGGTGAAAGGCATAAACCTCACAAATATTTCCTTCTCCCTAATAAAATATACCTTTGAAACGACAGGGTGTCTCAGAAGAATTCAGAACAGAGAGCTCTGTGCCATCTCTGGGGACTGGACCAGACGATCTCCAGAGGACCCTTCCAACCCCAACCACTCTATGATTCTGCGAAAATGTTTTGCCCAGGGAAGAGCAAAGCCATAACCTCAGCCCAGCCTGCTGGAGCTCAAGGGTGGGTGACACTTCAGGGACCAAGGAAAGCCATCTGTCCTGCTGCCTCTGCCCCTGGGGCAATGTTCTCAGTGCTGGATCTGATGTTTGTATTGAGTCAGGAGCTGGGGGAGGTACCAACATGTCACTTATGTGTCACCAGGCTCCACTGACAAGACAGTTCCTTTAAGGACACATTTCTGACTATTAACTATTAATGGACCTCTCACACTGCTGTAGGGCAAAGTGACAGATCATCCATCCTGTGTTGAAATAAATTCACAACAAACCCGTACTGTGAGGAGACCAACCACAAAAGGGGTCACGAGAAGATGATGTTGAGAAGGAAACAGATGACCAACCTTTCCTTCAGCTCACATCCTGCACCCACAGGTGTGATGCCATTGTCCCACAGGAACATCACTACTGATGTGCACACTCAAGATGAGAATAAAACCTTGAGATTGTAATAAAATCCGTGGTGCCATATTCTACGGGTTTCTGACTTGCAAAGTCTGACATCACAACAAATCCATAATTTCATCACAGGATTATTTCAGTTTAAACAATAAGGCTGGAGGGTAATTTTAATCTTACTTTGTAACAGTCACTGCTGCTGAGCCATCAGACCTCTCTTTTATTTTTACTTTAAAACTGGGTATGGTTGAATGAAAAGTAGGTACAACTCCAACTTCTTTATTCACAGCAATTTAAAATAATTTCATAGAAGAAATCCATGAACTGGGATGAGGTTAATTTCCTTGACATCTTCATTCTTTGTCCTGCAAACTTTCTGATGCATTAAAACATTAACTAAAAACAATACTGTTGGACAGAAAAAGGGAGGGCGATTTTTAAAAAAATGTTTTTGTGAAAGAACACAATCAAAGCTGTGAGGTTTAAACAGAAATTATGCTTTGCATTCAGAGTAATACTCTACAAAATCATCTGCAGTTCCTTCCTCAGCAGAGGCTTTCTGCTCAACCCAAGAGCAGGATAACATCACGTGTTCATTTTATGGCCTGAGCTACGAAGCAGCAGAGAAGCATCCTTGCAGTTCTCACTTAAGAATAAAGCTTTTATCAAATAAATCCCATTCCACTGAAACGACAATTGCACAAGAGCTCATATTGACTCGGATGTCTGCAGGAAGCAGGGCAGGAGCTCCTCTCCAGAGGAGGATTTTAGTATTATTTCAGCATAAATATTCCTACAGCAAACATGGCTCCCCAGAAAAATAATCACAATTACAACAAAGGTGGTACTTGGCCAGCCCACAAAGATGTGTCATGAGAGGCAAAAGGTTTAATTTTGAGACACAAAGAGGAAGGTGATCCTGAAGCCAGAGTCATTCCCCTGCCCTGAGCAGCTCTGTGCCTCCCCTCACCCTGAGCCCAAGGGGTATAAAATCCTCTGCTGCACCTCAGGCAGCTCAGCTGAAGGGGCAATGATTGACACCAGAGTAAATTAGGTGTGAACGGGGGAATATGGTCACACACTGCTGCTGATCCAATGCCACTGGGTCACTTCTTGCTCTTCCAAAAATCAGGCTTCAACCTGAACTCCTGGGATAACTCCGTGGCTGAGCTGAGGGACAAGAATCTGGATTTTCTTTTTTTTATATAAATGAGATAACAGAAATAAAATGCTATGACTTCCCCTTTCGGATCATTATGTGAGACTTCAGCGTGGAAAACAATACCTGGTGTGTTATCCAAGACCAGTTTGGAAATGTGTCTTCTATGATAGATTGCAAAAAGAAACTTATGAATACCTTAAACATGAATCACTTGCTATAAAAAGGCCAGTTTTTCCTCACAGGATGGTTATATTTAGAGAACAGGATTAGAACTGCAGTGGAGGAGAATTAAAAGGTTTTTGGTTTTTAATGTATTGTATTATAAGCAACCTGCCTACCATAACTGAAATGGGAAGAAGGACTTATTTTTTCCTGCTTTTTCTCCTTGTTTATTCAGCAATTTTGAGCATATTTTGTGCAGAAGCCAAATTCCCACTCCCCCAACAAAAGCCATTTCCTGCTTTCACACAGCAACGAGAGAGAAATGTCTCAAGCTGTGGGAAACCACATCTGAAGGAAAAAAGACTGCGGGATATAACATGGCACACTTAGAGCAGCACTTCAATCCACTGAAATCATTTTTCTAACTGATTAGCAAGAAGCTCCCCCATATTGATTTAAATCATGTTAAAATTTTCCTTTTTATTGCTTTTCCTGAGATCTAGCAGGGTATGTTTTTCAACACCACTGATATAAATGAATAATGAAACAATCCCCCATCCTTTCTGGCCAGCCTGCTTTCTCTTTTACTGGCTTCAGCCTGAATAATGAAAATATCTACACCACAGAAACACGACTCAGAATCGAAATTGTTTTTTAAATCCCTCTGCTCTTTTCAGGCAGATGCTTTATTCTCAGAGGTACAACAGGAAAAAGCCATTTAATTAAAGGCACTCATCTTCAGACATCACAACTGCAAATATACTAATGTATCCCTAATTCACCAGAGGATGCTGAATATTCAACCACATAAATCTCTTAAGAAACAGTAAAGATGCAGGTTACCCCAATATCAAAGGTGGAAAATACTCAAAACAAATATAACCAGTTAATACATAATAATCCCAGTCAGTGATGCACTTTGTCCACCCTAGTGAGCTAGGGATGGGTGTCTGAATTAGTGGTTGATGTTCAAATATTTAATACCCATGGCAGGTATCTCTCCTCTTCTGTTAGTCCTGAGGTCTAAAATTTTAATCCAGGAAACATCATTGTGTTTCCATGCCCTCATGAAGCATCCTGTGCTCCTGCTACACAGCATTATCAATAGGAAACCAATCAATAATTCATTGGAAGCCAGAGCCACAGGTTTGGAATTGCTTTGTTTACTGGAACTACCTTCTAAATGCAACAAGGCTTTGCAGAGCCACATCTCAGCCCAGCCACACTGCTCTAAAGCAGGACATGGGACAAAACAGTGGCTGTGAAGTGTGAGGATGAATGTGTGACACTCGCCATCCCTGGGGACCAGCTGATCCTGGGAGCACGGAGATTGCTGGAAACACTGAGATGTGGAAATCAGACTGTGCTCCTGCAATGCCTGTGGATGGTCCTTCCTTTCAGAAAGGAGATAAGGATTATACGGGGGTGGAGAAGAAGAGAGGTAGGGAGTGCCTTTACTAAAAATGAAAGAGGAGAGAAGAGAGACTATCTGCCTTCAACCTGCTCCATATTCTGCCTTTTTGGCCCCTGCAGAGCCTCCCTGAAGAACTTCGCAAGATCCTCTCTAACCCTTATTCCTTTACTTCAACATGTAAAGCAGCTGCGTGGACAGAAACATGGCCAGCGAGCAATAGGAGCAAAGGACTAAAAAAAATTCTCCACCTTTTAACAACAACAACAACAACAACAACAAAATCTCTGCTCGGACTCTACTAATTCCATCTCCTGCTTTGGGTGGGTGTGATCCTCCTGCTGCTGCTCCAGCCTGGTGCAGCTCTGGAAGGTTTCCCACTCAGATCATTTACCTGTCCCATGGGCACACTCAGTGCTCCTCCAGCTCTCAGGGAAACCATCCCTTCCTGGCTCAGGAAGTGCCGACTCAGCACCACAGCATGATGGAAAAAGCAAATCCCTGATCTCCAGTGGCATTTCACCAGCTGGCACCCAGCTGGACTGCCCTCAGCTCTGCCAGGTGAGGAGCAAGGTGCTGAACCTTCCTTTCCCAGGTTCCAGCTTTGGTCCGGCACTCGGGAACTTAAACAAAGGGATTCAAATTCCTTGCTCCTTTTTCCCCTCCTTTAGCAAGCAAACCTTTTCCCCAGCACAATGCTGGAGTCATTTCTAAGGGCAGCAATGGGCTGCTTTTAACAAGACTAGTAAGTGCAGGTTTTTATGTTGAAGGAAATCAAAACTCTAAAGGAGCAGGAGCTTAAGTGATCGTAACTGTAGCCTGTGTCAGATACAACCTCGTTTACATTAAGCCCCAGAAACAAGCTGCTTTTGTTTGGGAAAACACCATCATGAACATAATTCTAAGGATTCTGATTAATCAAAATCAAATCAGCTTAAAATGGAAAGACACAGATTTTTCTCAAAGTTTACATTTTTGCCCCAACAAAACCAACAGCCCTGGTTCTTCCTCTCAAAGAGGTTTTCCAAGCATCCATTCATTCCCTTAATCACTCCTCGAAGCAGAGGGAGAGGAGCTGCAGCTAACAATAGTGCAGGGAAGCAACAAACAAAAAATAGAGCTCTACAGTTCCCCTGAGGTTTGTCTCAGACATACCCACAGTTGCTCCAACCAAAATTCAGTTCACGTGCTTTGCCACTCTAGGTTGCAAACTCCAATTTGGTTTCCAGAGCCAAGGAGGGATCTCACTATCTTGTCTAGTATCACCATCAATGAAGGCTCTCCTTACAAGAAAATGGGGAGCATGGTAGAAAAAGGAAACTAATTCAATTTTTTTCCCCATTAAGATGGTTCTAATGGGAATACAAAACAGAGTATCCACAGCCTGCTACTAAATTGAGATGGTGGATCATTTAAGGATCTGAAGGGAAATGACACCTTTCTTTTTCTTAGCTTTTCCATAGTAAAGAATATATTTGCTTGTTTGCTCCTTACAGCAAACCCACCCACTTTCTCCAAGAGAACGCAAACTGCATTGGATTTCTAGCTGTAATTACAACTCTGTCTCTTGCCACTCAAAAGCCTGCTTACCTGGACTACATAAGAAGCTTGTTACACAGTTAAATCCTTACAAAGCATCAGAGGTGGAAAAGGAAATGGTATCCAAGACATAAATACAATAATTATAGGTGTATGGTCTTAAAACAAAGGATATGTGCTTAGAACAGACACTGCTTTCCTGGGTGCTATAATCATGTTAGAGAAACATTAAAAACGCCCGGACTATTACCTCTTGAAACACAGAGGACTGAAGAGCATCTTTGATTTAAATCTAACAATCAGTTCCTCTGACTGCTGGGTCAAGGAAAGCAAAAAGCAAAAGCAAACGCAGCCAGGGAAACAGCTCTGCTGGTAAATGACAGCCACAATGCATGTGCAGGAAATGCCTTTTCATTCATGTTTTTACCACCTCACATCAGTTTGTATTTTCCAATTTGCCTGCATGTCATAATACATAATAGATGACAGCAGCTCCATTACACATGGCATAGGGCACCCCACTCCTTATGGAGAGCTTTAGAGCACACATGGGTTTGCCAGACGTGTGCTGTGCCTTGTTAATAGAGGGTGAGGGAGTCTGGGCTCTTTTCATTTTGTTTTCAAGTCTAAACGTGACCTGCCTACTTCTAGTGACAGAAGAAGTGGTTGATGTAACCACCTCTCATATCAAAGGGAGCACTGTCATTGACTTCAGAGATGAGATCCTTTGGGCTCAAATAAGGGAGGCTGGAATAAAAGACAGGGAAGCCTGACAGAAGAATCTCCTCATTACTTCTGGTACATCTTAAGTGAAACATCCCCATGGCTTCCAGCAATTCACCCTCTTTAGCAGACAAACCTAGGAGATAGAGCATCCTCTAATTACTGATGGGGATGCTCACTGAAGGCTGTCAGTAAGGGGAAGAAAAACAAATTTATGTTTCTACATAATAAGCTGACAATAGGCAGAACTATCTGTCAAGGGATTAAATCAAGACTAAACATCAATTCTGTAACACCAGCTTCCCCTCCTCCCAAGACCCAAATTCTTTTCAACGTTTTCCATTTACATATATCCCACTCGTCCATGCAGATATATTTATTTGGACCATTTTCATATGTATGAGCATATGAAATTATGCAAATATTTTACCAGACTAATTTCTTTCAAACTTTTAAGAACCACACAATGGATTCTTCCACTTTTAGAAGATCGAAAAATAAAAAAAATGTGGTGGCAAGCAAGTGCTGTGTTTTTACACACATGCAGAGAAAACTTTTATAAATACATGTGTATATAGACCCTCACACACAGAAAACTGCTCACATCTCCTGTGCAGAAGGCTGAGACTGACCAGTTTAAATTTTTCTGAGTCTTTCCAGTAACCAACAAACAAAAGACCGTGCAGCAGAAGAAATATTGAAAAACAACCCACTGGGGCACCAACATCTTGGCCTGCTACCAATGATCAGTGACATTCAATTTCTTTCTTGGAGCCTGCTCCAGCTCCCACTGAAGTCAGTGGGCATTTCGCTATCAACTTCAGTGGGAGCTGGCTCAGGCTTCAGTCATTTTCCTCTTGGATTGGCAAGGGATGCAAATGTTAGAGACGCAGCACGAAGATCTCCTGAGGGGAGGAAATAACACAGCAGCAGCCCTTGGGCTGATCAAGAAATGGGCACCGAATGTAAATCCTGCCCAGTTGCTGCAAGGACAGCAACCACAATGCCCCACAATAGCAAGGTGTGGTTCGTGCTCAGGCAAAAGGAACTCTTTCCTCTGGAGAAAAAAAAATGTTTCAGAGGTGACAGCTGCCTAAGAGCTCCCAGCATTTAAAACCCTAGCAAGATTTCCAGTTTGCTAATACTTAAAAAACATTACCAAGATATAGAAATATACTGCTCTTACAAAAGAAAGCACTAAATATGAGGGTGGTAGCACTTGGCAAGCTGATTTCTGTTCAGGGCAGCACTGGCAGCTCCGACAAGGACACCACCACCAGCTGTGTGTGTGCACCCAACAAATGTGTGCACGCTGAACATCATCTCGCTGTCATTGGCTCTCATTTCAGCAGAGCCCACTCCTATTATCTGATGGAAACGTGCCCCTGATTGAGCTCAATCTGTGACCACCAGGGTGCCTGCTGCGATTTGCAAAGCACATGACAGCGCTCCTAACGTCAACAGCGAGGTCTGAACCACCCCACTTTCATCTGCAGTTAACTTTTATTGTCAGGGGCTTCCCTTGGGCTTTCCCTTTTGTATCGTTCCAAATTGACTTTTCTTTTTTCTTTAAATAAAAGGGTAATTGTCTGCTGCCAGTGAGTGCTAACAATCCACAATGAGCAACAGAATACCCCGGGCTGTCAGTACCAATAGTGGGTTTATGGCAAACACTTTCATCCTGGCTGACACAAATTCACATTAAAATTGGGAATTTGGCATACACATGCAAAGAGGCATATTTAATCATAGATACACTCTAAAATCTTAACCTAGACCCCTTTTCAGCATTGATTGTAACACCAGTTTATTTCAACAACTTTCCCTAGTGTTTAATCAAGAAGTCCATCACAGGGTACTTCGGAGGAACTCCTAAAACAGCAGCTATTTCAGGAATTTGTTTGCCTCTGTCCCTTTTTTTACACAATTCTACTCCACTAATGATTCCTGACTGACATCCCCCTAAACTAATGAACTCAGGGCAGCCAAATCCAGCCCTGCTCTCCCTTTGTGGAGCAATCAGCCTCTGCTGATGGCAGAAATGATGACCTCAAGGATGCTGTAACTGTGTGGGCAGTTGCCCAACTTGCCTGGGACATGGCCAGATGTTTCTGCCTCTGAGCCATCACTGCCATTAAAGAATTTGCTTATGTGTGCAAAGCAAGTTAAATGCAGCCCCATTTAAAAAGCACTGGTAAAAGTTACAGTGATTAGGGTATGAAGTCAAAACCTCAGACCAGAACTGATGACCATTACATCCTATGAGGATGTTCTTGTTTTGTAAAACAGATGCATGTTTTCTCAAGGATAAAGAAACACCACCGTTTTTATCTCATTTTAAAGAGCATTTAGTTGAAGAAAACAGCACAATCTCCTGGTGATTTATTTCTTACAAGATTAGCAATACCTTCCACAAACTCTTCCCAAGGATATCAACAGTTACTGAATGATGCCTGTGCTGAAACTTTATCTGTTGATCTTGTCAGGCCTTAAAAGATCATCTGGAAACCCCACAGGAATGACTTAATGCAAAAGATGAGTATGTTTATATTTAAAAGGAGTCAGAGAGAGATGACGACATAATTTACTCAAGTGCCCCAAAATGTCTAAATATATACATATACACCTTGATCAATATGTTCTTCCAATAGAATGCGTTCTTAAAAGGCTGTGAAAATGGTAGCTAAAAACCCCTGAATCCTGTTTTAGCAACATGTCTTTTATTGCCCAGTCCTTGAAACACTGTTAAAAATCAACACCAGTTCGTGCAGATGAAAACGTAATTTATAGCGCTTTAAAGACAATGAGGCATTGGTTTATTCTACCACATTATTAAAATAGATGCTGTTTATAGGAATCTCAGATGGAACTATATAGAAAAAAAATAACCTTAATTGCTGAAGCTATGCATCAAAAGAACAAAGGATGCAGAAATGCTGTTAGGCCTGTATCTTACAAATATAACAAGACACTATCAAGCAAAGCTATCTGCTGATATACTGGAATATGACAATAGGGAGCATATACCTACTTGTAAGGCCTATTATAGAGGCAAAACTATCAGTTACTGCTCTATCATTCCCCAATGGCTCTGAAGCACTTATCTCAAACATACAAATGATGCCTCAACCATAATCAGAGCTACCTTAACAAGCAGGCATTACATTAAAAAAGAAATAAAAAATTAGGAGACCTATAGGAGGTTAGTTTCTAGACTAGCCCTAACCTGAAACTTACCAAAATACACACTCAGTAATGAACGCAGTAGTCAGACATGTTAAGATAAATGTGATTTATATAACTGTAATGACAAAAAGAGACAAGGCAATTCTTCTAAAATCCATTCAGAGGAAAGGACCATGCTCTAGCATTCCAGCTTAGTAGTTTGGGGTGGATGGTTAAGAAGAAAAGACTGTTGGCTAAGTAAACTGATAAATCCTCTACCAATAAACTACAAAATCCTATTTACAAATAGGAAATGATGCTGCCATTCCTGCATGCACATACATATTTGTGTACATACATGATTTAACCACCAAAAAAAGTGCTAACTCGCTCTCAATAAGCATGAATTGTCTGCTTTTTCCTCCCTCCCCAGTGAATCCTTCCGAGTTGGCCTTCAGTGAGGAGAGAGCTAAGGACACCTTGCTTACGATTCACCAGAGGATGTAACACCATGACAGGGATGGATGCTGACTGACAGGGGTGATGCGCCCTGAAAAGCAGCATCTGTGCACAGAGAAAAGCCAAAAGAAGCCCTGGAAAAAGCGCAGCGAAACGGGAGCTCCACGCTGCGCCTTCGAAATCGCAAACACAGAGGTGGTGGGTTTGGGAAGGGGGAAGGGGCTGGGGTTTTGTTCGCTGGGCACGGTCATCGTGTTTGATTGATTATGCACCCGAAACACGGCGAGACAAAACATATGGTTGGCAGGCAGCGCCGCACACACACCGAGCAAGGTGCCCCGGCCTCACCCCCACCCCGCCGGACCCCAGCTCCGGCCCTGCACCGCCGCCATCGGCAACGAACAAAGGCCTCGGGCACCCCGGGAGCCCCCAACCCTCGGGCAGCGCGGGGGATCCACACTTACATGGCCTCGGAGGGCTCCCGGACCAGGCCACCTGTCTGTGCCTGCTGCAGGGACTGCGAGCCTCCCATCCTCAGCGTGCCCTGGGCTCGGAGCTAGGCGGGAGCAAGGCCGGCTTCCTGCGGAACCCCAGCGGCTCGGAGCCCCGGCGGCTCTGGCTCTGGAGAGGCTGCAGTGCTGCAGTGCAGATGGGAACAGCTGCTCGCATCAGTGGCAGCACGGGCAGGAACGCTTCGGCAGCTTCTCTTCTCTGAACCGGTGCCAGCTTTGGTGCTGGGTTGTTGTTTGTTGGGGTTTGGTTTTTTTTTCTGTCCAGATGAGCGGTATTTATAAAATAAAGCAAAGCCCCGGCCGCTGTGACAGGGTAATCATCTGCTAAACATCAGTGGTCTGAACAGCGCCGGTGCAAGCGCCTGGAACACGGGGCTATTGGCTATGGAAACTGGCTTAAAAAAAATAAAAAAATAAAAAAAAAAGAAGAAGAAGAAGAAGGAAAGCAGACCCTCCCTTTAAGCACACATTGTCAGCTACTGTGGCTCTCTAAGGACCGAGAGGCAGGACCATTATATTGTGTTGACTCAGCCGATTTGAAATGCAAATGCACGTGTGCTGGGCGCCGCGCATACATTTGCCCCTCTGAACTGACAAGCCGTGCACCTCGGGATGCTGGCAGAGACGATTAACAAGCAGAACGGCTGCTTTCTTTTCGTTTCGTAAACGAGCTCATCCCTCTTGCAGAAAAAAAAATGGAATCTTCCATGAGGAACGTAGGGAGAATATCATGAGCAGCCAAGGTAAACAAGGCAATGTGGGAGCCGACCAGCAGCTCCATCCAACGCTGGGGCACTTTAACCATTTTGCTTCTGCCTGCACAGACCCCCTTGCTGGACAGTGAGCTCATCATCTGACAGGGATAGGGAGGATCTTTAAGCCCAGAAAATACAGCTTTCCAAATCCTACAAATAAGCTTATCCTTTTCCCACCGTGGAGGTACTGGGGCACTGGGAATTCTAGGATGCTGACAAGCTGGGCACCATCGCTCTCCACATCCCTGTCTTTGGCAAGTAACAGATGATTCACGTACAAGCCGTGTTTCACATCATTAAAGGAGAAAAACAAGAAAAAAATCAGTTGTACTGCTACCGGTACCGGGAATTAAACTCTAGGGATACAAATGGCTTGAAGCTATGTAACAATTCTGGATACATCATAGGGCGGAGGGGTCAAAAGGATCAGATAAATTTAACAGAAATATTAAAACACACTGACTTCCAAGCTCCTAACATAGTGCAGCTTTTATGCTCTAGTTGAGACCTCATTAGGCTCACACTTTAAACAGTTTTGGGGTTTTCCTCTGCTTGCATAAAGGGAAATCCAGTTGGGTTTGCCTGCTTTACAGGAACAACTGCTGAATTCACGTGCAGGGTCCTGGCTCTGCGTGCACCCACAATAAATTGTTCTTGAGGTAAGAGGGAACAAGGATGTTTAGTGAACATGAAGCGTTTTTCATTTCCAGAGGCTGCCTAAAATTAAATTCTGTTTATGAACAAGTATCAAAATAAGTGACATTTTTCTTTTCTCAACTTTTCTTAAACTGGGGGGAAAGCCTATGAGCCAGCACTTTGTTCAGCCACAAACTTCCAAGCAAGTTACAATTTTGAGGTTGTTTTGTTTCTGATAAAAGTCAAACCCTCATTCCTAGTGCCCCATTGCTCAACCCCGCCAGAGAAGCAACAGCACTGCCTCACTCAGAGACTGAGCTCCAGAATTTCTGGAGCAGGGTTGGGTGCCTGAGCCCCAGCTGACCCCCAAACTCTGCAGCAGTGCCCAGCTCTGATCCTCCCTTGCCAAGGTGGTGGCAGCTCCCTCCACCCTCTGTATTTGCCTTTCACAAGAAAGGAACAAGAAAGCGAAGAAAATACATGAAACAGCCCTGTGGACTCTGTGGCCGTAGATTTGAAATGGTTAATAACTCCAGGATTTCCATCCAATATGGGAAATCAATGGTACCAGCCAACAGACTAAAATTACATGTCTGTATCCAGAGTCCCTATTAGGCTGAGGTTACAGCTCAGCTTCACTTTAGTGTGTGGTAGCTCTACTGAGCTACAGAGGACTGGTCTCTGAATATCACAACATCTCCCTGCTGGATTTCATTTGTGACAGAGAAAAGACTCAGAGAAAAGAAAAACCCCTAGAAAGGCGAACACCATATTAAGTAAAGCCCTGCCAGGTACCTGGAAGCCAAGAGGGAGAACACAGGCACTGTTTGTCCTGATAGTGAGGAAAACAGGGACACTGTCCTGACAGTGAGAAAAACAGGGATACTCCTAACAAGTGCAAAGAATACACTTAAAATGCCTGTGTCAACTCCTTCAAGTTTCACATGCACATTTATTAAATAAACAAAGGCCCAATAAAAGAAGGCTTGGATTGAATCCTATTCTGAGGCAGCATGGTCCTTTCAGGAGCTGCATAGTAGAGAAAGTATTTTTTTCCATTCCCCAGTATTTCTGTGCAACAAACATTTGATTTGCACTAGAAATGCAGGTCTTTGCAACCTGCAGGGTTAAGGGCTCCAGCCTTTGGAGCCCAACTGTGGCCCTGGTCACTTTACACTTTCTGTCTGGGTTACAGGGAGCTCTGGGTTATGGTGAGCAGGGCCACAGACAAGGCATTGCCTCCTTCTGCACTCGCTCTCACCCCAATTCCTGTGCACAGCCCGTGGCACAGCTCAGAGATTCAGCATGAGGGCAGCTCACTGCCTCTGAGCTGCTCCTGCTCATAAGGGGGACAGGATTTCACTCTTCCCTTTGAAAAATAACCATCCCAGCAGCTCAGCTACAGCAACATGAACTCCTTATGGCCACAGTCTGTCAAAAAAAGGTATGCTGTAATTGAGCTTTGGATTGGAGAGAGTTTGCTGCCTATGGGATGCAGTAACAAATACTAAACTGATGTCTCTGGCCAACCTGTGCAAGAAGCCAAACTGCAGATTTACTTCTGATTTGGCCATAAAATCTGTTACACTACAAAGCTGCAGCCCATCCTGACTGGTAAATACCTCAGATGAGAGGGGAGCTCTCCCTCTCCTGCCTGGCCCCAGTTCACCCTTTAGGCCTGCCAAGAAGCATCAATTTAGTACTAAATTTAGTGTGGGCTTTTAAAAATACAAGAACTGTGTTGACACTCTGAACATTTTGCTAGAACTTAGCTGGAACCTGAAAAACACACAGATGTAGTTCAAAAAGAAAAAAAAATTAAGAAAAAAATCCCACTGTAGCTTCAAAGGACTTAAGGATGCCCCAGGCACTTCAGCCTAGGGATTAAAAGCCATGTAACAACTTATTGTGATCCCACTGCTGAAAAGACTATTTAAGTATTCAGTACCATCCCTTAAAATTAATCATTTTCTTTCTGCCTCTTTCACCCATTTAAGTAAGAGCCATATTTTGCCCTCGACTAAATTAATGTTTTATTGAAACTGAATGTCCACTGATTAGTTGTTTAAAACACTGTTCAGACTCCTAAATATTTGGTCTTACTCCATTTCATGTTTACATATAAATTCAGACTTGGGTCACTTGCACCCAATTTGAAATTTTTGGCTTCCATCAAAAATACACAATGCTGAGCAGGACCATGATAAAGCCCAAGATACTGAAATTTATGTTCTGTTTCTTTATTCTTGGCTTCAGTGTCCATCGTGCCAGGCATTTACACAAATTATAAACATGACCACACATCCACACACACAGGAACATCAAAGAGCCTGCTGAAAGAAAAGCCTCGCTCACACATCTATCCCCTGGGGGAGCAGTGGTGAATATTAAGCTGTACCTTCTAGCTGCAATGCACTATTGAGGTACTGTGCAGAAATGAGCACCATATAGAACAAAATGCAAAGACAGGGCAGGACCAAACATCTCAAACAAAAAGGGCTTTCTCTGGTATCTGAGCACTGCTGCCACAGCTCTAAGGAACAGTACTGCCTACAAAATAGAAGTAAAAGATGGGTAAATGTTTTAAAAAAGAGATTATTGGTTAAACATAGTTTTCCCCCTCAAAAATTTATGTATCTATCTATATGTATGTATATATTTAGATGATACTGCCTTTGGACCCCAAAGCCTTGAACGCAGCCTGGGAAAAAGTTTTCACCCCAAAGCCTCACTTATTTGTAGCTGCCTGGTATCAAAGAGTTCATGGCAAGGCTATCCACAATATCAGACTGCTAAGGAACAGCAACATCTTTCCTAAAGGACCAAACTGCTCGTAAAAACTGACTCTGTATCGACAGAATGGCAAAGCAAACCAGTGCCCGGGGAGGCTGGCTGTGTTAGAGAGCACATTAGCACATAAAAGCACTGCCATCGTTTGAAGTGCAGTGGTGACAGCCCTTTTAGGACACCCAAGGCTGGAGACTCCTGTGCTCTAAAAGCCCTGCAGGAGCACCAGCCCTCCCTGGCCTTTGCTGGTCTGGCTCTGTCTGCCAAGTCCTTCCAGAAATCCAGGTCTCCCAGGACCAGTGTTGATCTCTGTGTTCCAGGGCAGGTCAAGCAGGCTGTTTTCAGCCATGTGGGCATTCAGGCTTGGAGTTCATCTTTCTAAGGTTTATACAGGAGGCAGCTGACAGGCTTTTAAAGAACTCAAGCATTCTTCATTATAGGCTGCACAAAAATAGGTTTAGACATGTTGTACGTATTTCTGTGTTCTCTGTTCACTGCGCATTTTGTCAGTCCTGGGACACCTTTATTTCCTTTTGCTTTGTTTTTATTCTGCAAACCAGACTTTTTTGCTCCTGTAGCCAGACTTTTGCTCCTTAGTCTCACCTCCCACTCTAAAAAGAACAAGAGAGGATGTATCTTAAAATTTCCACTTCCCTAGACGAGAGTCACTTAAAATTCCTCCTCAAGGAGCTGAAGCTGCTGCTGGAACACTACAAGGCATTTGCCACCCCTCACTTTGGTTCTCCAGATTTTCTTCCCAACTCAAATCTGATGTCGCGCCCAGACATGTGCCACAAGGAATCTTTGTGAGACCAGACTGATCTTGTATTTTTTTTTCCAGCCAGGTCACTCCATGATCCAGCTCACCACCTGCACTGCTGTGGGGCAGGGACAACATTTAACACTGGTGCTGTCATTACCTCTTTCAGAAAGTCACAGCTAAGCACAGAAACCCAACCAAACCCCTTTTCAATCTTTGTCTCCAGATGTGTGATTCAATTTTTTTTTTTTTCTGTAGGGAATAGAATAAAATTAACTCTATTCCAGCCAAAACCAGGACACCACAGTATTGTATGCAAGCAGACCACCACTTAAAATAAATCTTTATTATTTTGAAAGATGATAACCCAAAGAGGCAACCTAAGTAAACTACCTCCTGAAGGGCCAATCTCTGACCTCTTACTGCTATCAGACAGCAAGAGCAATGAAAGAAAAGCAGATTTCTTTCTTTCTCTCCCTTTATTTTATGAGCACTTTTGTGCTACAAATAAAAGAAGTATGAAAAGTTAGCTGAAACATGAAACAAATTTATCCCATTTTGGTTTACTGGGAAAAACCAGTGAAAGGTTAACATAAATTGTAACATCTGTGCTTCAGAAGTGCCTAATAAATAGACATGTACTGGAGTTTATGGCCATGGTACAATTAAGACATTATTATAGTCTATAATTAGCCCATTACGATACATTCATTGCCATCCTTTAAAATCCAGTTATCCTTAACTTAATCCCATTCCATTACAGATAAATCAGAAATTCAGGGAGAATAACAGACCTTCAGGTTGACACCATGGGTTTGTTGGTTTTGTAGTTTTTTGTTAGCTGTAGCTTTTGGGTTTGTTTTTTTGCAGCATTTATTTTTTAATGGTGTAAGAGTGGGGCACTGATTCACAACTGGAGAGTGAAAATTAAATCTGAGCAGTAAAATAATTACAGAGTGTTAAATCAGTGGGATATTTTTCAATATAGTTTTCAAGGAAAATAGAAGCAATTTGTTCAATTGCCTCTGTACCTCACTTGGCACAACACAGCCCTATCTGTGTCACCATGATACAAAATTATACACCACAAAACAACACAGGGAGATCCTAGGTGTGAGGCTTCGCAGATTTAACTTGTTCTTACAGATCAAATACTTTGATAGACACATTGTCTGCTCCACCACTTATCTAGATTAACACAGTGTGAGAGCTTTATTTGCATTGATACACTCTCCATGAAAACACACAATGTCTCAGAGTTTTAAGCCTGAGCACACTGACAGAATTCCCATCTGCTAATTCAAAAAACTAGGACTGACCAGTGATGAGGCAGCCAGGATGGACACCGCAGCTGACAAGAAATAAACGTTAGAGTGGGTTTCAGATAAAAATAAAAATAAGACAAAACATAAATAATTGTGTCCCCTCCACACTGATCACTCTTCGGTTGCTAAGGTCACTGCTTAATCTAAATTGCAAGTGAGATTAATGGCATTAAGGGTTATGAATAACCGAGATGCCTGCTTAGTTATTGAAATCTCCAGCATGGGAAACGCAGAGGAAAGATAACAAAAGGGGCCCTGCACAGTGCTGCTCAGGATGCTGGGGCAGCTCCAGGCTTTCAGAGGCCAGCAGTGAATTACGATCAGCAACGTGAGAACCGCACACCCCACAAGATTCCACGTTCAAAAGCCTCCTATGAAATTCAGGAGCCACACAAAGAGGGAGACTAGGTTTCCATGAGCTGAGCACACCCCTGAGTGTGGCTGCTTCCCTCCTTGCTTGCCCCGGCTGTGCAGGATCTCCCGAAGGAGCGAGGGCTCTGCCCCACACAGCCCTACAGAAGGACACGAGTTAAGGGTCAGGGCAGCCAAACCCTGTGCAAAGCTCACACCTCACTCCCTGCAGCCTCTGCTTTCTCATTTGCTCCTTTGAATGACATATTCATTTCCCCTCCTGCCAAGGCACAGACACTTCAATTTCGGTTTTGGGCTGTATCATGCTACTACCATAACAGTCAGGCCTGAATTCCTCGGATTGCAAACAAAACTTTGAACTCCTGTTTCCCAAATTTCTGGCCTGGCCTTCAGACTGGGACCACAAGCATAACCACACCAAAGGAGGGAGTTTGTTCTCCTGCTGAATATGCCTCTGCAGACCACATCCACAAGCCAAACACCCAAGTTCTGTCGACATTTCCAAACACCAGAATCGCAGAAACACCACCACAGACGACAGGAGCTCATCTTGCCTCCATCCTTCCTTCTTTGCCTCTAAACATCCTGAGATATTAAGATCCCTAAGGCAGCTGGAGCCAGGCTTGCTAGGGAAGGAGCTGCCTGATGCCAGGAGGGGACTGACATTTTTAAGGGCTGTCATGCACCTGCCCTGAGCTGACAAGATCAGTGCTGATAATGCTCTCCGGGGCCACCTTGTTGCAGGGGATTTCAGCAAGCACAATCCTAAGTCCTCTTGGCCTCGGGGCCTAAGGAAAGAATTAGATTATGAAAATGCAGGATGAAGAAACCAGACAAGAACACTATTTCCCTCTGGTGCAATGCTTTGCTGTGGCTGCTAAGGATGGGTGGTCAAATGACTGCCTTAAGTCAGCTTACAGCTGCAATTTGATTTCAAAGGAGTTAACACAAAATTGGTCTGAAGTATTTTTAGTATGTTTCAAGGGTTTCTTTAAACTTTTGTTTTTAGAAGGTTTAGCATTGGGAGCACCCCAAAAGCACAGCTGTATTTTACTATAACAGTGATTATTGAGAAATGCAAAACACACCTGACCCAACAGTTTTAGCCCACATTTACCTGCTCTAGGACAAGAGGCGATACCCTACAAGTCCTCCACCCTCCTGGCAATGCCAGGAGCTGTCACCCTGTGTGCCCCAGTGCCAAAGAATAGCATCCCAAGCTAGGTGTGTAATCTCTGAATCTGTACTGCCGTGGTTTTGTAGGATGCAGAATGATCAATGCCGCTCTAAAACTCCTTGTGGATGCATTAATTAGTGAAATGACATATTCATTTTCATGCTGCTGAACCTGTTCTAGCAGCAAGGAAATTACCATATATTGCCTGAGGGAACCTGTAAAATACACAGGAGTAACAGGCAAACAGAGGGCTATCATCACCCTTTTGTCCACCGCCTCAGACTGAGAGCAGCTTTACAAGACACAAAAACAATTGCTCTCTTTGAGCAAACCTGCAGGCAGAACACCCCAGAGAGCCCAAATTCCCAACAAGGATATGGTTAGAAAACAGGTGACATTTCCCACTCCTGTCAAGCACCCATTAATGCTTTGCCTTTTAAAAATGAAGCTACTGGCAGCTATTTGTTGAATTGCTGCTAGTTTATGGAAGCTGTCTCTGCCAGCACACACCCCGGGGGTCTCTGAGCACCATCAGGCACACAGGACTGTCCCCCCAAATCATGGATTCACCCAGATAACCCCACCATACCAGTCTCACACCCAGCTACAAGAAAATGCACTTAGTCCACGATGTTTTGGGCTTGAAACACGGCAGACATCCCAGAATTTGGTGCAATTACTCAACAATAGGCTGAAGAAATCTACACAAACCATCCTCCTGCCTGGGGCTGAGCAGCTCTAAACACACCACTCAGGGGAGAATCTCCTTTAAAAACCTGGAATGGTGGAAATGGATGAAGAGCAGCACTGCAGCTCATTCCTGCCCATTTTTTACAGACTGGCTGGTTATGTGGAAGGTATCTATTTTTTATGCTGTGTTTCAGAAGGTGGTAAATGCTTTTCACGGTATTAGCCACAAAGCCTCAACAAAAATCCTTGGGTTTCGTTTACAAGATCTAAACAACTTCATTTCAATGCCTTCATTCTGTTGCTGTCCTAAAAAAAACATCATTTCACTTGTGCACCAGACAGTCCAGACACACACTACTACTATCTAGTTCACATGAGACACACAAACCCCACAAAACTACACGTTCCTTCCCTCCCCCAAAAATCCCCAAACTCAAAAAACCTGCAAACTCCCAAATTTTGGAAAGAAAGGGGCATTTATATCCCTCACCTGTACTTCTCATCTCTTCCTTGCTCAGTGCACTTGTAAATTTAACTGTAGTATTACATTCCTTTCAAAAGGGTTAAATTCACTCAAGGAAAAAATCCTCTGTTTTTTGAATTCCACGTAATCCCTTCTTGGTTTTGATTACGTCATTAAAAGCAACTCAGTCTAGGAATATCAGTGTTGGTCAAAAATGAAGGCAATACATCGATTTTTATTTCCTTAGTTTTAAACAAGCTTCTCCGAAGGTGGGCAAAAGGAGAAAACTTGTTTTCAACACATGATCAAGCAAATAAAACACAGAAGTCATAAAGCTTATCCTGTTTTTCTGCCTGACACCAATTATTCAGCTTTGCTTCCTCCCAGGCAAGCATTATGAAACATTTTGGAAACCAACAGCACAGAAAGTAGAGCTTTGTGTAAACACTGTTGTGACTTTCTGCTTTCAGAGAGATTTGTTGCTGTGCTTTCAACTGGCTCCAGGCTCATTTCAGGAAAATTATATAAGACAGAAATGTGTAATTAATTTCAGAGATTCGGAGATCAACAAAAGATCCCTGTCCATCCAAAGTCTCTCCAAATGATCGAACTCCAGTGTGGTTTAGCTTGTGAAAGAAAACTGATTCAGTATCTGACAACAAGGAGGGCTCACCTCTCCATTCACATCAGCCACACAGAACAGCACAGGTGTCCTTTTCAAAGCAGGTAACGAGGTGAGGACACGCTCAAAACCAGCACTTGCTTTTTGCTCTCCAGAACAATCACATCCATCTCTCCTGCTCGCAGGACAACGGGATGGATCAGCTCCTCAGAGACCTTCCAGCTCTGTCCGTAGGGCTCCCATAAAGAATCAGCTAGTCTCCAACAATATTTCAGCATTTCTCTCAAATTATGAAGTGTCTGTGACACAGTTCATAATGTGACCATCATAATCACAGAGGAGACTGAAACGCCTCAAGGATCCATTTTGCAGAAAATCATGCAGTGGCCCAGCAGCTGCACAAGTTCAGCACCTTGCCAGGCACTTGCCATAAATGTGACAAAGTGAAACATAACCCAATTTGCAAGCTATTATTTTCCACTGCTGATTTGACTCGATACACAGGAATCACATAAAAATGCTAGTCTCAGAAGTATTTACATAAGGGGCTGACTACAACAGCAAACAGCTATTTGGACAGTAATAGATTCGCTTTTCAAGAGGATGCAACAGTTATCTTTTGTCCCACAGACAAGTTCTCACCTCCATGTGCATCTTAATTTCCAGTAAGATATAAACTCACAAGTTCAGCTTTGGAGAAAGAGGCTGTGGGTGATAGGACCACTATTCTCAAGGAGTAATGAGGATGCTGGGAGTGTGCATTTGAGTTACTCACATCCTAGGCTGGATTTTGATTCTGCATTAACAAGTTCTACTAATACAACACACTGCCTAAAGAGCCTGTGGACTCCCCATCCCTGGCAGTGTCCAAGGCCATGCTGGACAGGGCTTGGAGCAACTTGGGATAGTGGAAGGTGTCCCTGCCCATGGCAGGGGGTGGCACTGGATGGGCTTTAAGATCCCTTCCAATTCAAATCATTCCATGATTCTATGATTCTGCTTAATTACACCATTGTTTGCCCCATGCAAGTGCTTGTGACACACACAGACATTTACATTAAGAAACACGCAACATCAATATCAAAACAAAACAGAAACTTCAGAGGCAGAAGCCAATCTAAATACGTGAGCACAGCAGCTCTGCTTGACTGCAGAGTTCTAAAATTACTTCTCCTCTCCTTGAAGCTGAATTCTAGTGAAAAGAAAAAAAAGAAAATCCCGTATTTTTTTAGTGGTTCCAATATGGATTTGCAAATTACACTGACTGTGACTACACTACAGCACACCCAGAATGTGAAATTCAGGGATATCTGTACAGTTCAGTTTTGGATGATTCTCTGGAAAAAACCAACATCTCAGGGTGAGTATTTTCCAACTCAAAATCTCACCTGCCCGTTTCTCTCCATTTTTAGAGGACAACCATGGTATCTGTCCTTCAACTCAGAACATTTTCTCCAGATGACAGAAGCTGCATGCTGGCACAGAACAGGCCTTCCAGCACTTCTGTTCCCTAGCAATAATACACAGGTAAAAATGTGGGTCCAGTGCAGTGTCATGGAGGGAAACTGCAAAGCCTTGGCCTAACTGCTACAGCAGAACATACAATAAAGCTGGAGACCCTTCTTCTGATCAAAATCATCGGAAGTTTACAAGAAATAATTAATCAACATGTTTCCAAGATATTATAGTCCATATTTTTTTCAGCAGCATTTGCTAATAGCTAATTTGTGCACTGTTCCACAGCACAACACGTCTACTGTGTACCTTTTAATTCATGATTGAGAGTATCCTCCTGCTGAGAGCAGCATCTTTTGACATTTCTGAACAGAGCTTTAGTGGCATAACTGTATTTCCCATGGTGTCTCCTGTCCTGTATCCCACTTGTCACAACCTGCCAGTCTGTATTGGTGGGGTGGAGAATGCTGTTCTCCAGGGAGTGCCCATTTCATATTCTCAGCTGTGCTGTGACCTTTTCCATTAACAGATGTCACAGGAAGGGCAGGCCTTGATTGCTGAGCCACAAGAGCAGGCTGGTTAATCACCCACGGACGGCGTCAGCTGAAGCTCTGACAGGAATATCCAAGCACACGTCTTGTCTCGACTATATTTGAGGATTGGAACTAAATTATCTTTAATGTCCTTCCAATCCAAATCATTCTATGAGTCTATGAATCAGTTTGGGTGTTTTCAAAGCAAAAAATGTGCTAGGCCACCTACTGCAACACTACAGCAACAATCAGTGTAAATCTGAGGGACTGAAAGATTTAACTCTGAAATCAAGGCAACATTTACTCAGCAAGAGCAAAACTAAGCTGAACAACTTCTTCCTTCTCTACTGACAGTGACAAAGCAAATCAGGTGTGGGGTGGGGAAGTTGATGGCAGCATCAGGAGGGGAATGAGCAGAACGTTTCTCTTAAATAGAACCTGATCTTGCACAGTTTCACTTACACAAAAGAACCAAAACAAAAAAACCAAACTCAAACTTCCTGAAAGAAAAATACTGGGAAAAAAACCTGAAAGAAAATTAATTTACAAACAGTAGGAGAGACCAGCATAGTAATAAGCAGTGTAGCCTAAGCTCCCTCTTCTGGTATTTTGGAGTAAATATACTGGATTAGTCAGGTCTTGGTTAAGTCTAACACTTGGATTCAAAATCTAGCAGCAAAGTGTTCATGCGACTTAGACAAAATACCTGTCAAACTCAGCCTCTTTCACACTAGTAATATTTTTTAAGCAAAAGATGTAAAAACATGGAAAAGTCTTGTAACAATTGAAATCACACAGTACCTCTTTTTTTCCCCTGTGAAACCTTCGGTTTCTTGAGCAGGCAGCTCTACACCATCAGCAGGGGCCACAGCCAAAGGTACATCCTCAGAAACGTGGTTATCAACTTCTTGGCAGCTATCAGGCTTGGAAGTGCTGCAAAACAATTATTAAGAATAAGCTGACAAATTTCAGAAATGCCCATGAAGCTGTAATGAAATCTCTTTACTGGATGAACTTTGGCTGGATCTACAAGGAGCTCTAAGGAGCACATCATCCCCTCCAGAATTCCATCCCTCTCCCCACCCTCCCCCCATAATTTACTTCTTCCTACAAACATTATTTCACTTAACTTCTCAGCTGACCACATAATCAGTAATATTGCAAAGTCCTGACAGCTCTTACAGATGACAATATTAAGTGCCAGAGGAATTTAACTGTATATAAAGTCACTATAGTAAATAAATCACCAATGACTGCTTTGCTGTTCTCACATAGCCCTTTTTCCTCAGAGTACAATATAAACATTCGATTAAGTGATTTGTGTTTTAGGAAAAAACCCTAAAATCTGGGACTAAAACATTCTCTTACTTTAAAAGCTCTCCCTAGGCTGTAAAGTTAAACACACAGTAATCCCAGAACTCATTACATGAATGTTAAGTCCCTCTGCTCAGCAAAGCCCCATGCTCAGGAGCAGGGCAGTAACCACACAACTCCCCCTGCTCTCAGCCACACTCACTAAACCACGGACAGAAAAGGAACTAAACAACCAATGACTTCATGTCTCAAAAGCAGGAGCAGTTTAAGGTCTTGTCATGCCACACTGTCCCTTCCAGGGCGCCTCTGACACACCAGAGGGACACAAATGTCCTGGGGTAGCAGCCACACAAGAGCCTCCCCTCCTGCCAGCTTCTGTTTCCAGAGACACAGACACAAATGTTGATGGAAACAGGACGTGGCTAAGACGCTTCTTATAGGTTTCCTGAACTAAATATAAACAGCTATCTTAGCCATTCCTTTTAAAATTTTCTCTCTTCTTCTCCCAGTAATTACACTGGAACTGTAGGAGGCAGATTAAATTGTGTTGCTGATTAAGAGTTAGTAAGGTCCAGGGACAGGCTGTTCCTTTCTTTGGAGCATGGATACAAACAGAGGACAAGCCTAAGCCACATCCCTAACTTTAGTCACAATAGAGGAGCACAAGAACAGCCATTTACCAAAGTGCGTCTCCACTCAGTTACTAAGATCACCAAATCTTGGTTTACCTTGATTAGCTTATACCCATGAAGCTGCTTTGTGCCATGTGGGTTAACTACCCAGCCATTTCTTCTAAGAAATTATCTCTGCTTTCCTCACGCCTTCCTTCCTTCCGTTTCTCCAAGCTGGCCTGATACTGACACAGACACCCAAAATTTCCAGCCCCATCAAGTCGTTACAAATAAATAAATAAATAGTGATTTAAAAGCAGGCTGTTTCCCTTTTCATGCAAAGGCCTTTGTCCTTGGCTAAAAATGTCTCTGTCCTAATATAGTAACAGCATCCCCTCTATACCAAGGCACTGTGACTATATAGGGGCACACAGAGAGCAGCGAAAGTAAGATTTTTAAAGAAAAAAAAAGTGAGCTGCTAAAAATAAGTGAATGCTGAACATCTGTTTGGAGAGGAAACAAAGAATTGCAAAACTCAAACAATTCACAAGAGGGCTCAGCCAAACAAGAGCACCAAAGGCACATAAAATTATGGCCCTGATGTTACGGACACACAAAGGTGTCTGAGTTCTCTGCTTTCAGTAGCACCTGTTTCACCCACGCTCTTCACACAGGCCCAAGTCATCATCTACAGCCCTTCAGCTTCCCCCTTCAAGTCTTTCCACATCAAATGAAACAATTTTCAGAGATACTTTGACAAATTAAAGTAATTCCTAATGCTAAGTTAAACCTGCTATCAACACACATGGATTTCTAGACAGACTGGACTAATTGAGGCAGAGGAACACACAACAGCAATCCTCTCCAAAATACAGACTTTCTGTCCACTGTAAACTCTCCAGCCTAACACTGCACCACCTGGGGTCCACGTGCCAACTCATGGTACTTTTATCACCTCAGACATGAAGTGGCTACATTAAAACATCTCCACAGCTTTTATTAAAACAAGATTTTCCATTAAACTTATTTCTCCATTAGTGATATTTTAATGGTTGAAGCAAGAATACCACCAAAAGGCCCAAGTCTTCTCAGTGCACAATAAACGATACATTGACCAGTACTTACCCTGTGGAGTCGAGCTGATTAGAAAACAAACATTTTCAAGCACCGTCTCTGTTTAAGTGAACTTCAGAAATCACTTTCTGTGTGCATAGACAAACACGGGTACTCTTGCCTGCTTGTGCTGCCAACAGTAAAAAACACAGCCCTAAACACAACTCATGCAGCAAGTGCTTTCTAAGCTGTCATTTTTTCCTGGCCATTTGCAGGTTTGGGGTTTTTTTTCCCCACAAGCCAGGAAGGAAATTGCAGGGAACAGAGAGACATTGCTCAGAAGTGCTTCACACCTCTAACTGGAGCCCAGCTAAGCTGTGGTCTTGTGCAGCCAGGGCACTTATTTGCCTTTCCAACCCAAACATTCCTCGTACAACACAGAAGTCCTGTTGCAGAGCTCTGCACCTGCAGAGTAAAGAGAAAGCTGTGTCTAGCCAAAACTTCTTCTAATCCAACATGTACTGGTAAGTCAGAGTGAACTTGGCCTTTCACTGCTAAACAAAAATGCTTGGCAGAACCACCAGTGAACTTTTTACCTAATTTTTTTCAGGGCACTTCTCAGTAGACAGAATAAATAAAACCTTACAGAGCAGATGATAGCCTGCTGTCCCTGATCAATATGTTATCAGCAGGAGAGAGGCAGACAGTCACCCTCAAGAAGCAAAACAAAGATAGAGCTTCTTGACTGGACAGATGGAGGGACAACCTGATCTCTTACTCTGCCCTGCCATCTGGAAGCCATTTAGCACAAACTGACCCCCACCTCATATGCACCATTATTTTTCCCTGTCAAAGTGCACACCATCTGCATGATGTGACACCCCTGATGGGGAAATACATGGAAACAAAAGTAAATTTAGTAAATTGCTAAATATATTGGGGGAAAACCACTTCATGATTGCACCTTACTGCAGACAGACTGGAACAGCACCACGCCATTCAGGAGCCCTTGTAACATTTCCATTTTGCAGAGGTACCCAGTAGGCATCATGTAGAGACATCAGATGTGTGTGTGCATTAGAGAACTGTATCCAGTCACACTGAAATGCAGTGGTTCACTGCTTCTACAGAAAATGCCAAAAAAGCAGGGGTCTTCATAAAATTATCTTCTTTATATAGGCAATTATCTGCTCCATGACACAGGCCAATTGTTGATGAGGGATAAGGCAATGACATAAAGAAAAAACATCACTGAGGCTCTTCCCCTGGGTAAGAAAAGCCCAGTCCTGCTCCTACTGACCCTGACTGAGCATAATCCCACATGTTTTAAGAGCACTACTTTCATTTGCTACCAACATTATGTTGTTACCAGCTCAGGACTAAACCACAGAGCTGTTCCTGCAGGAAAAGCTGCACCAGGACTGAACACACAGGAGCTAAAGCAGGGGTGCAGCTGCACGGATTTAATCCTTCTTCTGCCAACCAGCTGACCCTGGGAATAGGCACAGTGGCAGCCTCTGGGTTTTTCATTGCTGGGACAGCAGGAAACCCCTCTGCAAGGCTCACAGAGAAGCTGGCAAGTGACAACAACTGGACAGGAAAGACAGGTGAGGGAGAGCAGGTAGGCTTTTATATCCAAAGCTGCACACGGCTTCAAAACAAAGGAGTATAGAAAACAAACAAAACTGAGAAGATTTAACTTGTGTGGCATTTAAAAAATAAACAAGAGTTAAAGCCAACAAACACAAGAACTACTCGCAGCCAACTTCACTCCAGGTAACCAAAGTGTATTTCTTTGTCAGTTTCCTCTGTTTCAGGAGCTGGAAAACTACCTACATTCAACATGAGACAACCCTGGTTGGCAACTTTTTAGCGCTGAACCCTTGCAAAAGTCCTCGCAGCTCCCTCAAGGTCAGGATTTGGAAACAACAGCCAGATCCTGTGGTTGCTGCACAGTCTGTGTGTCCTCAGCCCTACTGGGCTCAGCCAGCCTGGATGGGGCAACCACAGCTCAGCACCAGCACAGCACAACTGGGATAGAGCAAGGAACCTTGAGACAGCCTTCAGACACTAACAATGAAACATTCTGAAGGCCCAAGTCATGAAGCAGATCAAAAGAAAAGGTGTAATATAATTAAGTCGAAATTCCAGATTCAGATGAGAATGCAAACAGAGAGAATTCATGAGGTTTACAAGAAACAGTGAATTAGAACATGCTAAGACTGCCCGCCGTAAGTGTTTAATCATAGACAGCTTGTGTGCCTTTTTCCTTGCAAACAGCAAATTATCACCCCAAGGGCACACAATCTTCTGTTCCAGACTGCAGACCAAAGACCATATACAAATCTTTCTGGCACTTTTGGTGTAAGTCCTTTTTCATGCCTCCACATTCAGAAAGTAGTTCACAGCTCCACCTCAATTAATGCTGACTCTTTTCTAACTGGCCAACAATCCATTAGGAAGAAAAACCAGAATCCACAAAGAAACATCAGTAACCCAATTACATTTGTTAAAAACAAAAGAAACACAACTCTTTGAGTAAAAACTCACAAGAACTGGAAGAAATCCACATCATTAGCTTCCCACTGTAAGCTTCTCTAGATCATCTTACTGTAGCAAAAAGTTTGTTTCTCACAGACTCCCTCAGCCAGCATTCGTGACTAACCAGCTTGGGGACTGGTGGCAGACCAGGATGGGCTAAACAGCCAAGTCACCCAGCTTTTAAGGTGGATTGAGCAAACCACACAAGGTCCCTTCTCCCTTTGATGGTGTGTTATTGTGACTTCAGCTAACAAATTTAATGCTAGCTTAAATATACTGTGTGTGTTTACACTCCACTGAACTCCCGGTGATTGAAGGGTACACACACCCTACAAAGCTTCCTCTATTGTTAAGACAAATTCATATGCCCGAAGATCCTGACAACCCTCTACCACCAGCACAAATAAAGCAACAGTTTCCCTTCTCAGTGCAAGCAAAGGCAGACAAAAAGGCCAGAGTCCAGCAGAGATACCCGAATGCTTTATATTCAACATTACACTGTTAAGGAACTTCTCAAAGAAAATGCTCCAAGGATTAGTTACCTGGTACTACAAAAAAAAAAAAATATAAGCACTGAAAAGATATAGGGCATGTATTGCACCTTCACATGTCATGACCCTCCTATGTGCTGAAGTGATACAATCTCAGGGAAAGGTGAACACCATCTTCTTTTGAAGGTTTTGACAAGGGGGAATTTAAATTCTGGTTCAGATCTCTGCTGACAGACACAGGCAGACTCAGCAAACCCATCAGCAACTGGTCCCACCAGACATCTATCCATCCAAGGAGGGTGACAGCAGTTCCGCAGCCAGCACTGACCTCCACCCTCCCTCACCAGGGAGCCGTGCAGCCATTCCCCTGCCCCAGGCCACGGCTCTGGTCAGTACCTTGCTGCAGTCAGCTCAGCAGCTCCCACGGCGCCAGCATTTCCAAAGGCTGCACACACAGCTAAGGGATGCTCACAGGGATCGAGCGGAGAAGCCAACTGATTATCATCACCTGGCCCAGGAGGGCTGTGGAGAGAAAACACATGGAGAAAGGCATGCTTAGATGTCTGAGTTAATACAGAATTACTGTTGTTTGCCCGTTTGAATCCCCAGACTTTAGCATGAATGAGCTAACTTGTGTGTTAGGAAACGCAGAGAAGTTGGCATTTTTAATGTGAGTTGCTTTTGTTCCCACAGGACTGAAGTCTCTGGATTTTTGTCTGAGTTACGACTGCGGGAGCAATGAGACAGTACAATCCAACAGCAAACGAACTGCATTGTGCTTCTGATTATGAAAAGCAAATGAGAAATGGAGATGCTGCTTGAACAAGAGACATTACAAGACTTCCTTGCTTAGAAACCACATAAAACACAAGGAGCTGAATGTTGGTTTTCCCCTGAGCTGGGAGGGCACAGAGCCAAAGGCGTCCCAGGGGCTGTCGAGAGCACACAGGGGGACATCCAGCCTTGTCCCATTCCTGGGAAAAGCAGCGTGCCACTGAGTACCAGCACCTCATGACTAAAGAAAACAATTTGGAAATACACTGCTGAATCAATAAGGAAAGAAGCCTTGCTGAAAAAGGGGATTTGTTTATTTTGAAGAGACACCAAATCATGGAAACACCCTGAAAACAATGTTTTTACTGCCTACTTCAACCTGACTTTGCAATGTGACCACGCAAAGACCAGCACCCTGGAAACATCAGTTTTTCGTAAAATGCACCAAAATCCTCAAGTTTTTTGTAACCCATAATGTGTGACCTTGAACTGCTGATGCAATTTCACACTGCCCTGAATCCCCTTCTGGCCATCCTGTTTCCTGTACCATCAAGTGAATTCCACCCTGTACACAGAGGGATGGCACCATACACAGACGGATTTGAGGTGCATGAACTCGAAACTGTCACTCAGCACTTGGGATTTCAGTTTATAAATAAAAAGCCCTAAATCTGAGAGAACTCAGCCTTAACTCTAAACTATTACCTCCTTACCTAACTTCAAATTCAAAGATCCAGGATGATTCCCTACCGTAGTTTAATTTTGAATCAAAAAACATACACAAACAGTTAAACTTTACTGTAACAATGTCGGTGTTATTCCGGTGATGACTGAAGGCTGCCATCTGAACGGACTCACATCTCCCGTATTTTATCTAAAGAATTCTGTAACATGTTCACGTGGGAAAAACAATTACAACTCTGAGCAATTAACTGCCCACAGGTTCTCTGGTTTAACCACACCTGAGGGCTCTGCTTGTTGAAGGGAACTTTGAGCCAAGGTGTTTACAGGTTCTAAAGTCCTCTTGCTGAGCCACAGATACAGCACAACCCAGGGTGTCCCCTCTACTTTACCTTAAAATGAGTGTTTATAAAGTAGATTTTGACATCATCACTTTACAATTTCTTTTTTACACGCGCAATGAGTAAAATGAGAAGGTGGACAGGTTTTGTTCAGAGCACAGGTTTTTAGACAGAGCACTAAGGATATTCCTAGTGAATATATAAACACAGCACAAGCCCAAACTGCAATTGAAGCTGCTGTGCCCCAGTCTGGTGAGAAGCAAAGTCTCTGCCCCTCACCACTCAGGTTTCCTGCACAACCAACTCCTGGACAGGGATTTTCATAGTTTATGGACAAAGTAACCTGAAACTCAGGCTTGGGGAGGTGATGGCGAAGCTGCTCCTTGCCAAGCCACCCTGCTCTGCGCCGCACAAACAATGAAGCCATCCACAAGCTGCTCAAACTTGTTCCACAAGTGACATTCCTGGGCATCACAGGCGCCTTTGGCTCTGGCAGGCGCCTGCCACCAGGTCCCTGCTGTCACCCTCGGCAGCCAGCAGCCTTTAAGGCCAATCTGTTTCAAGAACTGAGCTCCATAAAAAGGCCACGAGCTTTTTCCGTTCTGTTGCCTGAGTTCTGGGTCAAGTCTGGAAGAGGATCTACATAAAACTGCCTCCAAATTCTGCTTATGACAAGCATGACTGAAATAGTTTGCAAAGGAAAATACCTCACAGTTTAACAAGCAGTTGCTTACCAACAGCTGCAGCGAGCACACTAAATTCAGCCCAAAGAGCATGGGGTTCAGCCTGTTATTAGTGTGTCACCAGAGAAAGACACTGCCCATCAAGTGTCCTTAGGCTCTTGAGTTTCACAATTTCACTTTTCAGGCCTCTACTTAGCCTTGGAAAGAGATTTTTCAAGTCACTGTTAGAAGACAGGCATGCAAATAAAAAGTTTCAGGCAAAGCTTGACCCATACTAGTCTTTAAATATCAATGAATGAATGGGAAATAACTCCATAAACCTGTGTTACTTCTTCTGTTTAAACCCAGCAGGTCTGACCTCTGTCTATGGAAGCAAGTTTCAAACCAAGGCAGAAAATTAAGATGCATATAGGGGCACAACTTGGCACTCGTGGACACAGAGGCAACAAGCACTGGGTTCTCTGTTCAGTCTGTTTGCTGCTCTCCTCCTGACATCCATGAGATGCAGACCTTAAACCCCTAATTTCATAGGAAAGTCATAAAATGCTTTGAAACTGGTGCTGGAGACAGAAGGCAGCTACGGGTCTTGGCATTTACTCCCTGTCCATGTTTTTCCAATCAGGAGAGCTGGATGTGGCTCCCTTTGAACAGTCAACAATAGCTCCAAGTTTACTCCAAGGGAAACCAACAAGCATTTCAAACTCTGCTATCTCCCAGTCCCAAACATTTGGTTGCTTTTAATGAGATAACGCTAAGATTTATAGATCCTGCTCTTACTCCAGAAATCTCTGGAAAATGGCACCAACAACCACAAGGCAGGACTGAGCTCTCAGGGCTCTCATCACCCACTTTTTTGTTTTCTTCAAGAAATAAGATGTTTTCTCTGGGTACAGCAAGGCCGACAGACAAAATCCTTCAGATTTCATACACGGCTTTCATACTTGGGTCAAAGAGTCCGTTTTTTGAGCCTCACTTTACCCATACAATAGAAAAAATATTAATCAAACACAGAAAAAATATTGAGAGAATTTGCTGTTGCTAAGTTCTTACACTGCAATTCTTCAGAAAGGAAAGAGATAAAGCAGCACCTACATCAGTTTAAAATTCACTCATTCAAACACACTGTACCTCATAAAATTTGATCCATTTTATAAATTTCTTCATAATATTAGTTTTACCTTCTCACGCCTTGTTCTATTTCATACCTTAGCCATATTGACTGAAATAAACTTGATGTCTAGAAAATCCAATAATAAATAACCTGTTACAGTAACTTTATGCACCTTTGGTATTTCTGTTCTTTAAAAGTATTTTCATTGTTATTGGGACTCCTGTCAACATGATTCAGCAAAGAAGGAAGGAAGAAGCTGTTTCTTATGTTAGAAATCAACATTACAGGAATCGCTAACTAAAACTAAACTTGTTTAGGGAACAGTTCAGAACTGCTGCATAAGACACAAGCAAAGGATTAAAAATAAACAAACCCCTCTTTTTACCCCCTCCTGTACTACTACTTATGAACTAATTTAAAACCCATTGAAATACCAACAGCATTTCAGGAAAAACATGAGATACTAAGATTAAAATGGAAAGTGTGGCTTTATTTCCCAATGAACTAAGGGAACATCCATCCCCACAGGACAAATCCACCCGCCAGCAATACCTTAAAAGCTCAGATGCAGCAATGACTGGGCGCCGCTTTTGCTGCTCACTATTCTTAGATAAGCCAAGGTTTTACTTTTACCAGCTAAACACACACTCCCAGTCAAAAGTTCCAAGTTTTGGGAAATACACTGCCTTCTGTAAACCCAACAAAGGACCTACTTATGCATTTAAATATGTGATTCTGGAAAAATCTCTCAAATTTCTTCCACATTCCGAAGAAGAAACTATGCCTAAAGTGCCTCACATCAGTACTTTGTATTTAGGCTCAGCCTGGGCCAGGCTGAGTCCTGCTGAGCTGGGGCTGTGCAAACACAGTAATGAAGGTATCCAGGAGATGAACTGGCATGTGGTCATTAAAAGCAAATAAAATGCCTGTCACACAGGGGAAACACGAGTTTGATGCCAAATGTATGGCAGCACATCTGCACTTATGGAAAAAAGGCACTGTCACCACGACACCAGAAGTGGCTCCTGGGGGGATTATTGCTGAGATTGCCAAGGTGTTCCTCCGAGCGGGACTCGAGGAATCGGCAGAGCAGATCTGCTGGGTGCCTGGAGCGCCCAGGGAGAGCCAGCCCAGCCCAGCCCAGCCAGGCCGGGCAGCACCTGAGTCACACCTGTCCCCAAGGGAGGGACCTGCCACCACCCCGGCTGGCCACAGTCCATGCGGGAACACGAGGCTGCCCAGCTGGGACACAAGGCTGTGCTTCCAGCAACAAGCGAGTCCCTCCTCCCCCTGCACAATTCCACATCTACAACACAAGAAAGGCAAACCAACTCAGCAGCTGCATTCTGGAGACATGAAAGCGTTTTTACAAGCCGTCCTGAAGGCAACCCCCCCACCTACGGAAAGCAGCCCAGCTGTGCAGCAGCTGGCAATCCCTGCAGGTAATTCCCGATGCTCTGCTAGCGCTGTCAGCCATCCACACGCGGGACCATGCACAGGCATTCTCAGGAATTGTGCTTTTCTGGCAGTGGCTGTGGAAACCCTGACAAGATAGAGGAGTTATCTTGGCAGGGGATGGGGTTTAGTCACACATTACCTGCACTTCCTCTCTCTCCCGGCCCTTTTTCCTTAGAAATACCTTATTTCTGTAACACGTGTAACCAGATTGATCATTGATTCCATTAGCCATAACAATAAAATAGTTTTTTTTCTTTTTTGCCTGAGTGTTCTACATTACTGTGGTCGCATTAAAGCTTAGGGTGAGTTACTACACTAAACAAACACAATTATTTCAGATTAAAATACTTCGGGGGACTGAAACGTGCTACAGCACTACTTCCTCCGCAAGCTAAAAGAGGGACAGCAGAAAGCCACATGTAAGTGTCAGAAGGATAAATCACGCCTGCACAGGATGAATAAGCATATTTGCTGTAATAACTGTCAACCATTAAAAAAAAACCATCACGTCACCACGGAGCAGCTTTAGAGCCTCGGGAGGTCTCTCCGGTCACGTCCTGATGTCACCGGAGAAGGATTCCAAAGTTCCCAAATCCCCGAAGTTCCCAGTCGGTAAACCTGAAGTTTCTCAGTGCAAACAACACACGCAGAGTCTCCTCCTCAGCCGAGCAGAAAGCCCAAACCCAGCCAGCAAGCAGGGCAGGAGCCACAAAACCATCCGGTCTCTTTTTTTGGGGAGGGGAGTAAGGCGGGTTAATCCTCACCCAGAGAGAGCGGCAGCGCCGTGGGAGCGGGAAAAACAGCTTCCAAAAGTTGCTCAAAACAGAAAAAATAATAAGAGGGGGAAAAAAAAAACTTTCCCACTCACAAGTGTGTACTCACCAGCGCCAGGAAATAAGCAGCAGCGCTGCTGCTCGCGGTCATCCTCGGCGGCACAAGCCGAGCCGGCACAGCCCTCACGGCCGCGGCTGCCCTGAGCCCTGAGCCCCGAGCTCGCACTGCCGGCCGGGCACCGCCGAGCCCCGCTGCCCTGAGCCCTCCCGACCGAGCTCCGCAGCCTACAAAGGGCCGAGGAACAGGAGCCCGGAGCTGCTGCTGCTCGCAGGCTCCTCCCATGAGGCTCCCCGAGGAAAGGCCGAGCGGCCGCGGCTGCCGCGCCCCGGCGCTCCCTCCCCCGCCGGCCTGGGGCTGCGGGGCATTGGGGCAGTGGGGCAACAAAGGGGCTAAATGAGCCCCGCCAGCCCCACTGACCGCCTCACGCGTGGGTTGTCTTCTTCTTTCTTGTTCCCCCCTCCCTCTGCCCGGTTTGACGGTGGAATTTCGGAGTTTCCACCCGCCGGAGGAGGGGGGATGTGGAGGGATTGAGTTACGGTGTGTGTAACGCTCGGAGCTCACACGGATAGCTCCCGACGCTGGAAAAGCCACTTAGGAAGAGCCTGGTTTAATTGATGGTGTTGGGTGAACTTTTTCTGAAAGTTTCAGGCAGCAGGAATGGTGTTTGGCCCAACTTTAAATGGAAGTTTTTTGAAGTGTTTTCAGGATGGGGATGTAAACTTTTAACGACTTTCCCTGAAGCATTAGGTGTTTATAGGCAAACAAAATTTTTTAAAAATCTAGAACAAACCATTTTATTCCTAGCCTAATTCTTGGGTTAAGAAAGTCACTCCTAAAGTCACTTAGGTTTTCTCATAGGTCTCTTTACCTGCCTTCTTATAGGTTAACCTTCTCTTTTTTTATCTGCTTTCCCATTGATTTCTTTACCTGCTGTCTTTCTTACAGGCCCCTTTACCTGCCTTCTTATAAGTTCCTTTACCTGCTTTCCTATGAGTTTCTTTCTTTCTGTAGGTTTCTTTACCTTGTTTCTCATAGATTCTTCTTCCTGCTTTCTTATAGGTTTCTTTACCTCTAAAAAAATGGAGCTGTTTTTAATTAGTTGCATGCCCTTATTAATTTCTTAGGTTTCCTATGGGTTTATTACAACACAAAAGAATGGCTTTGCAGGTAATTAAGTCTGCATGGGGATACACCAAATTGCATATACAAGCTGCCAGCACCCAAGGAATTAATTGAGAGTCTCTCCCTAGGGAGATCATTATCATGTTTATAACTTGAGACAATAACTAGAAGCTTTATGATATCTATCCCACAGCAAGAGAGTTGGTAGATTGGGCATTTGGTAAGCAGTTGAGATATTTTGGATAAAACACTGTGGCTACAGAGACTCAGTTTAGCAGAGTTAGTTCCCCGGCTGACTCCATGTCTCCAAACTCTTCAGCTGTGGTGACAGCCACACCTTGGGTGACAAAACTAACGCTTCTCCTTCTTCAGAACTCAGTAATGATCAGTAACCATATCTGGTGGACCTCTCAAAGCATCAATTCAGAACTGAGCCACATGGGTAAAAAGACACAATTCAATTTTTAATTTTTTAACTCTCAAACTGTTTCTACTTCTAGCCCTTGTCTGATCTTCTGTAAGCAAAAGGAGGTAACAGATTTTTGTTCAGGTAAATTTTGTGCTACAAGAGAACTTTCCCATCTAGTCTGAAAGCAGAAGACAGCAATTTCCCCTCCATGTGCTCATTGCTGCTTTTAACAACTCAGATACCTATAGAGAAAATAGAAGGCTATACCAAATTATCCCAAGACACCAAATCAGACACTGTAATGGGTTAAAATGCTGAAAAACATGTAGACTGCCAACATCATCTGGGCTGCAAGGTGCTTTTCATGGGGCAAACACCATGCATGGTATGGGAAGAGCTCACTTGGTTGCAGCACTGGGAGCAAGTGGCACCCAGTCTGACAGCCAGAATGAAGATGAGTCTGAGTTAAAACCTTCTGGGGAGAGCATCTCTCTCATATCCTGCTTCCCAAGCAGTAAGAAACCAGCCACGGAAAAATTTACTGTGCTTTTTGATGCAGGTACAAGGATGCAGTCTCCCTCTCATTTTGGGGGAATTAACCTCTTTTGCCATCTGGAAGCCATTTCACAAATAGCTTCTGCAGGTATAACTGCCCTGAGGGGGAGGGAAACCCTGGAAAGAGGAAGATTCCTTAAAATAAATTTTTATTTTCTTTGCGAGCAGCACCTCAGTCTGGCGCAAAGCCGTGGCCACAGACTATCCATGTTCCTGCTAACAGATCCAAACTGAGCATTTTTGGAATAAAAGGTCATTTTTCTCAAACAATGTGCCTCTGCCTGTTTATTCCTTAGCCTTTTGCTGCACCAAAACCCTTTGCCTTAACCATGAAGCAATCTCAAGCCACCTTTGTCACAGAAACATTTCCAATTGTCTCCCAGTGCCCTCTGCTACTGAACCCTGGGAACCCGAGAGGCTGAAACTGCAGCAACAGAGCGCTCAGGTGTGCCTGAGCTGCCTTAATAGAAGGCTTGGGGGAGGACAGGGGAAGCCTGCTGAAAAGCAAGAGGAAAACAAGAGATAAACAAGCTCCCAGCAGACAATGACAGGGCAGGGGTGGCTGGCAGGGTGAGCAGGGCCAGGCTGGCTGGGGCAGATCAAAGAGCCGCCAAGGAAAGCCTTGCAAAAGATTTCTCCGGAGGCCAGAGCTGGAGCAGGGTGGTGAGTGGCTGATGAGAGGGACTGGGAGCAGGAGAATCCTGGCCCTTCCCTGGCTGCCAGGAACAGCTGCAAGGAGAGCCCAGAAAGCATCAGGGTGGCACATACTGGGGGAGACACTTTAAAAAATGTAGATGATAGAATGATTTGGGTTGGAAGGGATCTTAACGCTCATCTTGGTTCATCCCCTGCCATGGGCAGGGACACCTTCCACTATCCCAGGTTGTTCCAAGCCCTGTCCAGCCTGGCATTGGACACTTCCAGGGATCCAGGGGCACCACAGCTTCTCTGGGCACCCTGTGCCTCCTCACTCTCACAGGGAACAATTCTTTCTCAATATCCAATCTAAACTTACCCTTTTCATCTTAAAGCCATTCTCCCTTGTGCTATCACTGCATGCCCTTCTGAACCATGTTCACGTGTGATTTGAAATTGTTCTTTGTGAAAACTTGGAGACCATTTTAAGCCCCTTCTGCAACAAATCATGGAAATGTACTTCAGTTTGTTTAGAATAAAGGAGGATTTTCTTGTTTGCATTTCCTAACCAGAGGTTCACACTCATTCACTGCAAAACCACAGACCCAATTAACTGCACAGCAGCCTGGCTGAGATACCAAGCCACATTCTGTAACAAACACCTGAACTTTATATTTCCACCACTTTTCACGTACAGATTGCCCACAGCCATCATTTGTGGTGGCTGAAAATTAGGCTGTGCATTTCCCAGCAACTTTTACTGGTGAGGTTTTGGAATGGCTGTCTCTGTAAATTCCCAGACTTTCACCTTAATCTAAAGGAAAATTTAATGTTAACCCATTGTCTCTTGGAGGATGAAAGTGATGGGAAACTGACATTTTGCAAATTTCCAATTAGTAAGATAGGTTTTTGGAAAATCCTAGGCTAGACTTTTAGCCTCAAAAATTCCTATGGTAACTTCTCTAGAAGATCAAGTTTATTTAGAGTTTCTACCAGAAGAACGAGATTTGGAGAATGGTAGATGTAACAAAAGTTTCATGTACCATCACACCATTAAAAAAAAAAAAAGTGCAAAATCTTTGAGACTTTAAAATATTCAGCAAAACTAATTCTATGTTTGGAGTTGTTTAATGACATTGTGAGGAAGGGGAAATGGAAGTTTTAAGTGTCAATTTATTTTTTTTCCATAGTTGTTAGTAACTGAGCAATGTATTCATGCTTTTTGCTTCCATTCCAGGAAACAAATCCAATCTTCTCTGTCTGCTGTGGAGTTATTCTTAGCTGGCTTTGATATTTCTATCAGCTAGCAGAGCATAACAATGTTATCATGGTTACAAATTCCAAAGATTTTACATAAGCTCCTGAGTGCAAAAATAAAAGGCTTTATTGATTACACTGTTTGTGTTTCATTAGCCAAAGGAGCTACGAAAAACAGTCTGGAGAAGAATTTTTAAAAAGCAGTTTGATGAGTTTCATGGAGCACATGCTCCATGTTTTTCAGAGCACCACGGACACAGAGATTGCCAGGTTGGAGGCTGGAAAAGCCCTTTGCTGGTATCACTCCAAGGGAGCAGAGATTTTGGGTCAGCATTTACCCATTCCAGGGCAGGCTGCAGCCTCTCTCACAGCTGCCTTCAAAGGAATGTGCCAAGAGGTGAAGAAAGTCAATTAGTGGAATTAAATTTGAAACAACCTTGTGGAGTCCTGGGGCACTTTTGGACAACTGGTTATTTGACTGAGGATGGCAAATACCAAACAAGGGGAGTGGAGAAGAGGAAGGATTAAGCCTGGCTGAACCAAGAGGAGATGCCAAGCACATTTCAGCAAGGAGAACAAAATTAACAAACTAGGGCTGGTCCTTCCCCACAGCACAGAATGGTGGCAATCAGCATTTCCCAGGGACCTTAGAATCCAGAACAATTACACCTTTGATTGCAGCAATTAACATTTCTACCCTTATTACTGCACTTTGAGAAGAAGAACTTCTTACAGGCCAAAGAGACTCTACTGCAGGAATTAACCTGTGATGAATTAACCAATAGATGAAGAGGCCAAAACAGATCTATGTGACATTTTCTTATTTTTCCAGGGCACCCACATGTTAAGGAATTGCAACAATTAAAAAATCCCCTCCCGTTATTAGCAGGGTGTGTGGGTTTCCACACATCCAGACCAATACTGATAACATAGGATCCAAAGAATCAACATAAAAGACAGCAGGAGGGAAAACAGAAGGAAAAGGACTATGGAGTTCTGGCTCTTCAGACATATCCCTGAGTCTGTAATTGCTGTTTTCAGAGCTGCCCTCCACAGGGTTCAAAGCTGGGGCTAATCCTACTTTGCATATTCTATTAGAAACAGGGACCATGGAACAAGCTCCACAGTATATCCAATTTTACAAAAAGCCAGAAAATACGGTGTTGGAAAAAAGAGAACAGGGGATCTGTAAGACATGCAGAAATGATTTTGAGAAAACAGGCAGATTACTTGGAAGAAGCAAGGTTGGAAAATACATCTGGGGAAATCCTATTAGAAAATAAAAAAGTTAATTGGAAAGTAATTTTTAATTTAATGAGGAAAAAAAGACAAAAAAGTGATGCTAAACTTCCTGTCCAGACATTGGACAAAGTATGGCAGTGTCCATGCTGGACTTCCTTAGCAAATGCCTGTATTTGATCGAATAAATGTAATGTCTTGAGAAAGACAGAAGGATGTGTGAGAACAGCAGATCATGTATCGTCCATCCCTGCCAATACCTCCCTTATGAATGTGTGCCATGGTCTCACATACCTGGTTTTTCACTCAATTGTGTTTTGAATACAACAGGGAATACTATCCAATCAGCATTTTATACATATTTTACAAATTTCATATATACTTAGATGCTGCCCTAACCAGAGGTCAGCTCAGTCAATGGAATTCATGAGAGTAGTTGGCAAAACTCCCTTTTGCTTCCTAGAAAGCAATGGGAGATGTCTGTTGGGTAAGAGTGAAGTTATCTTAATTTTACACTTCTGTGAGTAGATAAATACTGAAATTAAATCTCCCAGCCCTCACACAGATGAAATTCCCACAGAAATACCCACCAGGTTAATTTAGTTCAGGACTGCAGGCTGGGCTGCAAAGGCACAACTGTACTAACAGCTGCACCTACTACGGATAACAGTGACAGTAAGAAGGGAGGAAATAAATAGAATTCAGATACAAAGGAAGAAGGGCAGGAGAGACAAAAACCGTGATTAATTTGTGCATTTCATTTGTGTGTAAATCACCTCCAGCTATTTTTCCCTTTGCTTTGTGATCCTGAGATGCAACACACCTGAATCAATGTTGAAGTTAAAAAATAGGGAAATAAAGAGCTGCACTATCAGTGTTTTGACAAGTTTCCTTAACTCCAAACTCTTGTTTTCAGATGCTAATAACACAAAGCCTTGGTGCTCAAAACCCACTTGCCTGATCTGAAAAGCAGTTCTACATTCCCTACCTCATCCAGCAAGGCTGTTATAATATTTAATACTGTATTTGTCATGCAGACAAAAAAGGACCAGGACATATTTACTAAGGAGTGAACATTCTTTTTTGGAGTTACTGAACTTGCCAATTTTTGATGGCAAGAACAAAGGATGAAGCAAATCCAAAAGTATGTCTGGACCAACTTTAGAGATCTTGCCTGACCTATGCAGAGAACATAAGGAATGTTTTTCATGTAGCTTGGCTGACTCCAACTGCTGCAAGGTACTTCCCAAATAAGAATATTGTTTTGATTGATAAGTGATAGGAGTGAATGCAGCAGAACTCTTCATTCTCCAAGAGCATGGGTGTCACTGCTTTGCAGCTCCCTGTGCTCTTCCCTGACTGCACACCCAGCCCAGCTGAGCCCCTGAGCATCTCTGCAAGTCCTGCAACACCCAAAGCCCTGAGAACAAACCCAGGGTTTTGCCAAACCAACAGATCAGCCAACACATGCAATGTGTTCTGTGCAGCTCAGAGATGCACATGTGGGAATGACTTCACAGCCTCCACTTCAAAAAGCTCCCTCAGTACTTTTTCCAAGAGACAATGGCAGTTTGCATGTGCCAGCCAGTTGAATTACAGCAGCTTATCAAAAAATCCATCTCACCTCCAAACACCTCTAAAATTTCACCATCATTTCCAATTTTTTTCCATGCTCTGCTCAACATCTGTCCCAGTCCGTGATGCAAACAGGAGCATTTCAGGGATATAAGGACTGCGCTGGATATAAAGGAATCTCCATTCTCCATAAAAGAAAGAAGATATGTGGGTTACATTACAGATATCTGGGTATCCATTGCAAAAAGGAGAAAAAAGAAAAACAGCTCAAGTCCTGATCTTCTTTTCCAAGTAAACCTCAGACAGAAAAATTAAACAACTGGATGTCCAGTAGTAAGTGGGAAGAGTGACATTTTGATGCCCAAATGTGACCATTAGGAACACAGGTTTTCAGTTACTGACTTGGTAAAAGAGTTAAAAACATCAAAACCATTAGAAAACGTTTTTATTTTTTTTCTTCTTTTCACTGATGGACAGGGTTGTCAAAATCCAACCCTTCCCTGCTGCTGCTGATAGCACAGCTGTACTTCCACAAGAAAGCACCATGGCTAATTCTTCAGCCACAACCTACTTTCCAAAAATGTCTGTCCTTTTTACTGAAGATTTGAAGGGGAGTGATTGGTGCTGTGCTTTTGCCTGCAGACATCAGGGCTCTCCTCACCAGCTCCTCCCAGGGCACAGCCACAGAGGGAAGAAATTCCTCTATTTCCTCTACAGGAAGAAATCCTAACAAGGATTTAAGAGTCAGATCACACAACTTTGGCCCCACACACACTGTTCAGTGAGGTTTCAACATAAGGGATCTTGCAAGAGATGGAGTTATACAGAAAGAGCGGAGAGGGAAGAAAACAATGTTGAAATAATTCAGAACCTTCTCAGAAAGAAATTTTTCAGAACCATTTCCTTCTCCTGAAAATAATTTACTTCTTACTGATATTTATTTAGAGAGCTGGGGAGGAATCTTTCTCCCTGGAGTTCTTTACATCAGGTCCATATCCTCATAGTCAGCTCTTAGGAACTCATTTTGCATGACTGTAGTTTATCCTCTGTCGGGTTGACAGGGCAATAAAGCACTGCAAAGCACTCAAACATCGTGGCTGACATACACAGCATATGGAATACACCTTGAAATTAAATGATACAAACCCATTTTTAATCTCAGAGGAAAACTGGTTTGGTCAGTGTATTGGACCTGGTGAAGACTGACCAGCCAGCTCAGCTAATGCTCTCTGCTTCTCTTTTGTGTTATAAATGCATATTGCTCTAAAAACGAGCCTGACAAAGCAGAGGCTCCTCTGTACCTCTGAGATTCCCCAGTGTTTCAGCCTTTTGGACAGCCACAGTCCAAACCCAGCAGCTGCCTGTTGATGCAAAACCTCACGCAGGAAAAACAGGTGATAATGAATTCTTGAAACAAATGCAAGCATTAAGCAACCACTCCGTGAGTTGTCAGCAGCTGTGTCAAGAGCCCTGCCCTGCCTGCCACAGGTATTTATTTAAAGTATGATACCCGCCCTGATAGGAGACACATGCACAGACAGATGCACTGCCCAGAGTCCCTTACAGCTCCTCAGCCAGTCCATGCCAGCAATTGGTTTGGGAATTTCAAAGCTACCCACTGTGAAGCCCCCCATTCATATCAAGGGAAATAAACAAAAAGGAAAAGAGCTCAAGAGAAATAACAGTGGCTAATTTCCTTGTGATTTTATAGACAGATCCTTCAAGAGAAAGTCATATAGCTCTCCTGGTTTTCAGCACTTCTAGTATTTTTCTAATGTACATTTTGCTCACACAATTAGATCACACTCAGCCTCCATCCCAGACTTATATACAGCAGGAAGAAATCCCCCACATTCTCACCACAACGGAAACACTTCAGGTATTTTCACTCACAATATGTTTTTATCACCTTAACCTTGAAGGAATGTGGCACTGAAACATTTTCCTTCATTGGTCAGTAAGTGCCATCTACATTTTTGGGATTACTAAGAGATATTCCATCTCTGCAGACCACTCATTGACATTGTCTGATATAGTTTAGCTTTTCCCTGTAGCCCTGTGCTCTGCTGTTGTCTCAGCTTTTGCTGCCTCCTCCAATACAGAAAGAAGAGGGACAGGGTGTAAGGAAATGCTGAGGTTACACAGGAAGCAGTGACATGACTAGATAAAGGGAAATTACCTGTTCTAAGATCATAATTATCCTGAATTAACTGCACATCAAACTAGGAATTCAAACAGCAAAGTAGAAGCTCATAAAAATAAAAGCCCTAACTTTATTAAAGTTACCTAGTTACTGCTAGGTTTGTAAAACAAAAAGAAATAAAACTGAAAAAGCAACTCTGAGGCTCCACAAGTCCCAGCTGAGAAGAATTCACATCTGAAACAACTCCGTGTCATTGAAACACTGAGTAACACGGTGATCAAAGGCACTGTCAGTGCAATTATATTGTACGGGAGGATAAGAGGGAGGCCCAGACAACGAACTGTGAGTAATTGGGTTACTCCGTGGGCTTGTTTTTAAACACTGCACTCCACCATGTGAATGCTGCAGGTCTCACTTAACTGGGTCACCAAAACTGAGGCAAAAGTCTCCTAACTTAAGGCTAGGAAGTGCTATTTGCATGCCTAACTTCAGGCTACGAGGTGTGAACGCTGGGAAGCAAATCTGAACAGGTAAGGACAGGAATCCTGCCCAGCAGATGGAACAGCTCAGAACTGTGCTCCTCAGCTTTTAGGACCTCTCTGTCCTCACAAATATTTTTTCCCCCCCACATAATCCACATTTAGAAGCAACATATATTTAAGATAAATTTAAGAACAGAGTCAGTGACTTGCTCTCCCAAGCCGCCCAGACAACGGGCATCTGCCTGGAAAATTGCACCCCTGTCCAGCCCCAGGCTCCTGCCAACCATTTCACGTAGTAATTCAAAGTAAATACCTTTCAGTGGGTAATCCTGCCACAGCCATGTCTTGAAGTTCAGGGAGGTCAAGGTTCTTAGGCTCAGTTAATGCAAGCGGTGATAGCTTTCCTTTGGCATCCTGGAGGGAGCTTTCCTGTTCTGAACTCATCTTGCTTGGCTGATTTTCAGCAACAGCGAGAGCTGCACGTGCAGAATGCTGTCCCTGCTCCATCGCAGGGAGGGCTGGAGAGTGATTTTTGTACAGGTCTGCCTCCTGCTCTTCTGTGTTCGTGTTTATAGCCAAGTCTCCCTCAGCAGTGACTAACATCCTTGCAGTACCTGTTTCAGGGATGTCTCCAGTTTTTTCCTTACCTGTCCTTGCTGTGCTTAGCACTGTGTCACTGCTCTCTTTCACATCTCCCTCAGTCACACTGCCAGGTTCTAGTTTACAGTCAGTTTGCAAGCAATCATCCTGGCTTACTTCAGTTTTTAAGTAATCTATTAACCCATGCATGACCACTTTCTTGTCTTGCTGTGCATCTTGAGAATTTCCCGATGTTTCCAAGCATTTCCTATTTACTGTTTCATCCTTCATCATCTGCATGTCATTCTGAGACCTAATGTCGTGCACAAAATTGCTGTGCATGTGAGCCTCCTGATCTTCCTCAGGTGACACTTTAAAACTGTCTGGCAATTTTTCATGGCTGTAAGATCCTCCTGGGACAACAGCTGAAGCTGCCATGTCAGGGATGCTCTTGGCAACGTCTGGATCGTCGCACTCACTTTTCGCCTGTTCATTTGGCTTAGGATCCTGGCACTGCTCAGTAGGAAGCCTTACATCCTCTTCAGAGGAAACTGGTTCTGCATTACACTCTGTAATTAAGTTATTTCCCTCTGTGGCAGCAGCATCTTCTCCGTCCCTCCCCTGCACATCGCCTGCAGAGATAACAGCTCCAGCGGGTTGCTGCTGGCTGTCGGAATACGCAGGCAAGTTCTCAGCTGCTGCCCCATCAGATGAAGCTGGTCCTTGCTTCTTTATCTCTAAGCTCATTAGCGATTCAGGATCGACGCCACCAGCACACACGCCTTCCTCTCCCTCCATCTCACCGCTCTCAGTGGGTTTGCCTGGCTTTTGCAGATTTTCCGGAGCGCGTTCAGCAGATGGAGCGCCATCCAAGCTAGGGACCACTTCTAAACAGCCAGCGGGCTGCCTGCTGTCCTCAGCCTCCTGGAGACTTGCTGGTGGCAGCTCTGCCACTGTGTTTTCTTGCTGCAGAGATCTGCCTTCGGCAGCTTTGCAGGAAGTCTCACTAGCTAAAGACAACTCTTGCCCCTCTGCTTCTGAGGTGGCCTCGGGAGCTCCTTTGCTCGCCTTGTTTGGTTCTGAAAAGTTCTCTGCACCACAGAGCTCTGCTGTGTCCTTGGCCACTGGACTCTGCTTGAAGCCAGCATGGTTTTCAGACAAAAGTTGGGGTAATTCAGCACTCAGTGTGCTGTGGACAGTTTTTTTAAAAATCTGGCTGATGTGCTCCCTGAAGTCTGGGATGCTGGAGCCAATGTCCAGGGAGCTGCAAGTCAGAGCCTCATGCTCCCTTCCAGAGTTCTCTGCAGACTGCTTGGAAATACTGATGTCTGCCCTGGTTATGTTATTATTCTCTTTTGAAAGCTCTTCCATTTTTTCTGAATTCCCAGGTTTCTCTAAGATCTTACTGTACTTGTCATCTACACAGATATTGGTTGCAATTTCCTCATTACAGCCTTCTTGTGATGATGAAAGGCTCAGCAGCTTCCCTTCTGGAGTAGGGAGTACTAACAGAGACTCTGCTGAACTGTCACTTTGCTGTTCTTTGAAGTTTAGCTCACTTTTTGTTTTGTTGGATTTAATTGCAGTGATCTCTTTCTTCAGCTTCTCAGAATTGAAGTGTGATAAGTTTCCAGTTCTCTGCCCCACATTCAAAGCCTCTGGCAGGGTGAAAGTTCTGTCTCCATCGCTCTGAAAACTTTGGTCTGGACAGTCTTTTCCACTCACACACATACTCCCTGCAGAGCTGTTTTCTGAATTTGGTGTTTTACCTGTGCTTACCCTGGGTGAAGGACCTGAGGGTGCTGACACCTGAGGACCTGGGGGAACCTGCAAATTAGAGTTTCTTTCTAAGGCATTTTGATAGGCTACAACTGCCAGCTCATTATTTAGTGATTCCCCCACAGGACCATTGTCCATGCTGTTTCCAGGATGCTGGCTGGGATGGCTGAGTTCAGAGGTCTGGGTAGAGAGGGTTGTAAAATCTGCTTGACAATAACCAGGCTGCTCTGTTGTATTTTGAATGCAGCTGGATTCATGTGAGTTATCAGTGGGAATTACTTCCCTGAGTGCCTGTAAGGGTGAAGGAGATCCTTGTGCCCCTGGACTTGTATCAGGCTTTATGTTGCTTGTTTCTGTGACAGAAGCACTGTCCTCACAACTTATCTCCACATTTCCATCTTTCTGGATGATTCCCCTACCAGCAGTCAGAATATTTTCTGAGCTTTTTGCCATTAATGGCGTTTTCCTTTGAGTTTCTGGACGAGATATTTGGGGATCATTTTTCTCAGAATTATCAGAAGTATGTGCTATTTCTGTATCCCTTGGCAAAGCCTGTGATATGTTAGTGGCACTTGCTGAATCCTGTGTCCCTGGAAGAGTGTTTATAGCAGCAGCACAGCTTTCACCAGTATTATCCTCTATCCTACACATGCTGCCTGGCTGCTCATTCCTTTCAGGTTCTTTGCAAAAAGTGTCTCTCTGACATGCTGCTTCATGCTGCCTCGCTGAGATCAAAGAATTATCACCCTGCTCGGGCTTGCTTGGGTTTTGCTTACTGCTGCACTTTCCTTCTGCCTTGAGATGGGTTTTGTTTTGCTCATTGCAATCTCGCAAATTAAGCACAGTCGCGCCTGAAGTGTTTTGCCCCTGTTTGCTGCTGCACACATCCTCAGCACTGCTGTCATCCTGTTCTTTTGGCCTGTCAGAGCCACGCTGGGGCAGTGCTGGACCTGGCACAGACGATGGTTTTTCAGGGTTGTTTGAAATGTCCAGAGGTATTTGTGGTATGTTGCTGTGATTATCTCGGCCCAATGGCCACTGTGCCTTTCCTGTGTGCCCCTGATCACCTGCTCTCCTGACAGCTGTCAGGCTGCTCTGCTGCTCCTGCTCAGCTCCTGGATTTGAACTCCAGCCACTGTCACCAGCACCAGGCAGGGACTGCTGCTTTGACTCTGCTTCGGGAGGAGCAGTTGCATCTGCATTTTCCTGCAGCTCTCTCACATTGCACTCCAGGACATCCAAAGAGCTGCATGGGTCACTCTCAGAGGGACAGCTGTTTGCAGTGGTGTGGTTGTCACCCCTTTCCTCCGTGGGAACTTGCTGAGCAGTGAGTCCTCCAGTGCCAGCTGCAGCTTGTGGAGGTTCTGACTGAGCCATCTCCGTATTTCTGTGACTTTCTGGAGCCTCTTGCTCCAGCTGAGCTTGCACTGGCACATCCAATTTACATTCACTTTTCCGAGCCAAATCTTCATCCTCCACGGAACTTTTCACTGCAGTTTGGTGCTTCTCTTGTTGAGTACCCTCACTTTGATTTCCATCCCCAGCACTGCTGTGTGCAGCTGCAGATTCCTGCTCTGGATCTCTGCGAGGTGCTTCAGTGATGAAACTGTTCAGTTCTTTGGTTTCTGGAGCCTGTGGGGCCTCCTTGGTTTGTCCCACAGTCCCAGCCAACTCATTTAAGCCCTGGAGATCGAGTTCTAATTTGGGCATTTTTGCACTTTCTCCTGACTTGCTGGAGCTCCCAGGCTTTTCTTGACTCTCAGCTTTGAGTTCAGATTCCAACACAGTTTCTCTAGCAAAAGCCTGTTCCCAGGACTCATCTTGCTTACTCTGCTTAATATTATTGTTCCCAGGGTGGAGGAGCAGTGAACTGTGTGCACCATCTAAACAAACCTTTTCAGTCCTGTCACAGCCTGACTGGTCTGAAGTTCTGCCTTCTGCCTCAGTGTTAGAGCAATCAAAACTCCGTGGGCATTCCTCCCTTGCCAACTGCAGTGAAGCCACGAGCTTGTTCTCCAGGCCATCTGGGGAAGCTGTTTTCTCTTTGCTCATTTGTTGTCCAGGTTCACAACCACAAGACTGTGAACTGCCTTTGGGTGATTTAAAGTCACTGTCTAAATTCAGAGACTTTTCCCCACTTTCATCTCCTAGGTCACCTGTTGAAGTGTTTTCACAAAGACTGGACTTTTCAGGATCATGTTCCAAGTGGGGATTTTCCATGTCCTGGTGGTTGTGACTAACAGAGCTCAATAGTTGTCTTCCTGCCCCACTTGAGCTCTCAGGTAATTCACTGGTTTCTGACACTTGTGTATCCTCTGTTCTGATTCCGTTTTTTCCTCCTGTTACATCCGCCCCCATTTCTTTTTGATACAGCTCTGTGGATCTGCTCAAAGAAGTACTTAATGCATATTCTTCCAGTAATAATCTTTTATCTACCACTGAATTTTCCTTGGTGAGACTGATAATGCTTTCTGTTTCAGAAAGTGTGGTGCTTTCTCTAGACACATCATCAGCTTTTATAATTTCATTGCTATTGGCTTCTTTTGGGCTTTCAGTTGTGACAGCTGATTTCTCTTCTTCCTCTCTCTCAAATGATAAAGGCACACTAAAATGCTCGGCACTAACAAGCTCGTCTTCCTTTTGAAGCTGTCTTTGAAAAAGGGGTTTGTTTTTTTCAGAGGCTGTTTTCACTGCTTCACTCCTCGGTGGATCTTGAGAGCCATTTCCAGGCACATACTCCCTTGAAGGCTCTTCAGGCTTTGGTACCAGGAAGAGATTTGGAGGGCTAGAAGGCAACTCTGACATTAAAGTACAGGGCTCTGATTGCTTCCTTTTGCTTCCAGGTAGAGCTGGATTTGCGTCATTCTCTTCAGCTGTTGTTTCAGCCCCCATCTGTAGATTACAGATCTCAGTGAAGCCCTGAGCATTCACAATCGCTCCAAATTTTTCGCCGTCTGAGCCTCCTGTTGCTGGATAATTTGGGATTAAGGTTTCCTTTTTCATTAGCAGACCCTCTCCACCATCTGTGTTCTGTCTACCTTGCTGCATTACTGCCTGCAGCTGACCTACTTCCAGAACTCCTCGCTCCTGCTCGGCCTCCTGAGCAGTAAAATAATCTCCTGCTGCTTTACCCCGGGGAATCATTCTGCCATGTGGCTCCCTCATGCCACCCTGCTGCTCCTCCTGCCGGAGCAATCCTAATTCACTCAGACTCATTTGTGTGGCTCCTTGCATTTCTGCAATTGCTGCCGCAGGGTTGGGCTCCAGGCGTGGGATTCTGGGCTCAGTCTCGCTGGGTTTGGTGTAGCAGGCAGCAGTTTTGTCCACAGATTGGGCACCTGCTAATCCCTCTTCTTTGCCATTGCCTGGGCCTGGGGCTGGCAGTGCCCCGTCGCAGTCTGAGGTGTGTGGTTTGTCCCTGCTGCCTGTGACACGTCCTTTGGCACAGCCTGCGAGAGGCACTGAGATGGGCAGGCTGCTCTCCCTGGCTTCAGCAGAGTGCTTTAAGAACTCAGAGTCCGTCTGTCCTCCTTGCCCTTGCAAGGCAGTGCTCTGTCCTGTCCCCTCTGCAGTCCCCGTGCTGGAGTTGGGCTTGGATAGCTCTTCAGCACTGTGGCTACTGATGCCTTCATTACCGATGCTGCCAACAATGGAAACGTTTATTTGTTTCATATCAATAAAGAAGCAAAGAATAAGAAGCAAAGAATAAAACCGTTTTGTGCCTCTGATGTTTCAAAGCCATGCAGTGCATGCACTGAGAAGCTGATAATCTGCTTTCAGGAGTTAAACCATCAGACACGGTGATTTAAATGCTCATTACTCTGCAAAGTGTGTTCCCAGTCTTACCTGAGAGCTCATGGCATGCATTTTAACCATTCCAAAATCTTGGATAAGTGTGGGGAGAGGGGACATACATCTGACAGACTAAAGGAACAACGTGGGAAAGACTGGAACAAAAATAATCCTGGGAAAAGCCACGGCACCTCAAAGAAAGGCTTTTTGTTTCTGCTTCTAAGAGACTCCTTTGCCAAAGCTACACAGTGCTGTTATCTGGCTGTACTCGAGTGTGTAGCAGAAGATTAAGAAGGGCCCATCTGCTGGATGTTTTCTGCAACTAATCAGCCCAGCTGATTCTCACCAAAAGGTCAAAGGGCTCACCCTGCCCAATGTGGGATGCTGCTGTGCCACGATCCACACCCTATGAGGTCATTTAATTGCAGGGTTTGATTTCAGTGCGTCCAAGATACAGCCCGTGGTGTGATCTCTTCCTCCACCCATTAAAGACAAGATAGAAAAAAATGGAATCGGAGGTGACTAAGTGCCAGAAGGAGGAGTTAATTTAAATAGTTTTCACTGCGAGGACCTCAGTTTTCCACACTGAAATGGGTGAGCCTTGTTCTCGCTCTGCACAGGGAGAGGTGACCCATTGCTGCAGCTTTGCCACAGCTTAGCAGGGACAGGGTACATTGCAGGAATTCCAAGTCCCCTATAGATTGGAGCTAGAAAAGGTGCTTAAAACACCTTCTGCAAGGCCAAGCATAGATTGGATTTTAAGTAATCTCCAGCAATCTGAGAAGCCTTTCTCTGCTTCTCTGCCCAAGTTTTACACACAAGATGCTTGATGGAGAAATGAGTCAGTGGCCAGCTCTGGGGTCCCTGAGGGTTAGGTCTGTGTTTATATGAACACAGCCTCTTGGGTTGTGCTACCATGCACAAAATGCACTTCCAGGTGGGGCCAAACCTCCTCTGTACACTGAGAACTGCCCAACAAGCTATTTCTTTAGGGACAGCTGCACCTAAAGCTGAATACAATTTTGTCTTAGGTCCTAAAAATCTTCTTCAGAGTCATTGCAGTGGAAAATAAACTAGAATTTAAAAAGCCACTGAAACTTGCCTAGATTAAGGCTTAGCCTCAAATCTAAGGTAAAATATCTATAACTCACAATTCATATATAGTTTAAACAAGTTTCACCAATGCTTGGCATCACTTTGAACAATTGATTTATAGCATCAATACATTTTATTTAAAGTTGCAGAAAATGGTTTTGCCCAGAGGAATTTTTCTTTCCCTAGCACACTGAAAACATTTATCCATATGGAATTTACTGGGAATACCAGAGATGGCAATACAGTGTTTGGTGCCTGCTGGATCACTGACAACGTGGGGCACAACAGGACATGAGCAAACAGCAGGGAGATGCCAGGAGGCTTTCCCTGAGCAAGGAATACACTTTATCATTGACATTAATTTTGTACTCAGGGAAGCTTCACTAGAAGAGGAGGGACAGAAAGCACAACACTGAAATGAGGAGGGGGTGGAGAAGTGGGAATCAATTGTTATTCTGGCTTTTTGCTGTGCGGCAGGTCTATCTTCTTACTGACTAAATTGCTCATTAGCAGTTTTGTGCCCAGGGTTCTTCACCCTGGAAGAGTGATCAGGGGGAGAACAAAACCAGCTGGAGGCTGAGGGGGAGAAGCCCCTCTAACCTCTGTGAAACTGAGCAGTGGAAAAAGGAGAAAACACCATCTACAGTTAGAATTTCTCCATATCACTTATCTTTAATCTCTGTTTGTTTGCTTATCATCAATCCCATCTGTCAACAGAGCTGGGAAATGCACAGTACTAAGTCTAGGATGGAAATGTTGGTAATGTTCTCTATATCATATATTTTCATTTTACAGATTTCATCTGACTGAATTTTCTCTAAGACTTTTACACATGACTTTTTTGTTCCATTAGACTTCATTTTGCAGCTATGAAATATGAAACAGTTCCAAACACGTCTGAAGTGATTAAATATTCTCGACTACAATTTCTAGACTCAAGAACTAACTATCTACTGCCATGCTGCCAAAGTAATAAACTTGTGACTTAGCAGGTTCAAGGGAGATGACAGCCCTATGAACTAAGTTCAGCGCCATGAATCAATCAAAACAATTTTTCTGGTATTGAATAATGCTGAAAAGTTGTTCATTTTACTCAGGAGCAGATGAAGGAATTGGGACAAGTTTGTAATTAATGTATGCTGAAGAGAATTAAAATGACAGTGCTGGCACATGCTGTGACAGCGAGTTAAACTATCACTTTTGGAGCAGAGTAGCAGATTCATTATCTGTGCTGCTGCAGCTTGCTTCAATGTTTTATTCAGGACATTACACACAACTGAAAGGTTTGGGTTTTCAATCAATAGGATAGGCCCAGACTGACCTGTTTGGATATCTCTATTTATTATGCTTCTCCCTCTGATGGAACTAACAAGGAAAACCATACAGGGAGCATATCCTACGTGTTCCTTTTCATTATTTGCAATCTTGCTTTTCTGTCTGCAAGACATGCTGGGGTTAGACAAACATCTGTTGGGAATGCCTTAAGCACAGTTGATCCTGCTTTAGGGCAGAAGGATGGACTGGATGACCTCTTAAGGACACACCTAGTCCCATTATCTTCCACTCTTTTTAAAGGGAAGAGCACTGCTGGGAAATTACACCACATGCTGGAGATAATTCCCCTGAGTAAAACCCAATCTACAATAAATCAATAATTACTTGCAGGGAACATGTATTTTTCAGGCAACCCATTTAATACAATCACCATAAAGCTATGACCCTAAAAGTTGGTATTTTTAAGCACAGGAAAATAAAGTATGTTCTCTTTTGTGACCTATCTCAGTATTTTTAAGGGGAAGATTCATTCATATTTAAAACAAAACATGCAAATGACAAAGCATAGAAGAACATTCAAGTTCCTCATCGTTCATGTAGTGTTTAGGGCAGAAAAAGTAATTTTGCTATGAATAACTGCTGCATGTGACCAATGACATTAAAAAAAAAAATAAAATGCAGTCATGCAAAGAGCTAGGTGCATCTGCAGCTTGAAATACGTGTGTCCCACTGCACTCAAGAGTTACCAAAGGGAATTCTTCCCTCACTTTAGAAGTCAAGCATGCAGTTAAGGATTTGCAATTTCAAGGCCCTAACATATTGACCCTATGAATACTGTACTTGTAGTTACAGCATCAAATAACAACGAGTAAAATCTTTACGTGCCTGAAATATTTGTTTTGCATAAATAATTATTGAGAATTTGCTTGTTTGGGAGTGCATTGCAAATTTACTAATTAATTTTTAATACCTGCAGTTAATTTCTTCCACCATCAGAAGATATTGTGGCAAGTCTGAATTTTTCTGGTACAATTTAAGAGTCCTGCCCAGTGACTAAGATGTTTGTTAGGACAGCACTGCCTGGTCTGTATTTAGGATGTGAAGCTATAAAGGGTGTTAAGAAATCGATGACTTTTGGTGCACATCCCATAAATACTCCCAGACTAAGAGCCATACCCAACCTATCAACCATTAACACTGGAAATCCCAACTTCCATTAGTCTGTTTTGTCATCCACAGCAGAGACAAAGGGCCAGGAGATAAAACCAGCAGCAGCCAGACAAAATCTCTGGCATTTAGCATTTACTATCTGAGTGGGAGTGTGTATGGAGGGGAAGGTTACAGATGCCCAGCTATGATAAGTGTACTCGATAAACAACAAGAAATGAAGACACCACAGCAGAAAATTGCAGATAATTTAAAATTCCCATTTCTAATTTATTTTCTCTCCTTCTAACACATGCAGTAGTTGTTGAAAGGACACGCAGCCCTCCCAGCCCAGTCACACTTGAGAGGGAAAAATATCAAGTGTCTGAGCCTGTGAATCCCAGAGGTCACATACGGTTGCCATCCACACTGATGTAACTCTGAGCCTGAGTGATTATATTCCCAGGAGTAGGAGCCTGAAATCTGAGGATGAATTTAGAAAGCACCGAGGGGAGCAAATGCACAGCCAGCTCTGCAACCACAGCACATGTCTAGCTGCCTCTCAAATGTTTCTGTTCTCTCTCCCCGACACATGAGAGATCAGTGTCTGCATTTTGAGTTTACACATTTGGACACAGTGTGCTGGAGGACTTTGAGTTAAGGAATCCTGCATTTTAATACCTAAGAGGTATTGCAAGTTAATGAGGAACAAGGAATTCATTTCCATATTCCCTTTTGAAAACAAAACAAAACAAAACAAAACAGGGCACAATTTTAGAGACAGAGCTATTCGCTATTAGAACTTTTCAGTGTAAACAAACACATGAGAAATCCATCATTGCTAAAGGGCTGCTAACAGCAGCCAGACTCTCCCACCCTCGCTGTGCAGCTAAGCTTTCAGGAAAGAGTGAAGCAGGAATTATGATCCATACGATCCCCTTGGGAGCTGTCCTCCCCTTCTCCCCCACCCCAAGTCACTTTTCCCCTCCTTGTTCCACACACAGAATAACACATATTTTAAGTATGACCAAACTAAGTTATTCTAACATTAAAGAGGGAAGCTGTGCTACTGCTGCAGCAAGCAAGCACGGCCAGATCTTCAGTTCCAGCTCCAGGACTGGCTCCTGGTCTCCAGCTGAGATATCTGGAGCATCAGCAGATGCATGGCTCTGACGGACTGTCCCACAGGATTTGGGACAGCTTTGTCACCCCACAGTGCCTCTGTGGGTCCCACAGGATGTGTTCTGCACTCCCAACGTCATCCACCAAGAGTGCTTAATCCCCTGAACTGTTTCTGGGTGTTGATCTTTCAAATTGCTGTGTCTGCTTCCTCCTAAACCTGCTGGGAAATGTGGCTCTGGGGTAGAGCTGTCCAGCTGAGGATTCCCCAGGCTGTGCACCAGGAGAAAGCCATGGTCACACCTCACACCAACACCACTGCAAAGCCTGAGGCTTCCCAGCTGTCCTGCCTCTTCAGCATTTTTATACCACATTGAGATTTCACAGATTAATTACTGGTGGTCTCACTTTTCAGCACATAGGACTAGCAAGAAACAGGTAAGAAAAAACTGGACTGAAACAGACTGTTCTGAAGTTAGAGCCACAGACGTTTTGAATTCCAAAAGACAAGAATTTAAAAGCGACTGAAACGACTTGAGAGGATTGGTGGAGGATTGAAGAAAGCCACCCAGGAGAAAAGCAAACGTGGTAATTTTCCACCCAGAGATCCTCCATCCGAGGATGGAAGGTCACACGCTCTTGAGACTCTCAGAGTTCACGTCGGGGTGGAAAGGATGCGTTCAAAGCAGCGCAGGGGAGCGAGTTAAAAATAAACAGCTGGAATGTGGAACTTCAAAGATTTTCCGTTTATTGTCTTTGTTTCTATTTTGGCAGGATGAAACTTAAAAGACACCCAAAGCAGGCATGTGCCAGCAGTTTCAGGAGCGAGGCTAAATAACAAGTAATTCCCTGAGCTCACGCCCATCTAATAAGTTTCCTGAAACAAGAATCCTATGAATCCTTTCAAGCTGACTCATCCATGTAACATTCATCTCCCACGAGTCAGAATTTTGCATGCTGCAGTGCAAAGCTGTTTTAGGCAGCTTGAATGTAAATCTAAGCGTTCTAGGTACTCACATTTTGAAAAGGAAACCCCTGAAGAACTGCTGTTAGGCAGTTTTTGAACAATACATTTTTTAAAAGGCAAATTAGTTAGAGAATAGGAGAAATTTACTCTGCTAATGGTTTAAAAAAAAAAACTTAAAAAAAAAACCCAAAAAAACCCAAGACTGCACTTGCTGCAGGCAAACCACAAATATTCCAAGGCCAAGATAAGAGTCTCCACTGCACCAGGTGGATGCTGGCACAAATGCACAAATGCGGTCTGTTATTGTGAAGTTCCTCAAACAACTCCAGTTTTGCAGGAATTTTAGTCATGATAGGTCTACTGTAAATATCAGCACTTAGCAATACTCGTCATTTCCTCTCTTTTTCCCCCTTCCCATAACAGAACTTGCATAATGGTAAGAATAGCAGAAAATTACTGGTTTGCTGTCACAAATCAGAATACATAATTTTTTAAAAGTAGCTTACTACTTTATAAAAAAAATTGATGTTTTCTTCATTAGGACAGCGTGGTTACACACACAAACAATACAATGATTATGCAAAATTCCCACAAGAGAATCTATAAACTAGAGGATAAATGTGGCATTTGTTACTGAAATAACAAACAAACAACATACGCATCTAAAAATCTCACCCTGTCCAATTTTACATCATTGCTCCAAAATCTGATTTTTTCCCTAGCTTCTGAGAATGACATCTATGACTTCCCTCATTAGAGACACTCAAAGACATGACAAATTCATCCAAGAAAAAGCTGTTTCATGTATAGACCTGGATTACAGAAACCATGCATCTCTAGGAAAGAAGTGCAACCTTTCATCACTTTAAACTTCATGCCTAAATACCTTTATCACTGTCAATTGACTCAGCAGTCTGAGTCTTGCTCAGACTCTATTATTTTCAGTAGATAATTAAGATGTGCTAGTGGCAGTCAGAAGAAATAGAATTAAGAGGAAATATCTCCCTGTGTGAGCACTGAAGTACAACCTACTGAAGTGTAAGAGCTCCACAGCACAGCCAAACTGTCCCTTCCAGGAAATAAACTGCTCTTTTTTCATAAATCCTTTTAGATTATGTCATCTGTCTAAATATCCTGGAAATCTCCCCATGGTGATCAATTATGATCTTATTTAGTACCTAAATTATGACTTTAATTGCCACAAATTGTTGCATATCAATAATTTTAAAATAGACTAGACTGGAACAGAATAGAATAGAATAGAATAGAATAGAATAGAATAGAATAGAACAGAACACTGGAAGGGACCCACTGAGATCCAACTGCCTGAGCACTTCAGGGCTGACCAAAAGTTAACACAAAGACTCTTCAATGTTGCTCTGTCTCAGGTGAGAGTTTATTAGTAGAAGCAAAAAGCGCAGAAAGTTTAGCTCAAGGGTTACTACAACAGCTGAAATCTGGTTTGTAGTTATGCAGTGAGCCAAGAAAGTCAGTTTGGTGAACCGTCAGTAGTTCTTGTGGTATCAGGTTATTCTGGGGACTGCATCATCATCATCATCATCATCATCGTCATCCATCAGGATGACAGCTCATGAAAATTCAGTTACACATGAATGGAAACAATGCACAACCCCAGCTATCAACAGCTGCAGGGCTTCACTGCTGTTCACAGGAAGGAAATTCATGTCTTACCTTGCAGCTCCTGGAGGTGATGGGGATAAACGCTCAGCCAGTGGCACAGCAGCAGGAAGAGGAACTGAGATGTCCTGACCTCCAGGCTTTTCTGCGTTGTTTTCCTGAGGGCTCCTTTTTAAATTGTGGCCATTGCCAGGAGGCTGGCCTAATTCTGAATCTTGTGGAGTGTTCTAGAAGGAAAAAAAGAGGAACAATTTAAATAGTGCTGCTGTTTTGGAGAATGCATAAGCCTAAGGAGTTTTGTTCTGCCCACTGACAGACAACTTCTGGGGTGGATTTCGCTACTTTGATGGAACTTGCAGGTTCTAAAGCCAAGCCATTTTCTTTCTTAATGACAGAAAAGCAGAAGGAAGTGGTGGAGCTGAAAATAAGTACTAGGAAAAGACGAGGGAGAGAAGAATGCAACAATTGTTCTAAAGCAGCCAGGGCCTTTACTGACCCAAGGAGGGTATCATCTTCCCTTTTTCCAAGCCTGGCAAATGCTTCCTTGCTAAGCCAGAATAAAATGAGAAAGGATGGAAACAGGCTATCAGCTTGGACACTCATAACATTAGCAGTATTTTGGAGTTCAGTTAGACAGAAAGCCAACGTCTTTCAAGACCCAGCACTTGAATCCAAGTCCTGATTCTTTCCCTCCCACTGCAACAAAGGTCAGAATGCCTCTGAACTGAAACAGAGAGCTTGATTCTTCACCAGGCTGCCCCTCTGTGATAACAGCTACAGGAAATGCTGTTCTTTCTGGAGTGGCAGCTAGAAATGATATCACCTCTCCTCAAAGGTAAATCATTACCCAGATCTTCATCCATGGAGTGAGTGGATTTGTGAGTGGATTTATGAGTGGATTTTTTTTTTGTTTTGCTTTTAGTGCAAACTATTGGTTTTGCTGCAGGGAGGAAGAGAGTTCTGTGCAAGCACCAGGGTTACAACAGGTAGTGGCACCTTCCCACTGATTTTTTTTTTTTGGAAGAAGTATCTTTGAAAGGTGCAGAAGAGCTGGAAAGGGCTGCTCTGACCAGTAGCTGAGGATGTACTTTGAGTATAGCACAAAAGAACTGGAGTGAGGAATGGAAACAATCAAGTGAAAAGCAAAAAAGTCTAAATGAAGGTGTTTTTCAAATCCTCTGGCACATCAAGCAATAGTTAAAGAGAAGGAAAACTGCTTCATCAAATCACCCTTAACATAAAGTCACTGTTTTAATTCTTAATTGTAGTTGTAAAAAGCCTAAGGCACACTTAACCTAAAGACATACCAGTGTCTTTACTGATGAAAGAACCATTGCAGGGTGGCACCAGAGATGAACAGCACAGTACACAATTCCAACTCATCTCTTGGGGTTTTTTACACTCAGTTTCAATGTTTATTTTGTTCTGGCAGTAGCCAGTAAATTGCAGAGAGCTATTGTTCACAGAATTACACTGCTCTGTGTGAGCACGGTGTGCTTCTCGAGCTCGGAGCCAGGAACGAGACACCCAGTGGACAAGCAAAGCCTGTGTAATGAGCAATTGAAAAGGTCAGGGCACGCTGAAAATATAAAGAAGACTTCCTTTATACTTAAGACAAATTTGATTAACTCTCACATCCTCTGCATTTCCCTGGAGGAGCTGCTTCACTACAGCTTTGTTTGCAGGAGTCTCCTTTATCTCACCACTCTCCACTGGGACAGAGCAAGGGCTCTTGGTTTTGTGATTGTGAAGCACTTACCCAGCATGTGCTGACATCTGGCATTTAGAATATTTATCTAAGTCTGTATGTTGGCTGCAAACCCAGAGTATATGGCAAAAAAAAAA
>VZRM01002830.1:149956-178509 GCA_013397955.1 Grantiella picta
TCCCTTCCCTTCCCTTCCCTTCCCTTCCCTTCCCTTCCCAGCAGGGCAGGAAGGGTCAGGAGAACCACACAGAGAACCCCAAGAAATTAGGCCAATTTACAAAATTGTCCAGATGCCTCCAGCAGTTGGCAAGAGCAGTGAGAGCTAATTATTCGTTTTTCCTCCTTTCTACTACTACCAACTCAAATTTTCTTCAGCTGCTTTGGGAGCCAGGCAGGAGGAACACCTCACATCTCCAGACTATCCCCTAAGTTACTCACTTCAGCCACAGAAAACTCTGACTTTTGTTCTTCCAGTTCATTACCAAATTTAACATGTATTAAAACAATCTTAGCAGCACAGCCCTGTTGGAGCAGAGAGGACTTTGAACTGTGGACACTTTCTTTCTTTCTTTCCAAGCTGTCGAGTGTTTGAGTGATCAAAAAGTTGCCCTATTACCTTCTAAGGTAAAAGCACACATCTATGTTCAAAAGGAGCTCAAAAGAGTATTTTAACAATAATCTAAAATAAATCCTAATGTAGCTTTTTACATGTAAAATGAACTGCTAGTATGGGAAGATAGAGAAAAGCCTCATATATTGGTTTTCCACAGTTAATGTATTCATGTAATCATCTCACAAGAGCAATGCTTTGTGAGTCTAAGCCAGACAGCAGAAAAACATAATTCAATTTTTCGATTACATTTTTAAAATTTAAGCTAGTTATGCAAACCAGGTGCTGAACTAGCTTTGCAAAGCATGCTTCTTTAATTTTTAATTAACGTGTGAAAACAATTAGAAAGACTAGGTTTTGTTCACAAGGATCATCAGAAAGCTGCAGTTAAATAAATTAGTTTTGAGTTTCAATACACACACCCTCTGAAGTGATTGACAACAGAAGCTTGCAGCTAAATTTGTTCTCTATTTGTTTCAAGTGTAGCACACTCCCATTTGAAAAGGATTCTTATTATAAAGAGTCGGTTAATTGAAAGACTTATTTCTATTAAAAACCAGAACACACAGGCTCTCTGCATTTTTAAGTCTGGGATTATCAAAAAAACCCAACAACAAACCAATCAGGTTTGTCACAGAGAGTATACAAACAAGAGGAGGAAAACTAAACAGCTCATACATTTTTCCCCTTGAAGGCAGCACAACATTTAAATGAATACAACTGATTCTTCTGAAATATGCAATGTAATTTGCATTAAACCCTTCCAAGAAGCATTGGAGTCTGCAAGAACACAAAGTAAATCTACAGGATCACTTTATTTTCCCAATGGCTTTGAACAGGATGCTAAAATTTTTTTTTAAAAGAAAGAGAACGCCATTAACACTGTAGCCAAAGGATTATGTGCACTGCTGCATTGAAGTTATCATAGCAGAAAGAAATTCCTTTAATGCTGCCTGGGAGCCTGTGGAGAGCTCAGCTCCCAAAATCCAGACTCTCCCAGTTGACAGCCACGGCAGCAGCATCAGGCACAGGCACAGCNAGAAATATACAAGGAAATTTGTTTCTTTCAGCCAGAAAAAAAGAAAAAAAGAAATAGAGCTGAGTTAGCTTACAGCACTCTGGTTTGCTTTCGGTGCAGTGTTTTGGGCAGCTCTGCTTTTGCTTGCATGAGAAATCTGCATGGAGAGTTTATTTCAGCATGCAGAGAGAAAGAGCTATGAAAAAAATGTTATTAAATGAATTACCAGGAAAAAAACCCAACCAGTGGCTGCTAAACTCGCACCAAGCCAGCCAAGGCAGCCACAGTGCCATGCTCTTCCTTAGTGCATGTATGATGTGTTATCTTGAGGGTACAGCTGGCTCAGACCCCGAGGTGGGCCACAAACAAATGCCTCACAGCAGCAGCCAAATGAAAAATCATTTTCAGGCCCCTTGCAGACAGAAATTCCCTTCCCTTCCCTTCCCTTCCCTTCCCTTCCCAGCAGGGCAGGAAGGGTCAGGAGAACCACACAGAGAACCCCAAGAAATTAGGCCAATTTACAAAATTGTCCAGATGCCTCCAGCAGTTGGCAAGAGCAGTGAGAGCTAATTATTCGTTTTTCCTCCTTTCTACTACTACCAACTCAAATTTTCTTCAGCTGCTTTGGGAGCCAGGCAGGAGGAACACCTCACATCTCCAGACTATCCCCTAAGTTACTCACTTCAGCCACAGAAAACTCTGACTTTTGTTCTTCCAGTTCATTACCAAATTTAACATGTATTAAAACAATCTTAGCAGCACAGCCCTGTTGGAGCAGAGAGGACTTTGAACTGTGGACACTTTCTTTCTTTCTTTCCAAGCTGTCGAGTGTTTGAGTGATCAAAAAGTTGCCCTATTACCTTCTAAGGTAAAAGCACACATCTATGTTCAAAAGGAGCTCAAAAGAGTATTTTAACAATAATCTAAAATAAATCCTAATGTAGCTTTTTACATGTAAAATGAACTGCTAGTATGGGAAGATAGAGAAAAGCCTCATATATTGGTTTTCCACAGTTAATGTATTCATGTAATCATCTCACAAGAGCAATGCTTTGTGAGTCTAAGCCAGACAGCAGAAAAACATAATTCAATTTTTCGATTACATTTTTAAAATTTAAGCTAGTTATGCAAACCAGGTGCTGAACTAGCTTTGCAAAGCATGCTTCTTTAATTTTTAATTAACGTGTGAAAACAATTAGAAAGACTAGGTTTTGTTCACAAGGTTCATCAGAAAGCTGCAGTTAAATAAATTAGTTTTGAGTTCCAATACACACACCCTCTGAAGTGATTGACAACAGAAGCTTGCAGCTAAATTTGTTCTCTATTTGTTTCAAGTGTAGCACACTCCCATTTGAAAAGGATTCTTATTATAAAGAGTCGGTTAATTGAAAGACTTATTTCTATTAAAAACCAGAACACACAGGCTCTCTGCATTTTTAAGTCTGGGATTATCAAAAAAACCCAACAACAAACCAATCAGGTTTGTCACAGAGAGTATACAAACAAGAGGAGGAAAACTAAACAGCTCATACAGTTTTCCCCTTGAAGGCAGCACAACATTTAAATGAATACAACTGATTCTTCTGAAATATGCAATGTAATTTGCATTAAACCCTTCCAAGAAGCATTGGAGTCTGCAAGAACACAAAGTAAATCTACAGGATCACTTTATTTTCCCAATGGCTTTGAACAGGATGCTAAAATTTTTTTTTAAAAGAAAGAGAACGCCATTAACACTGTAGCCAAAGGATTATGTGCACTGCTGCATTGAAGTTATCATAGCAGAAAGAAATTCCTTTAATGCTGCCTGGGAGCCTGTGGAGAGCTCAGCTCCCAAAATCCAGACTCTCCCAGTTGACAGCCACGGCAGCAGCATCAGGCACAGGCACAGCCTCGTGCTCAGCCACCCCAAAAAGCGTCCCAGCAGAGCCACCAGGTCACAGAGCATCACACAGCTCTGCTCCCAGCACCAGAATTCCCTCTCCAACCCCTCAAAGAGCTGAACTTGGTTTGACTCCCCTTCCTCCTTTCTCTCACTAAAAGTTGCTTCCTCTCCCATCTGCCCTCTGCCACATTCCTCCATTAAGCACATCCTTTTATAGCAGTTGCTGGAACATGCCAGAGCTCTGAGTAGCTCAGAGTAATCTTCGAGGAGTTACATGAAGTTTCCATTCCCGCTAACTCCCTCTGGTTTAGTGGAGGGGAAGCTGGAGCAAAGCTTTGCAAAGCTCAATCAATAAACCAGAAATTGCCTTTCCTTTTTCTCCATGTGTTCCATTACAAGTTGTGGGGGTAGTTTAATAGTTGCTTTTCAAAAAAAAAAAATCTGCCTGTTAGAGGTTGTTCACATGGTTGTGAAATCAGGGTTTTCAAATGGCTCTTGCAATTTTTTAAGACAGAGCAGGGTTGTTTTGTTCGGTTGGTTTGTTTGGTTTATTTTTTTTTTTGATTCACCTTTTCACTCTTCTGGCTTTTGTTGTTGTTGTTCTGCAGGAACAGCAACCAAAGAGTAAATTAGAGTTTTAAAACTTAATATTTTTGGAGAGTCGTTGTCTCTCCCTTGTTTGGAGAAATGGTTCCAAAATAAATAAGAAGTAGATAGTATGTGGCTACTGCTTTAACAACTGGAACTTTGCAATCAAATCAGCAAGCACTGGTCAGCAAAACCAGAGATCACAGGAGAGTAACAAATAGCTGCCTAATGCATTGAACCAAGCTTGGACTCCATGGGACACCTTCGATCTGAAGGATTCCACTACAGCTCAGTTTTATCACCTTGCAAGGGGGCGAAATTGTGATTTTAACAAACAACTGGTGCATTGCTACCCCTTTCTGAGAGTGGCTGGGATACAGCAGGTTGGAGGGGATGCTTGGCATGACCACTTCTTGTTCTTCTTCCCAAATATCATGATTCCTAAATCAGTTGGATGTAATTATGACTTGATCAGATAGGAGGAGCAGACTCTATCCTTAATGGAGACTCCATATAGTATTTTGCAATTACAGTAGATTTTTTTCTTTAATCAGTAATGGTGCAATTTGCTATTGCTTCTGGCGTGGTTTATTTGTCTCTCAGGGGAGTAGAATTTGAAGTTCATACCTATTCTAATTAAAACCCTCAAAGGGGCAGGAATGCAAAAATTGGCATTTGCTTCTCATTTAATTTAATTTGCTTCTCACAAATACCAGAAGCAAAGCAAATTGTGATATGGTAACAATGGTATTTGAAAAATCCTGACTGCAGCTTTTGATTGTAAGTACCTATGACTTCTCTTAGAGATAAAAGGTTGTTTTTCCTCCTGAGAACCACCTACTGAAATGACTCTGGCTGTGAACATAAAAATAAACACTGCTGTGTGTAGGGGGGTGTGTGTATGCTTCTATATTTATAGTCACCATCTTATCCTTAATTTAGCTTTTTTCACAGAATACACAACCTCCTCTCAGCCACAGCAGGAACAATTCAAACCTTCAGGCTTCACTGCTTGTGTTTATGACTCTTCCAGTCCACTGAGGGCACAGAATTATTTATCTTCAGATCCTTGGAATGTCAACATGGGTGTTTCCTCAACAACTTGAGAAGCCTTGCTATGTTTGTTAACTTCATCTTCCCACCTGTTTAATGTGATCTGTGTTCAGCAGGCAAAGGAAAATTCATCGTTATCTTTGTATTTTCACTAGTCTGGCTGTAGTTATTTTCCTTTGTCCCTTTCCTGACATTTGGTGAAGGCCTGGTGAGTGCCTGTCTTATTTTCTTAAGGATGGCAGGTGTATGAGATACAGGAGAGAGAGAGAGAATAAAGTTGATGATTTTGGGGAACAAAATCTTCACCCCACAGCTTGCAATATTCAGTCAGTGTAGTTTTAGCTAAAGCAGCTTTTGGCTGAATGGTCCTTAGCAGCCTGACAAGAAAACACTCATGAAGATGCTGTTAGATTCAAATAAAGAACTATTAGGAAAATAGTCTCCAAGTTGAGTTCCAAACTCTGTCGTGCTTCCCAGCCAGCAGTGTTTGCCTGCCTAATAATTTCATAGCTGGGGAAAATGCAGGTCTAACATTTTCACGGTATTTCTGAACAGAGAAATGTAGTAAATAATTATAGGGGAACTTTATAAATATAAAATATTTTTCCTTTTCATCTCTACTTATAAATTCACACTTCCCATGAGAAATGGTGTGGTGGCTCTACAGTTGTGAAGGAAGCTTTACCCATTAATTTAGAAGAGAAGAAATAGTCTTCCAACTTCCTGTTCACTATACTTTCAAATTAAGAACTCTGCCACAACTTTGAATCTTCTTCTTTCATCCCCCCTCCTTCACTCACAGGAAAGATAAATAATAATGTGAATAATAATTATTCATTGCAGTGAGACGTGTCCCAGAATTTGCTGCATTTGCATAAAAGAACATATAATTCTCTAAAAACAGACAAAGTTCTTTTTGAGTAAACTCAAATAAACACTTGACATTATGTATCATAGAATATTGGACCAGTAGTAATTAACTCTGGAAGTAAGAATTAATTAATGTGGTGACTGAAGGTATGTTAGGACCATGTAAGCATCAGGAATGGACTATAGGAAACTGACAGCAACATCCTAATACGCACTGATGAAATAGAATGAAATAGAAGGAAAAATGAAAGACAATCATAATTTAGAGAGTAAAAGTGGTGAATCACAGTGGACACAACAAGAGCCTGTGCAGGGTAGCAGTGATTCACACCAGAATGCTACAGGGAAAATAGGGAATGCATTTTTGTTCCCAGTTGAACATTAACCATGGAATGTATACAGATGTTATTGCACTATTCAAAAAGTATGTAAACACCCAGAATGAGCCCCAGAGCTCAGAGGGATTTGCCCAGTTCTCATCTGTGGGAATGGAGGCTGAATTCTGGGACAATGCTGCTGATGTGCACACTGTGTCCTCTGCTGATCCCTGTAAAGCTGGGATCTGAAGGGAGAACCATCAAAATTAACAGGAGCCATCAGTTCAGACAGACAGAAATGAGCTGAAAGATGGGAAAAGTAATAATGCAGAATATGAACTGCAGGATGCTCAGCAGTGAGATCTGTTCATAGGAAATAAACGCAGAAATGCGAGCAGGATCACAGCAGGATGCTTCAGACAACCACGACTCTTCAGAAGCTGTGGCCCCTCTGGCAAGGGTTGCCTGTCTTACACATTTCACAGCAGAAAACAGGAACAAAAAGATAACCACAAATTAAGATGCATGTTGAAAGAGAAATTAACAATAACATAGATGTGGAATAACCAGCTTTGTTTGCTTTTTCGCTTATTCAGAAAACCAAGAAGAAGAAGGGGTAAAGCAAAATATATAGAAATAACTTATGTCTGACTGACTTTGAAATTCCCTCTTCAGCTCTGGGGCAAAAGAAGCATTACTAGAACTTCAATTGAGCAGCAGTTTTCACCTTCAAAGAGCTTTACAATTACTTGGTAACTTTCACTTTTCTGTAATTGTGAGAAAGGCTGTGAAACATGACAGTGCTCCTCTTCAGAACTTTGAGTGGCAAGAATTAAAAACCTGAGTTAAAAGTATTCCATATTAGAAAATCCAGCCTATTCAAGCTTTATGCTCATGTCTCCATGTCTCCTGTTTTTTGTCTCCAATGACAGAGAACTCCTTTAAAATGGGAACAAAGATGCCCTGCTAATGGCATCACTCTAGGAGATGAGAGACCAAGATAAAAAACAGTCAGGGAAGTCAATAATCATCCTGTAACGTGCAGTCACTTTGGGAGCTGAGCCCTGAGCTCTCTGCACAGCCCCTGGAGCAGCATGGACAAGCTGAGCTGCAGAGATGACATCTGGGATCGTTCTCCATCCCACAGACCATGTGCCTCACTATCTGACATTTTAGGGAGCAGATCTGCTCGTCCTGCTCAGCTTGGTCTCATTTCTGAGTCTGGCTTTACTGGCTGGCACCAGAGCCCAGGCAATGCAGAGCTGTAGGGCTGAAGAAGTGCACAGTCACATCTACGAGTGTTTTCCTTTCATTAATTCCATGTAGATGATTTTAGGACATTTGGACATCCAGAAAAGTCAAGGAAAAGAAGAAAATGTCATTCCTCCATGATCCCCAGTTCATTTGAATGGATTAAGAAAATGTCTAATGCAACAGCACAACAGCTGAGACCTTCTACATTTCCATGAACTGCAGAACTTTCCGCAGCTTCCCATTAGAGAGCACCTCCATCACTTCACCTGTATTTTGCCTGCTAAAGGCTGGATCTCAAGCATCAAACTGCATCAAAACATCTCTTCTTCTAGAATATTTCTTTAATTTAAAGACCTTTCTCTTCAAGTTGAGTTTCAAGGAAAAATGCATCCCAAAAATAGCTTATATTTAATTCAGCATTAGCCCAGCAAGCTGTGCCACTGTAATAGGGCAGGGCACAATCCTAAACTCTCTCAGCAGTTTGGGCTTAGTGTGCTTTACAGCAAAACAGAACATGGTTAGTATATGTGAAATCAATTAGTTAAACATACTGCTGGCCCCAGCTTTGTTTTACCCAAGCATTATCTTTGCTCATTTCCACTAAATTTAAGTTACATTCTCCTCAGAGGCTGGTCTTTACAAGACAGATTGGCTATGTACTTTTTCTCCAAGTGTCTACTACATCCTTCCTAGTAGCACATTCATTCCACAGATCTTCCCACTCATTAAACGAGTTCTAAACTTAGCCCAGGCTCTCCCAGCTTTAATGCAAACCATGTGTGAGGCTTCCAAGTGACTCACTGAGAGCAGGAGCCGTGCAGTGGTGTTCCCTGATAAACACACAAACAAAACCAACTCAGATCAACTTGTTCTGAGCAGAACAACACCACCAACAGAGCTATTTCAATGGTGGTAGGGTTGGGAGGAAAGGCAGCCAGCAAAGGGGGTCAAATACAGGCTGTTTCTCTAAAGCATTGATTGCTACCAAAGAAAAAAAGTTAAGAGAAAGCAGATTTTTTTTTTTTTACAACTTGCTGAAAACTTAAATGGAGCTGCCTTGCAAATTTGCAGTCAGTGTCACAAAACCCAAAAGGCAGAAGCAGATGCAGAAGGAAAAGAGCAGCCAAGCCTGGTGCTAACATTGCCAATGCAAACCATGCAAACCAGTTTCATCATCCACTACCTGCTGTGCTCCTTGGCTTGGTGGTGTAAGGATGGCTTTATTGGCATTGGGGAATTCCTAACTGAAAATCAAAATATTTCAGTTTTATTGCTACTTCTTGATGTTTCTCTGGTAATGGCATTTTTAAAAATAATTTGGATTGTTAGCACATTTTGTTTTACTATGGATTTTTTGGGTTTTTTTTTCTTCCCCTTTCTTTATTTTGAGGGGCTTGGGTTGTCCTTTGTTTTGGTTTTTGCAGTCTGAGAAGGAGACCAGAAGCTTCCTGTCCTTACTAGAAGAGTTTTTTATTACATTTCTTAATAAATCCAATACCTTTTAAGTAAAGTCTTCTCAGCCTTAGGATGACTCCTGAAGAAATATATTTGGCTCTCAAAACCTTCCTGAGTGGAAGCTGTACACTATGGAGAAGAAATTCTCATTACTTAGCTATAGGAATTATCTCTTCCCAAACAATGAAAAAGGTTTTGACCAAATCTTGGGCTAGCAGTAAAACTTGGACAGAATAACCAAGACTTAGAGAAGAGTCTTCTAAAAAATTATTTATGGAAAAATCTGTAATACTGATTGCCTTGAGAGGATCCACTTTGCAATGCACAAGGTGCAGCAGACCTGCTGAAACCTGAAGTGGAAACAAAGTGAATCCTAATACATTTTAGCAGCTGCCATAACATATGGAAGAGGAGAGGATAAAACATATACTGGTATTTTATTTGTTGAAATGAATGAATCACAACTTTTATTCAAATTTGCATCAGCATAGTAACTCCTAATGGAATTGCACACCAGCAGCCAAGTTGCTTTCAATCACCATTAATGACACTTAGATTTGAGTGTAACGGGGAGCAGAAGATAAATGTGGGGTGAGTGGCTCGTGGAAGCAATTTCTGGAAGGTTTGCTCGAGGCTAGGAGGGAAGGCAAAGCAGTTGCCCTGTCACACTCACCTCGTTCTCTGCACTGCTGTTCTCATTGCCCATCTCGATGCTGATGTCCAGGATCACCCAGCACTTAGAGAAAGGTCACTGGGGGAAAAGAAAAAGCTCTAAATCGGCTGTAAAAAAAACAAACCAAAATTAAACAGCAAAAAACGCTGGAAATCTCGGAGGACTGTCATCTCCGTCACCCTGTCAGCTGCCCCTGCTGACGTTCAGTCTTACAAGGATTCTAAGTCATAAACTGGGGAAAAAGTACTCTTAATGCATTTATTTCCTAATGTCTCTCCGCTGTCTTCCCTACACTGGTTCCACTCAGGCTGACAGTCCCTGAAACTCAGCTTTGTCACTGTTTCTGGGTTATCCCATGACATTTGAGCAGAAAGAGTTAATCCTTGCCAAAGTTGCTTTGAATGGACAGCCCATAGCAAAACCTTATTGTTTGAACCGTATTCAAACCGCTTTTACTTCTTGAAATTCCTTGACCAAGCTGCATGCTCACAGTGTCAGAACCACGGTGTTAAACCTGACCGTCACTGAAACAAACAATTCTCAATCAATGCACTCAGAGAAAGAGTAAATGGATTTTTATCCTGATCGCTGGCATTGTTCCCTGCTTTTCTTAGGCGTTATTATGTTACAATGTTATGTTCTAAACATGTTCTTTAGATTTAACAGTATCTGCCTACCATAATTACTATTGGTTTTATACTAGTTCAGCTCTAATTATTTGATTTTTTAAAAATCCTCCGAGCAGTTCTAGAATTAAGTGTCTCCCCTTTGTTTAATTAACAAAGGCTTTGATTAAAATGCACAGGCTTTCAAGTGGATACTGAACAGTAGAAGTGCACACCAGAGATTCACTCATAGACATTCACTTCTTGCTGTAGACATTTTTTTTGGAGGCTCATCTATTTAAATTCACTATATTTATTCTATCACTGAATAGGTGAAAATTACACAGTTTCTTCAGTATTTTTTTTCCCCCAAAGAATTTGGGATTGGTCTGCAACACATGTAAAGAAAAACTCCATTAAAGTCAGGCTGTAAAAGAGAGATTGCACTTTGAAAGCCAAGGAAACTGTACAAGCTTTTAAGGAATGTTGTTACTTATTACCACAGTACATTTTTTAAAACTTGAAATATTATTTTTTAAAACTCGAAATATTATTTTTCATCACAGGAGGCCTGGAGAGCGAGAAGTTTGGTGTTGTGCTCTTGTTCTGTTTAAACTTGATTTTCTTCAGGGGATCCATCAGTGCTTGAACTTGCTCCTGTTGAAATCACTGGGGCCAGGATTGCACTTCCAGTGATTAATTAGCAACAGGAGGTTTTATCTGCTGAGGTTGCTGCCAAATCCTCTCCTGCTTTAAAACAGTTCTGAGCTATGCTGAAGAGTGGATATAACATTTTCTAAATCACTGTTCCCTGAATACGAAGTAATCCATCATGGGGAAATGTACACAAGTCTTTCCAAGCTCAGCCCAGTGAAATGTTCCGTGATAACAGATTGAGATTAAAATGTTTTAAGTCTGTATTGATATAATAAAACATTCTCACACTGCTGGAGCTGCTGACTGAGGTTTAAATGCACAGGAGGGGAAGAATAACTCCACTCCAGCAATGTGCTTCCCTCAACAGCCAGAACAATTCCCTCAGAGAGAATACAGTGGCATTTCTGTCCCCTTCACCTGCCGAGTTTTTCTCGTCCCAAAGCTTTTTCTGATCCCACAGACATCATGTGAAAACACCTGGACATTTAGAGCTCTCTAAACTGTCCTCTCACAAGCACTTACAGTAATAACATCAACTGGGGAATGAATGAAACTCTCCCAAATCCCCATGGAGTTGTTTAGTTAATTGGGTCTTGTAAATAATTGTGCAAAATGCAAATTTTGCTTATCAAGTTCTTAAAGAGATTAGCCAGTGTAGGTCATAATGCTGTCCTATTTATTTTAGAGAAAATTCACTCCTGTGCATAATATATTCTCAATATTTCTGCACAGCTCAGCCATACTGACTTAAGGACAGCAACTGCTAACAGAGGCCAAAGTTCTAATACTGAGCTGAAAGATAATAATACTTTATTTACAGTTTTTTTTATTAAAATGCACAGGAATCAAAGTCGAAAACGACAAGAGCACAGCAGAAGTGCCAGCTGTCAAAAATCTCCACTAACACATCATATCATATTGTCTACCCACTCTTTTCGTTCCCTAGAGCATGAAATTCCGCAATTTTCACACAATTCTCACATTACCATCTGCTTAATAATGTAGCTAGATGTCACAAATGGGAAATAAAGGCATTACAGATTCTCCAATAATGAAACAAGCGATAATAATAATAAAGTGTGAATTACATTGTCGAGTGCTGAGATAATTTTTTAGATTACAGTGTTCCTGCCATCCTTTTTACATACATTATTTCTAAATCATTCCACGCATTCAACAAGCATTACTTGGGTTGCAAACTACAAGTGCTTTATCATACGTACAGAATTTCAAATCAACATTAAAAACATGCTAAAAATCCCACCATTAAATAAACATAACCAGAAGATACTCTTCATCTGCACCTTTCTATAGTATCTTTCACAATTTCCATGTCATTATTGGAATTATTCGAGCACTACATATCTCAAAAGCAGCTCACTGGTACCAAATTGCTCTGTTCAGCCTGCAGAGACTTTTGAGCTGAACAACTGCTTTTTCCTGAAAGCAAACCAGAGGATGTTTAATGTTGCACTTACATTCCAGATCTATCTGGCACCTTGGGATTCACTGATGCTTTTAGAACGTGTCTTCAAACCATTCCTTCCATCTTCACCTCACCAGTTTTCACCTGATTTTCCTCCTCCTTCTCCTCAGACTCATGAAATGTAGGCTTTCTCTGCGGGACCCACCTTCATAACCTGCTCAACAACCAGCTTGCCTCCACCCCAGGCGAGAAAGAAAACAAGTTACACCTCCTCAGCCCGGCCTCCCCCTGCTCCTGCCAGGCTCTCTGCAGGCCAGAAATCCAGTTCTGATGTTTTCCACAAAAGCAACCCCAGAGAACATCAATTTTGGGTCAAACGTATTTCACTTCTAGCGTTTCTTGGCTTGTGGTATGAGCAGTGCCTCTTGCACTGCAAAGATTGTTCAGTGAAACTCTGTCAGTAATGTATTGGAGTTACGCTTGTGTTGTTTACAAGGGAAAATCAGTATTGAGGAGAATATTTATTCTGCGTTTTGTTTTCAGGTTTGTTTATGTGTTTAAGCTCATCTTTCATTTTCTCCATATTACTCTTGAAAGCTGTCAGAAATACCTGCCAGCAAATGTTGATGTGCCTGTTCAGGTTATGGTGAAATCATTTCCCATTTAATCATCCTGAAGGGTGGAGACGTGACAAAAACCCTTTGAAATGTGATGTTGCAAGAAGTACTGGTTTATGGGCGAGCTAATTGTTATTATTAACCCTGATTGTCCGTTCCAGCCATGCTTCCACAAAGGGGAGCTCAGAAACACAGCTGGTAGCCAAAGACAGAGTGTTTATCATTAGTGGCTGCTCCCAGGGATTTATGAGTTTCTGTAAACACCAGTGGTGCTTTTTGGTGCCACAAACCAAAGGAATGGTCCACTGTGGGTTTATTGCACCTCCAAGAGTGTGAGGCAGCATTACTGAATGCGGCGTGGAAAAGTCATTCCTGACATGGATGAAAGGTAAGATTTCATAGGGCAGCAATCTGCTGTCTGCTGACTTTTGTTCCACAAAGGTTTGGTCTACAAACTCCTGGCTTGGAAACATAAAGCCTGTGAAGAGCTGGAATGCACAGTTGCAAGATCAAGGGCTACATGAGTAGCCCTGCCTCTTAAATCTTCATTTTTTAATGAAGTTGGTGATGCAGCATTCTCTGGTCTCCCCAGCCCAATCCAGAATCCAGTAAGCTGAAGTTCATCAATTAAAAATTTTAGTGTGTTCTTCCTCAGAAAACAAACCAGGGGCATTGCACAATTGATTGTCTTGTAGACAGCAAATCACACAATGGTTTTTTTTAGGCTCTCTGCCATGAAATTAAGAGCAGGGATCCTGTGGGAGCTCAGGAAAACACAAACCTGGTAATACATCCTCACTTCTGCTAGCTGCATTATTTCCTCAGAAAAACAAACTGAACTCACATTTGGTGCTATTCCATTTCTAAGCTAAGGCCAGAAAATGCCACAAAGTGAAAGTGAGGAAGCTGCCTTGCAAAACAATTGTCTGGCAGAAACCTTGGGGGAAACAACCTTCAGCAATGAGCAGAAGATGATTTCTGATTGTGTATTTTTATCAGCACACGTGCAAAGGAGAATCCCTCTGTTTGGCTACCTTGTGTAAGGTTTGCAAAGCCACACAGGGAACTCCTGCTGGGTTCTGGTGGCAGAACCATGAGCCCTGTGACATGAGGGCAGTGACAAGTGGACACCCTGTGCTCTGCTCTCTGGACCTGCAAGGACCCTGACTGACAACACTGCATTGCACCCTTGGGTCAGTTTTCTGACCCACCCTTGTGTCTAAATTTGGATTCACTAATTCACTCCTACCCCAGCTATCCCAAGCAGTGCATATTCACTGCAAGCTCTTCCCACCTTTGCAGATGCTGATCTTCTGCTCTGTTCCAGTGTGAAGTGTAAACCACCAGCTCTGAGGGAATTTCACTCCCCCTGATGATTTATTCTCTTTGATTTTAGGACAGAACTGGTGGGAGAAGTACTCACATCAGGCTGCTTTACTGTTGTTTGCTGGTATTTCCCCTGTGGCTTCTCATCCACTCTTCCTGCTCATCCAGGGAGGGATTGTCTTCTCTTGATCAAAACAGGATTTAACCCAGGAGGACTGGAAGACTCAAACTAGGGGAAAAGACAGCTCAGACTTAAAGGTAAGCTATGCAGTGGGTTAGTAAGTTAGGTATTTCAGCAAGATCCAAACAATTTGTCATGAGTGCTCAAATTTAATCCCAGTATTATATACAGTATTTGGTACACTTTCCAACCACACACTACACAGATTTGTTAGCTTCTTGGATGTGGAAGACATGAGACCTTAGGCATTTATGTAAGACAATTTAGTTGGAGGTAGTTTTACTTTATGGTATAAATACTGCCAAAACAAGACAAAATGTTTTATGTTCCTTACTTTCACATGATTGATGCTACATATAAAGCATTGCAAAGTTCTGCTGAAGCACGGAAAATATTATTACACACCCTAGGAAAGAGAAGAAAGGGGAGGTGGTGCTCTGAATTTTACTCTTCGCCAATCTTGATGTAATAATGCAAAACCATCCTTAATTTCTGCATATTCCAACAATATCACAGAGATCTGCAAGAATGACTGACCTGCATAGTCCTTCAGCCCTTGATTTCTCACAAGCTCTAGAAGAGCAAACACCAAGATCTAGGTGGGGAAACTATAACCCACCATGAGAATTAAGAAACAAGTAAAGATTTTCAAGTGCACAACTTGATGGGAAAGACGTTGCTTAGTAACATCAGCCGCTGGAACTGCTGTGAAACCGTGATGTCGCTTGGCAACGGGAAGCTGAGCTGGATTTTTGTGAGAGTTGTGAAACAGTATTTTCATGCCCTTCCCCCACGAAAACCAGAAATTGCCCATGGGGATTGTACCACTGAACCCAAGTAGGACTGGGATTTAGAGGACAGTGAGTGAAGCAGACCTTTGATGCAGCCCAGCCTGGGCTGATTTGCTCCACTCAATGTACAAGTGTGAAAGAGAAGAAATGGGGGTGCTGAGTACTTGCCACTAAGGGAGTAAAGCGTGTTTTAGGTTATGAAAGTTAAAAATTATTCTTTCCACTTCTGGCTAATTTTCCATCAGGATGACAACCTGGCCTGGAAAAATCCAATTGATGACACACTTCCATTGCTTCTCATCAGCCCCATGTGGCACTTCAGGGCACTCCTGCATCCTTCAGAGGTTTCAGGGATGTTTTATGGGGCAAAAAGTGCAGAAGAAGACACATATTTCTTTGGAGATTCATGGATTTGCCCAAGGTTATGAAACCCACCAAGTGGCAGAACCAGGATATCAGCACTGGCTTTCTCAGCATGCTCCAGTTACCAGACTAGGCTGGAATTTGAGTTCATGTTCTTGGAACCTCCTTCAGGAGGTGCCCTTCCTAAGGAAACATGGGGGTGATAACAGTTTTATTTTACTTCCTATCTAGTGATATTTTCCCAGCTGAAAAAAGAGAGTCTGTCATTTCAGCTCTTAACTAATACTTTACTGATACTTTACTTTTCAGAACTTTACTAACACTAATATAGTTTCAAGCAATAACAAATAAAAGTGATTATAGTAAATTAGGTGAGATTCTGTTGTATCCTGCTTGTCCCTTGCCTCTCTGGAAGACATGGGTCTCAGATAAATTTTGTGTTTTACCTGCCAGTCCCATGAGGATGCCATGGCCACCTCAGGGTGCCTAAATGGATGCTCAATGCCTCCATCTGTGCATCTCAATAATCCTTCTTGTGCATTGAGCATTAATGTTTTCAGGTCACACACATTCCCCTCTGCTGCACTGGTTGCAGATGTCAAAGCACTGCAGAGGGCCTAGTCCTTAAAAGTGATGCCAAAAGAATTTAACGAAACATATATGATCCAAATAATAATATCCAAGTACTGGAACATTTCTCTTTCCAAACCACATTTATGCTAGCAGTTTTTCACCAGATTCCATATGCAGCACTGCAGGCAGTGGGAAGGCTGTGGATTCAGAGGAAACTCAGAGCTCTGTGCAATGCCACTGACTCCCTCTCCACATCCACATGCACTATCCAACTATGGAGAGCTGGACAGAGATTCCTATTTAAGTTCTGAACTCCACAAATGGCTAACAGGCCTCAGGAGCTACAGGGGAGGCTCACCTACACAGCTCACCTGGCCAATCTGTGCCTATTGTGCAGGGACTGCAAATTATTTCCTTATTATTACTCAGCCCTATAAACAGCTGATTATGACTGATGCACAATATCTCCCCCATAGCTGTATTATGAGACATATATGACTCTGTAATTCAGGTCAGAGCCAACTTGACAAGAGCTTGCATGTGTTTTCACACTCCAAATGCACTCACTCACTCACTCAAAGTGAGGGATTCCTGTTTCTCAATCTCACAGCTGAGGCAGGAAGAATATAACCCTGACTTGGGGCAGATTCTGGAAGCAGTGGTGGCAGGTCTGATGGGAAGGGTGGATTTTCAGAATTGCTGCTCTCTGCTCCTCCAGCTGGGCTGCCTGCTGAGGTGCCCAGTCTCAGCACTGGGAATGGGGAGACATGACTCAGAGAGACAAAAATCCATTTCATGTGAGGCAGAGGAGGAAACACAAGCAAGGTGGGGATCAGTTGGCTTAATGTGTCTAGAGGCACAGGGAGGGTCTGGGAAGATTAATTATTTCTTGCCTCTTTTCAAGTTCTTCCTCCTTCAAACTACTTTCCCTGCTTTCCCCTCTGAGTTTGCCTATTTCTTCTGTTCCCACATTCCCTTTTTTCTCCCCCCTTTATCCAAGGGACTCAGTGGAAATACAAGGGAGAGCAAAGAGTTGCCCCCAGGTCTGGTTTTCTGAGTGCTGATGGGAATGGCAGGGAAGAGGCAGATCTGAAGCTGCTCAGGGGAGAAAGGATTCCCTCCTGCTTGTTGTGCTTTAGCTGTGGGGTTTGAACCAGCTGTCAGCAACTGCCTCTCCCTGATTGTGGATGGCAGCAGAGTTTAATCTCCCCCTTTCCTGGCCTGAGGTGTGTGTTGACATGTCAGAGTTGGCAGGTTGCAGCTGCTTTCTGGGCTTTGTGCTAACACAGCCTCCATGCCCACACAAATATCCAGGAGAGGAGGACTCGTTCTCAGGCTTCTGGAAAGCCTCCAGCTCTCAGAGACTCTCCTTGGGCTGAGGGGAGGATGTTTATTGTTTTTACCTGCTGACAAATACATAACCATAGATATAAATGCAGATATCCTATACAGATTGCATCCTTCATCCTCAGTTTGAGGCCATTTAGCCTGAAGCTGTTTCTCATAATTTCATGATAGCTGTTTGATCAACGGGTGAGAATAAATTAGATTATAAACTCAGCTACTTTATATTGAGCAGTGATCAATACTCTCACTCCAGAAATGCTGGTTTTTATCACTAGTGAGAGCAGGCTGTGAAATTAAATCTCTCAGGAGACCTGCACATCAGGACAACTTGTTAATAGCCAGACAGGGGTTAGATTTCAGATTCTAGTCCAAGCAAGTGTATTACATTTTTGTAGGACTAACTCTGGGAACTGAGTCACTGACCTCTGAAACTGTAGTCAAGACAGTACTCAGAAAGGCATGAATCCTTGTTTACAAAAATCCCGAGGTTGGTTGAAAAAACATTTACTTTGAGATTAAATTTGTTGAGTTTCTTCAGTCTTCTGCACCTTGAAAATAGTTAGATTAAGCAAGCACAACACTTACATGTACTGTAAGCATTTAGTTGGATTACTTGTGCAAGTTCCTCACTGATTCACAAAGCAGGAGAACGCTACTGACATTTTAAAAAAGCAGAAATTGAGGCACAGGGGAGTTGAGTGATCAGGCTGTCAACATGTGTTATCCTGGGCTAAGAAAAAACTAGGCAGAATAACAATACAGAAGGAAGATGATCACTGGTTTGATTTGGCATTGCTGTTCTAAAAGAAAAGGTTGTATCTCACATGGAATGTTACTAGATTATGGACTTTTCTAAGCGTGTTACACTGATCTAGCCCTGCACAAAAAGACTCCAGCACATTTCAAGGCTAATCAGGACCACAATGCTTCCTCAGGCTTATTTGTAAGGTCAGCCAAGAACAGTTTTGTGCAGAGTAACCTCACGAAGGTATCCTCAAATATATAATCAATTTTAAAAAACAAACAATAGTAAGACTAAAATAATTTTTATGTGCTTTTTCTCCAAAGGATAATAATTGCATACTAATGAGAATGCTTCCTTACTGACATCACCACAGTTTCATACTTGTTACAATTTTTAAAACTAAGGTAATGAATGAATGTTTACCCTAAATGTAAACAATTAACCTATTTTCTCCCAGATTCCTTTGATTCAACTGAGCAGGATTGCAAAACAAGATTGAGAGAAGTCAGTGAAAGCCAGTCCTCTGGGTATTTCTGATGATATGGGAACAACAAGGGGTGCCTGAACTGCATTATCCCCTGTGCACTGCGTTTGATGTTTGCCTTTGTGGCAGTGGCTTTTTTAGAAGATGATCTAATGCTGAGCTGGTGGGAAGTGGTCCTGGTGATCCCTGGTGGTTGGTGGAGATAAAGTTACCTAAGCTGCTCACTGTTGTTACAGATGGCACAACTCTTCATCCTCCTGACAGACCTAAACCTAATCAGCTTCACCTAATGACAGATTTAAACTCCTGTAACTTATTGCCTTCTCCAGCTGGGTTTACACTATTTATATTCATGTTCTCATTTTCCACTAATATGAACAATATCCAGTTTCAGAAGTTCACTCTTAATTTACAGGTACATTTCTTCATTGGCATTTCATCATCGTTAAGGAATATGTTAGTTGCAGGCTTTACTGTACTTTAATTCAATCTCAGTTTGGATTTGAAGAAGGTTCCCTGGAGACCAGGCTCACAAAATAGTTGTTAGATATAATTATGCACTACACTGCATAATTAGTTACATATTAAAGCAGGGATTGTAACACAGAATATGTTAAAACTTCTACTTTAAACAGGAAATCATGAGAGATTGTATGGAACCAAGTACCAGTCACTAGTACCAAAAAGTGGATATTAACCATATTTCAAGTCAGTGGAATGAGCACAAAATAAAGCCTACAATTGTTTGTTCAGTTTAAAGTTCATGTGGCTAAAGATAAGTTTCTTCTTTTTCCAAACATGAATCTTTTCTTCTTGTATGAGCAAACTCTTAAAGATCACTTGGTGAACCCCTGTGCATCTAGAAATGGGTAATATCCTCTGAAAAGTGTGATAGGTTGACTCAAACATCTTTAAACTTCAGATGTAACAACAGAACTTGCCACAAAATGCTCACAGGAGATTGTAGGATGTATTAGTGCAAAAGGCTTAAGCATAATTTCCAAAACTCTTGAAATCTTTTTACCAGGAGAAATGGTTTCATAGTGCCACGATTGAAACCTTGGTTTTGGGCCGGTGAGTCTTCATGCAGGAAGTAAATATTGCATTTAGGACAATTAAGAAGTCTTAGAGCTCGTTTATTAGAATGCAAGAATATTTCCATGGTCAGTGTTCCTGACACGCTTCAGCCCTTGGTGTGAGAACTGCATGATTTAAAAGTCTACCAAAGGAACTCAATCCCCCACACACTTTATCTAGACCATGAATTTAAACCTCCTGCCCCCTTGGAGCAACCAGAGATTTTCATATGGGTTCAATAAAACTGTGCAATGCTCCAAATTTGTGGGTAAAATCAGGTCTTTCTCATCAAGAAAGTGGTTAAGTGTAATTTTCAGTTCATGGTTGCAAGTTGCATGGAAACTGTGAGTAACAGGCAGTGTAGAAAGCAGACATCTTATTCCAACAGATAATAATAATTACAGTTTCAATGGTATCAATATGCTGTAGATATAAACCACAGACACACATATACAGAAATATAGGCAAAGCTCACGTCACACTGGTATTAGAACTGACAGCTTTCAGAACGGAGCACACACATCCCCCTGAAGAGCTGGAGAATTCATGCTAAAAACAAAACAGAGCACCTTAAAATCTAGGCAGATAAGGTCAAAACCTGCAGATTTATTAAGCTGTGCTGTAAAAATTGGGATTTTGATACTCATGAACAGCTTCTTAGTACTTTTCCCCCCCTTCCCTTACTGCAGCAATTGTTGTGTTTCTGGCTTCAGCCAGGAGTTGCTCATGATGTCTGTTTGCCAACATCAAAAGTTGTTTGTGCTTCAGAAGATTCAGAAGGATCCTCTCTGTCTCTTTTGGAGGGTTTGTGAAAATCTGACAGTGAACCTTCAGTGCACAGAAATGGTGCTGTTTGGCTGCCACCTCAGAGAGCATAGAAAGCAGGGCTGAGGAAGAAATTCTTCTTTGTTTTAGTGTCTCCCCAAAATGGTTATATTTTTTACAGCTCTGATGGAGGAAACACATTTTGGGAGTGCGACAAAATTTTATTAAATCGTATTTACCAAAGAACTCCTTTGGAAGTATCTGCTATTTTGTCTAATTTGGTCAATTCCTCAGGCAGATATATTCTGCAGAAACATCTATAGTGTTGGTTCACTGATAAAGTTTTCTGGTTTATTTGACTGTTTCTAGGGAGATTATCTCATCATCCTGCTTTCCTACTCACAATTACACTGTTCTTGTCCCCTTCTAAAATATTCCTGCAGAAAGTATGGCAGCTGTTCATATCAAAACAAAAATATTAGCACCATATGAATCACATTATGTTTTGGTAGCAAGAAAAACTGTTTTCACCCAGTCAGGTTGCCATGAACCAGCAAATCTTTTCTGATTACTTATACTCAGAAAAGCAGATTTCATGTAGGAAACAAAATAAATCATTCTTACCTTTATTTATGCACAGACCCATTAAAGTCCTACAAAACTCCCCACAGCACACTACTGTTTACACATGAAGTAAAAAAACAGAAATATCTGAATCCATTTGCAAAGAATCAGAGCTGGCTGAAGCTTGGGTTTGACCAAGAATAAAGAGTGCTGGCTGGATCTTATGCTTGCTGGGAAACCAGGGAAGTAAATGAGTCTGTCAAGTCCTAACTAGCATTTAATGACAAATTTAATTTGGCAAGAATATATAGTTCAGTGTTTTGTCAAGCTTGCTGAGGCTTGTATATTCTATATATGGATCTTGACCAACTGCTGTATTTTCATAGGATCCTGCATTAAAGAGCTTCCAATGAAAGCATACAAAACGTAAATCAATTTGTTTCACCATGTGATTTTTAGAACACAGCACTTAAAAAGGATTATGTCAAGAAAAATACAAACTATAATCTCTGATGGCTCTACTCTTATCCTGGCTGTCAGCAGTGCAGCTCTTCAAACCATCAGTTTCTGCAATTAAATGTGGAATCAATTAACGGCACTTAAGCCATTCATTTAGCTTTAAGCCTAGATCATAGAAATAGGGTAAAGTGTTACTCTTTTCAGACTTGGTGTGGACTTGACTGATAAAATAACCAACTATAATATAACTCAGATCAGCTTCGATTGGCTTTTTCCCAGACTAGGTTGCTTCCCACAGGTTGTCAAAATGCTTGATGAAAAACACTAACTAGATAATTCAGGAGCACATGCAAAGTGCCTACTGATCTCCTCAGGCCAGGATATCTGAGCTGTCATTGTCACAGGACTCTGCCTTGGAGATGGAAAAATGACTGGATGTGATGCAGATGCAGATGGAGATGCAGATGTCAGGTTACTTTAAGCCAATGAGGATTAGATCATCCACCCATAGGCCCTTCTGACTTTTCTGGTCAATCACCAGCACTTTTTCCTGTCCAAAATCGTTATAAAATAAGATTTATAGATTCTATGTATTAGCACTTAATTAATCTTTGAATCTATAATGAAAATGTTTTAATATGAAGGGATGGAATTTCTTTTAAACTATATGTATAGCAGGTTTCTAACCCATCTTTTGGGCTGTGTAAAGTGAAAAAAATCTGCTCCTAGGTAACGTGTAGCTTGATCCTGAACAGCTGAATCACACGGAGAACATTCAAGCTATAAACACTCTAATTTTTAAATAAGATCAGATTTTGTAAGAAATACCTGATTTGTAATACAGATAGAAGCATGCCTGCCATTGTCATCCTGTCTGTCAATAATATTGTTTGTTTCTGCATGAAGATAAACCTATTTTTTTTAAACTTGGAGAACAGTTTCCAAACCATTGTGATAACATAAACCCTGCTCAATAACAAAATCCAGAAATAACTGAAGTGGCCATGACTTATATGTTGACAATGGATTTCAATACAATGGCACAAATGTTGGAAACATTAACATAATCAAATTTTTGCTTCTCTTATTTTGATCTAATCAGTTCTCCTAGTGGGTAAGACTAGAAGTGACTTCAACCTGATGATCTAGAAGTTTTGGGTCACCAGAAGCAATATTTTACCTACAGCTGCTCAGTGTTGTGTTTTCCAGCCTGAAGCAAACTTTGCTATGCACGAAAGGACAAAACATCATAGCCAGTTCCCACTTCAGAACATCATCAAACATCTGCATAATCTGTCTAGTGAGCAGCCAGCTCATTTCATCCCTGAAATTTCGCATGAGAAACACACATTCTTGTTGTTACATGGCAACCTAAAAACAATAAGCAATCCTTTCTGACACAAACCCTTAGAACTGTTTCTGCAACAACAAAAAAAATTAAAACGGTGGAAGAGAGCCACATTTAACAACTCCAGCATTTGCAAATAGTTGTGACAGTCTGTAATGTTGTAACTTGTTTTTAAAGCAGCTATTTTAGGACATGCACGTTTAATGATCAGTCTCTTGGTCTTAGAGAGATACTGACTAAACAAGACAGCATCCAGTAGACATACTATATAGGGTATGGGGATTGTAAAACAAGTTATACAAGAGATCATGAAACTATAGAACCTCAAAGGAGACACTCTTTTTTTCTTGTACAGAGACAAAAAAAATATTTTACTTGTCAGACACTCCCTTTGCCTTTCTGTAATGTCTAAAACATAATTAGTACACTGTTTTGAGTCTAGACATTTTTAAATTTAAAGAACTAATAAAAAATTACTTACCCAATTTTCCTCTAGACTACAAATGAAAATGCACCACTCTGCCCCTGATTTTTATAACCTTCTGCACTCCTTCCCTCCTAGCTGGTGTGTGGATCCCCTTTCTCCCTGGATCACATGAAAGTGTTCTATTAATGTGAATTGGCTGATGTTAGAGAACACTATGCTGGGGAGCTATGAAGTGTAAGGAATCTGACCCAGGGAGCTGTGGGGCTATGACACATCAGCCCTTCACAGGAATTCTCGGTTGCTGGATGGGAATGACACGGGACAGGTCCTGTGCAGCACGTTGCCACTGTCACTGTTGTTGTTGTTGGGATATGGATTGCTGAAGGCAGGGAGACAAGTTCCACGTTAAACCAATAGAACTGGAATTTTACCCTCTGGCTTTCCACTCCAGGGCTGGAACTACCAAGTGTCAGGCTGTCCCTTTCACCTGACCTCGCAGGCAAAGGTTGGGAAAATGGATCAATTTAGCACGTGACAAATGTAAATAACAACAGCACTGCTGAAAGTGACAGCTGCCTCAAGAAAACACTGCAAGCCAGCACTGCTCTGTGTATTTCCTCAGGAATGCCTTGCTGGAGCTCAGAATAAACATCCAAAGCCTAGGAATACTAGCAGATTACCTGGCAGGATGGAGAGAAGGAAAAAGTCTTCTGCCTCTGTTCCATTCTTCATCCCTTTGCCTGTGTTCAGTTTTCTCTTGCCCAAGTGGGCAGGAAAGAGGGAACGTGGCTTTGTCTCTTCCCACGAGGGATAAGATGGAGCTTTCAGCCCACTGGTTTGAATGGAGGGGTTGAAGTCAGAGTGTTACATGTGTGAGGGAATAAATTACACGTTTATATTACATATCTCAGGGAATAAACCCAGTTGTCTCAACCATAAACCCCCAAAGCACGTGTCACTGCAATAGGAAACTCACACCGATCACAGAAATTTCTTTTATGCAGAGCATGTTTTCAGTTACATGGTACTTTTGGAAAATCCTCTCTTGGAATACACTGTTTCAGAAAGAAAAAAAAAAATTCATAATAGGTTGTGAGTTACAGGCCTTTAAACACATAAATGTAAATACATTCATATCAGCACCAGATATGAAGAAATGACTGCTGGGATAGGATTAAACCTATCATAGAAAGGCTTAGGTTTAAGTCAGTTGTTTGCATGGCGTTGGCAATGTCTAAAAGGGGATAATTTCCAGAGATTGCCACAAAAAATAGCGAATTTATGCATTTTCTGTGAATACAGAAATATTGGCATATTAAAATTTTTACATCCAAAAAATTGCCATGCAGTTACGCAAAATATGGGCATAAATCTTTAAAACACTAATTGGCTTTTTGCTTTTGCAAAAATCTGACATTGTTCCACATTTGCTTTTAATTTGTTTGTTCCTCCACTCAATATGTGCTGGACAGACCACCAAGGCTGCAGCTGTGTGGCTATTCTCCACTCTGAGGCATCATTGATATAGGTATATATTTCCTGCTCCTTCTTGCAAAGGTATTTTATTTTATTTATTTATTTTATTTTAATTCAATTTTTAACTTTTTTTTTCTAAATTGCTGTTTGATTGTAGGGAAAAAGTGGAAGGTTTTCAGCATTTTGACCTCCAGCAGCATGACTTCCACACATTGTTGTTCTAGTAGTCTGATGTCAGTCCTTCACTCAATTAAACGTTCCAAGTCCTTAAAAATTAAGAGTTTCTGCTGCCAATGAGGGTTTGATCTTGCCAGGATTTTTTCCTTGACATCCCACCAAATTGGGCCCCAGCTTTTTTCACGGTTCTGTTACTAATAGTTCTTTCATATTCCTTGGAAAATACCTTCTTGGACTGGCACAACATATCCTGTGATGTGCTGGGCTGTAACCTGATCCACACTGCTGAGGGAATATCTGCTGCCAGATTTTCACCTCCCACAGGATTAGCTGTAAGTACAGAAATAAAAGCTGCTGCAAGAACTAAGTATACAAATTCACACTTTTATGTTGCTAAAACAAATTTTCTAAGTTAGCTACACTCATTAAAAGAGTTTCCCCTCATCTGTGTTTGCTAGCAGAGCTGGCAGCTGAATGCCAAGTATCTCAGATGTTTTATTTCTGATGTTTTCAATTAGTCCAGGCCCCGTTTCAGATCACTAGGATTAACTTTATATCAGGAACAGCTATCACTGGGCAACAAGTTTTTTTGTTTTGCCATGCTTTTAGACAACTAATTTCTTGCTTTATCTCTCCATCCAGAACAGAAGCATTTATTTTGGTGTATTCAAGGGAAATGCAAACGGTTTGTGCTTTAAAATCATAAGCAACACTCCTAGGCAGTGACTAAACAGTCTCATTTAATGAAAAGTCTTTTTCCATGAATGCCTGGGAACATCTGCTAGTAAATCAGGGATATTCACATCAGGAGATCGATTTCCAGAACTGGACAAATGATTAGATTTGATAGTAAATGGAATAGTGGTAGATCCACATTGTAAGGACTCTAGATGAGAGCACCAGCCTGCTGGGCAACTCCCAAGCTCAGATGCACCATCAACCCCTCTGGAAATTCACCACCCAGCACCATCAAAAAACCTCATTATTGCTCTGTATTTGATGACAATGGAGATTAAGTTTTGCTTGCTGAAGTACAGTACCTGTACCATCATGGTGTATACAAAGTGTGCAACATTAGGAATTAAAATTCAGTTAGAGATCCTTTGCTAAATGCCAGAAACTCTACATTCATTTCTGCACTCTGAGAGGAGCAAAAGAGGAAATGGTGAAATCTGTACAGAGTGAAACTCTCCTAATAAATCTGAGATATTTATTTTATGATTCCTCTATGTGAGTCCTGTCTTTACTATGAGAATAAGGTTATTGTGTATATGCATGGATAAGAACTGAACTAACATCAGACAAAAAACAGTCTTGGTGAGTAAAGACAACTGGAAAACCTTGCAATCAACTGCACACAGGACATTTCTTCACTTACCATTTTCACTGTTGACAATAACAATTGACACAGACACACGATTATAGCCAGGAAAGCAGAGATCTGATCATCTGGACAAGCAGAACTCACAAAATAAAAATGCAGGGCAACATCTGGCAATATTGCAGAATGTTTAGTTCCCATTAAGCATGGTGAGATGACAGTAAAAAATTGCAACTCACATTTGCTAAGCCTGTATTCACATCCTGAATATTTTTTACCATGTGTTTGTGTACTGCAGTGTACAATGGGCCCCAGTCTCGTTTGGATCTTCTCTTGAGCCTTTCTGTGTCAGCATCCAAAAGCGAATTACTCATACTGAATTTCCAATGCAAATTTGACAGCACTCTGCTAGTCACACAAAGAACAGAAAATTGTTCAAGAGTTCAAATATAATTCGTTAATGTTCTACTGAAGTATTGCATGTTTTAAACATATCTTTTGAAAGACAGCTTGTGCATGGCTGCAGTCTGTAGTCCAGCTGAAGTACTGGTTTGGGGAAGCCAAAGTAGATCCATGTCTATATACTGAATCAAGCTGACCTATGAAGATATTTTATAAAATACTCCCAAAAATACCTTTAAAAACCCACCACAATCATTAGACCAACACAACAGTATTACTCAATAATGAAGGGCTAAGTGTTATGATTTACGTTTTGCAGGATTCATTTGAATCCCCTGTATCGAGAATAGTGTGATGAGCAGGACCAGGGAAGTGATCAATACTGGTGAGGCCACACCTCGAATGGTGCATCCAGTTTTGGGCCCTTCACTATGAAAAGGACACTGAGGTGCTGGAGAGTTTCCAGAGAACTCTCATGAGGAATGGCTGAGCTTGCTGGGGGTTTTTAGTCTCAAGAAAAGGATGCTCAGGCGGGGCTTCATCGCTGTGCACAAATCCCTGACTTGGAGGAGAGTGCAGCGAGGTGGGACAGGTCTCTGCTGTGCCTGCAGGGAGAAGAACAGAGAAAGTGGCTTCGAGTTGAGACAGGGGACATTCAGATTAGATCTCAGAAAATTTTTTGTCCCTGTTTAGGTGCTCAGGCACGTGGAATAGGTAGCCCTGATGGAGTCACCATCCGGGAGGTGCTCAAGAGCTGGCTGGTGTGGTTTGTGGTTCAGGGGTTACAGTGGCAGGGCTGGGTGGACATTTGCACTGGATGATCTTGAAGATCTCTCCTGTGGCAACACAGATCCTTTCCCATGGGAACTTTTCTCTCCTTCTATGTTTCTATAAATAAAGTTTTTATGTTATTGAAACGGCCTTTTGGATACAGGCGGTTCAAGCCTGGACCAATCAGTCCCGGGAGAGGATTAAATTGGTCCAATCCGAACGGCCCTCTGATATCTATATAAATTGCTAAATAAATAATAAAATCAGAATCTTTTGATCACCCGAGAGGTCTCGACTCTTCACTCCGCTAGCGGTCCAACAGCGACACTCTCCAACCCTGATGATTCCATGATTCTAACTAGATGGTCTTTAAATCCCTTCTAACCCGATCCCTTCCGTGGCCCTATGACTGATTTCGTTTGCCAGAGCACAGATCCCTGCTCAGTGCCTAGCGCACGCATTTCCATGGACATATCCCTGTACCAGAGGCGCTGGAACGAGCACAGCGCCGCTTTACCTCTCACTTCCTGACTAACGCAGGCATATCCATGGATTAGCGGCACTGGAACAAGCGCAGCGCCCCTTCATCACACATTTCCCCCGCTGCCCTCAGCTGTCGGCTGTCTCCGCCTCCCTCCTCACTCCCGCGGCTCTCAGCGCCCTCCAGAGGCGGCGGCGGCACGGCGCAGCGCAGCGGAGCGGAGCGGAGCGGCCTCGGCGGGCTCGGCTCCGCGCAGCGCCCAACGCCGCTCACTGCGCTCGGCCCCGCGGCGCGGCTCTGAACGGCTTGCGAGGAACCGAGTCAATGTCAAAGGAACGTTGAGAGCTCCGTAACCACCTCTGCAACGAGTGAGGAGGGCCCAGCCCGGCTTGCGGGGGAGCGGCCCGGAAGAAAACAAGCACCAGCATGGAAGATCGCGGTCAGGGCGCGGCGGCTCAGCCTCCGCCGGCGCTGCCCGCAGATCCTCCCCCTCAGCTCCTCTGAGCCGCACTGCGCAGGCTCGGCTCGCCGAGTGTGTCGCGGGCAGCCCGGCACACGCGTGGGGCGGAGCCTCCCCGCCGCATCCAGCGGCTCTGGGGACGGCCGCCGGCAGCACCCGGCCTGT
>VZRM01002830.1:189999-264526 GCA_013397955.1 Grantiella picta
GCTGGCGGGCGAGCGGCGGCGGAGGGCGCGGGGCCGGGAAGGGGAAGGCGGCGAGCGGCAGCAGCCCCGGCTAGCCCGGCCGGGAGCTTGGAGTGCTCTTATCCCGCTGCTCCCGAATGAGTGCGGCACAACTGAGCGGGGATTTTGCGGTGTTTTCCTTGGGTGTTTCTGGGGAGGTGGAGAGGGGAACTTTGCGCTTGTAGGGTCACAGAAATACAGGTGATTGCACCCCGAGAGTTGTGTTGAGTTTGGGGTTTTTACACTTAATGTGGTTACTAAAGTGAGTAATTGCGATATTTAAGAATATGTCAAATCTTTGGAGAACATTCATGCATAAGTATCCATTAGCTACTCAGATTTGCAGTAATCATAGAATCACAGAACAGTTTGGGTTGTAAGGAGCCTTAAATCCCATCCAGTGCCATGGCAGGGACACCTTCCACTATCCCAGGCTGCTCCAAGCCCTGTCCAGCCTGGCCTTGGACACTGCCAGGGATCCAGGGGCACCACAGCTTCTCTGGGCACCCTGTGCCAGGGCCTGCCCACCCTACAGGGAACAATTCCTTCCCAATATCCCATTTATCCCCGCCCTCTGGCAGTGGGAAGCCATTCTGTGTCCTGTCTCTCCATCCCTGTCCCCAGTCCCTCTCCAGCTCTCCTGGAGCTCTTTAGGCACTGGCAGGAGCTCTGAGCTCTCCCTGGAGCTTCTCCAGACAAACGCCCGCAGCTCTCCCCGCCTGTCCCAGAGCAGAGCTGCTCCAGCTAGTTCTGCAGAACTTGTTGTATTTTAAAGCCAAACCGTGGTCAGTCAAGTGTGTTGCTGTGTTCTTTATTTCAGGTATGTGGGCACATTCGATGACAGTTCAAGATTACCAGGATCTCATTGACAGAGGATGGCGAAGGTAAATTGGAAAGGAAAATACAAAGTGATGTTGTCAATTGAGATAAAAGTTAGACTCCACATTTAAAATTTAGAACTGTAGAAACAGTTTTATATCTGTGAGTAATTGAACTATTTGCCCAGTGCTCTGTGATCTTTTATAACATGACACTATGAAACAGGGCAATATTCAGTGATTTTAGAAGGATAATATTGTATAACCAGCAAAGAGTTAAAGAACTTGTTCTTTGATTTCTGTTACTCTTCAGGTGATATTTGGATGTGATTTTAATAAAAAAGCTTCTTCATTTATTTTATAGTATAAACAACAAAAAGTCAATGCATATCTATTACTATTTTCAGAAGTGGAAAATATGTCTACAAACCTATCATGAATCAAACATGTTGTCCTCAATACACAATAAGGTAAGAAACTCAAAATATACTTTTATAAGGAATTTGACCACTTCAGATATGTTCCACCATTTGTTTACTGCTTGAAATACATCATACTTCAAAAATTTATCTAATTTCAATGATACTTTTAATAGTAAATATATGCTGTTGGGTTTATGCAAAGGGACATGAGCTGCTCTGGGATATTTTCCTGTAAGGAACCTTGTCTGTAACCCAGAAACACTGCTTTTGCCCAAATAAGAGAGGCTTACACTCCTATTTTAGTGATTATAGAGATACATACACAAACATGCTGTTAGGACTGATATTATTCAGTAGAAGACAATGTGATTTCATTACCTCAAAAGCATTGATCAAACATTTGACCGCTTAATATCGGTAAACTTAAGAAATAAATAGAAATTCCAGGTAGAGTGTTATTTTTATAAGTGGCTCCTTAACTTCATATTTTTTTCCCCTGAAACAATCTTTCACGAAATGAATTGGTTTTTTATCTGTTTTAGGTGCCAGGCTTTGCATTTTCAGGCCTCCAAATCTCACAAGAAAGTTCTGAAGAAAATGTTGAAATTCATTTCCAAAGGAGATGTTTCGAAAGTGGCGAGTGAAGGTAAGAAACTCTGAAACTTGAGAACCTACACTGATATATGAAAGGAGGATTAATTGCCTGCTTGAGTGGTCAAATGGCAAATGGGTTTGAATTTTGTGTTTAGACCTCTGGCTGGATTGTATCTTGGCAGTTATTGAATCAAGAGGACTTTGGTAGCCCAAAGGCCAAATTGTGCAGGTGGCTTGGGTTATTGAAGAAAATATTTCATTGCTTTTTCCATGGAGAAGCTTATTTTCCTGGGCACGTCCTTGTGATCTAGCTGGGTGCTGCGGAGAATTAGATGCTGTTTTTACTTCTGTCATGAAACTGATAATCTGGGGAGGACTAATCAGACCAGTTGGTGGCAGAGAAAAGGAAGAGCAAGCAAAGAGGGTTTTTTCAGGTGACTGAATAGTCCCTCTCCATTTGTCCACCACCAAACCCAGCAATTCTCTGTGGTGGAACTCAAGTTGGTTCTGAATCGTTATGATTTGCCTCATTTGTGCGTGTATGTGGCATGCTAGGTTTTTTGGATCTTTTTATTGTTGTTGTTTTTTTCAAATTACGGCCTGAAATAGTTGACTGTCCAATATTAGTGGAGGAAATAAAACTGTTCTCCTAAATGAGTTCGTGTTTGTAATTCAGGGGTCATAAAGGAAACTTTGTTTTCAGACTATTGCACACAGTCACTTTATTTGTTAGGAAACACTTGTAAAATTGGAAACTAGTTAATTTAGTATTAATTTTAGTTGTGCAGAGGGTGAGCTGTGGTTGTACAGAGAGAAATTCACTCATGCAGGTTTTAATTATTGACAGAAGAGCCGATGGATTCCCATATAGAGGATGTGGCTGCCTGTGATTTTCCACACAAGAGTGAGTCCCAAGTCAGTCAGTCTGAACTGACTCCCTTGGCTGTGGATCACACTGAGACAGTGGAAAATGAAGATGAGGACTCAGGAGAAGCAAAAGAAGAGGGGAATGTGCAGAAGGTGGAATCGGATTCTCTTCAGATCTCTGCAGACAAAGACACGCCAGTCCCTGCAGAACCATCACGTTCAGCTAAAGCTGCTCATGCACCACCTAAGCCAGGTAATCACATTTCTGCTAGTGATTGGAATATGCTGTCATCATTGCATACCTCCTTGAAATCCCTTCATTTTATCTTGCTTAGTAAATTAATAATTGCTTTGTTTTATTCCCTGTGCTCCTCTCAATGTGTGGAATTAATCAGTGTAAAAATTGAGAGGTGCTGGGTGTTACTTGTAATACTTTCATTTGTATTTTGTTACAGTAAAAAGTTGTATTTATCTTCTTATCCTCTCCTTAAAGAAGACTGAGTCACTAGGATCTGAAACTTAGAGAGGGGAGATTCAGATTAGAAATTTTTTCTGGTGAGAGTGGTGAGGCCCTGGCACAGAGTGCCCAGAGAAGCTGTGGCTGTCCCTGGATCCCTGGAAGTGTCCAAGGCTAGGCTGGATGGAGCTTGGAGCAGCCTAGGATAATGGAGGTGTCCCTGCCATGGCAGGGGTGGAATGAGATGAGTTTTAACATTCCTTCCTACCCAAACCATTCTGTGATTCAATGGCTGCCTTCTTTTGGGACACGGCTGATTTCTGGAAGGAAGATAGTAAGGGGTGAGTGGATTATTGCCAGAATAATTCATTGAAGGTAGAATTGCTGACAGACACTTTGTGGCCCAGAGGGCACAGATAAGGCAGCCTTGTCTTACAAATTACGTTTCCCATTTTGCATGAAAATAAAGGGGATTTTCTGAGATGTGGTTAATGGGTACGTGGTGAGTGATGGTAGGGAAAATCCTAATGGAGACTTGTGGCTTTAGGGTTTCTGCCTGTGTTGGGACATCGTACTAATTCCTGATTTCACTCACCTGTTGCATGCTGTGCCAGTATTTAGGAGAGCAAAGTACTTTTGTCTCTTTCTATAGCATGGCTGATTTCGAATAAAATAATGTTTTCTTCCTTACTGAATGCTCATTCCTATTGGATCCAGTTTTCACCAGCTCAATCAGCAATTTTTGCATCTAAATAAACAGGAAAGTTTTCAGAAATGCTTGATCAGAAAACCAGTAGTGTTGCATAGAAGTTTTACACATTCCTGGGAAACTGTTTCAGATTTTTTGAAACTGTATTTTAGATTTTGATCTTATACAAACCTTTATAGCCTTTATATAGTTTGTCATTTATAGGATTTCGTTATGCAAATTTTTAAAAGCTCTCTTTTTTTAAAAATAAATAAACTGAAAACTTTGGCCTATGTTAACTTCATCTTGGAAGCATCTGCTGACAGCAGATGGCAGACTTGGGTAAAGAATAGGAGTGTAAAAACCTGCAGTGCTTTGGAAGAGGTGAGCTAAGGTCTTCAGTCAGGTTAAGAATAGCTTTGAGTCAGGCTTTAAACACTGGAAATGCAGATAAGTAACATTGTAGTGCGTTTCAGAAAAAGAAGGTTTACTTTTAGAGAGCAGAAATATTCACTAGTGTGATTCTTTTTGGAGGATTTAAAGAAAATATAAAAGTGAATAATAAATGCAGCAGAAAGCTGATTTAATTAATTTTATTTTTTTTAATGCTAGCTGGTGTCACAGGTCAAATTCAGTTTAAAATATTCCAGATAGAAAGATGTTTAGTTTTCATCTTGGAAAATGTAGACTTAGTTTGTAATAAGATTGTTTAATTGCATTTTTATTCCTTTATAAACAAAACAGGTCATTGTCCTCTAGGAATAATGGTTTGTTTCTGCACAGCTTCAGATAGCAAAGAAGGTTTGCTTATATCTGTGTAGGCACAGTCACTGCTTTAAGAAGTTTTTCTTGCTAATTTAGAGCTTACTGCAGATAGGAGACACGAAACAGATCCTGATACAGATGGAGGATTCATTATTCAAATGTATCATGAGTGTTTTAAATAAACTCTTCCTCTGACTTGTTTGCCTGAGGACAGGTCACACAGTGTCTGTAATTCCCTCGTATCTTTGCATTTGTGTTGCTCTAAAACTTGTAGTTCTTGTATTAGTAAAAAAGCAAATGGCTCAAGATGGGAAAAAGTGCATTGGTTTGACTGCTCTTTTTAGTAAATACCATTTCACAAATAGAGTTCTATAATTGGTTGATCTGTTAAACTGATAAACTGAATTGATTAGTTGAAACAGACAGTCTGAAGATCATTTTAAGCAAAGGTACAAACTTCTGTGGCCTTTCACTTTTCCATTACACCACCATAGTAGCATTGGCAATGTTTCTACATCCTGCCTGTGGATTCCAGGTGACAAAAAATAAGTGCTTTTTTTGCGGTGTGTATCTTCTACAGGAGTCTGTGTTGTGGCTTTGAATGCAAAACAATTCCCTGTGAATTTGGTTGCAAGGTTTTGTGGTTGTGTTTTTGCCCTTCAGTATTTCAAGTTTTTAAATACACCCTTGCCTTTGGGGTGAAATGGTCAAGGTGATCCCAGATTAAAGTGCTGCGTTAAATAGCTGTGGCAGAATCACTGCATTAGCTTGGCATCAGGTGTTGTAAATGTGAAAGGCCATGCTGAGGTCAGACCATAGTCTGCAAGAAATGGTAATTTTAGCCATTTCTTTTCAGTGGTTTGGTAAGGGCTGCTTGTTTGTTGTCAAATGCGGTGTTGAACTCTTTCCCTGTGCCCTTGTAGGGAAAGGGGCTGATCTGAGCAAACCCCTGTGCCGAAAAGCAAAGGACATAAGGAAAGAGAGAAAACTACAGAAACTCCTGCAGAACCAGATGGGCACATTAGAAGGCTCTCAGCTTCAAGGAGATCAAGCTTTCCTCTTGCAAAATTCTAAATCTAAAACAAACCAGCCTAAAAACATTGAAGACTTTGTTTCTGTTCCTTTGCCTGATGATGCACAGCACAAATTGGAGGTAATGTCTTGTTCACTGTTGTTGAGAGGCAAATGAAGGAAAAGTCTAGTTAAGGAGCTTCTGAAAAGCTTAAGTCTGTATTTATGACTTTATGGAGTAGGTGGGGTTTAAATCTTGAAATACATATGGTATTGGATGATGTATAACTGTATAGATGTAAATAGGGATCATAGGGGTTTATATATATATATATAAGTTCACACCTATGGTGCAGCTGAGCTCTGTTTAACCACAGGAGGGAACTCTTGCACTGCAGTCAGTCCTAGCAGAGGCCAGTTCAGATGCTAAAATAACTTGCAAATTAATTTCATGCAGTGTGACTTGAAAGACTTTGAATTGAGTATTGAATGATGAGAGAAATTCAGTATTTAGGTCTGCAGTGTATAAATACTTAAACTAAGCTAGTGAAACGTGACAAGGAACCAGTAACTTCATAAAATTAAATAGATAACAAGATAGTTGCTCTTTGCACACATCATTGGTGTGTGTTGATGTCTTTGAAAGCTTTTAAAAATGAGAGTAAAAAGGTTTCCTTAATACACTGGTTGCCACTACATCTATTAGAGACAGTAATCTGGAAGACTTTTGGACTTCCTAACATTTGTTAATCGTAAAACCATTTTTTGTGTTATTTTTTCCATAAGCTGGAAAACTAACCAAACATGAGTATTTTCCTGATCATTTTCAATGATGGTACTGGAAATGAAAATATTTACTGACTAGAAGCCATGAAATTGGTCCATCTCCCTAACTCAGTCACATTTTCTGATGAGTTGTTTAACAGAAGCACGGTGTTCATTTGTCTGAACATCTTCATTTAGAAGATGCACAGAGAACTGAAAGGCTTAAAAAGGATTTTGTTCTTTGTGAAAATAGAACCATTCTGAAAATTACATAGTTTTTGAAATTAATACGACCTTAGGTATATTTGAAAAGACATGCACTTCTGCTCATGTGGTAGCATTCTTTTGCTTAGGGAGCAATCATTTTTATTAAGAAGACTTTTTAATGTATAGATTATTTTTTAAAATTACTTTATTTTTATGTGTTTAACAGTGATAGTGTGAAGACTGATAACTCCTTATTACAGTTAACTCATAGCTGAGTATGGAAACACTGCTTCATCTTCTCTTTCAATATCAAAAATACCAAGAAATCCCCTTGGGATTATTGCCATAAAAACATGGTCTTTGGATGAAAAACAGAGATCTGAGTCTTCCAAGTCTTTCAAATATTTTTCAGTGTAGTGTAAGACTACAGGAGGGTATTTTAAGTAGCACAGAAAAATCTCTTTAAAATGGTCATCTGCATGCCATTTGTTGGTATTATGTCCTGAAAATTATTTGTGTAGTTCTTCTATAGAAATTTTATTTAATTTGCAGTTTAAAAATCTTCTGAGTTATTCAGTGCAAATATAAAAGCCTCCAGTAGCATAAATTGAGCTGAAGAATTAGAAGGCCATTTGCTAATATTAATTAAATTGTGATGGCCCTTGTGCAGGAGGTTAAAATTTCTCTCTGTTATGATGTTTGTATTATGTATAAATGTACAGTTACTGCATGATATTTCAATAATAAATGTGTTTAACTTCTTCTGAAGGTGAGGGTGGTGAGATCATCTCCACCAAGTTCACAGTTCAAAGCCACATTTCAGGAGTCTTACCAGGTCTATAAACGTTACCAGATGGTTGTTCACAAGGACCCACCTGATAAACCAACCATAAATCAGGTCAGAAGGCCAAATTTAATTTTATGCAAAGCTTCCCCTCCATTTCACGCGTCCTATTTCTAAGAGAAACAAACATGGATTTTATATCCAGTGTATATTCAGGAGCTTGTAAAATACTGTATCCATAAAATCAACATCCTGAAAGTGCAAACTCTTTTGATACCTCTTTGTGAGTGCCACAGATACTTGGTTTTAGTGCAGGCAGAACAGTTAGGGATGTTACAAGGGGATGCTGTTGGGTAGGAAATGGAGAGGGTGAGGCTCTTGGAGATAGAGTTGAGCCTTCAAAATACAAATCTCATAAAAGCTAAATCCAGCTGGACCCTCAGCCTCATAACTGGTCTCGTTGGCTTTGGTTTGAATGCTTCCATAAGAAGGATACAATGATCAGGGCCAAATGTGAGAAAAATTTTATCACCCACACAAATTGTTGGTTTAAGGTTCACCTGAGTCAAGTAATTCTCTTCACTTTCAATTTAAGCCTTTAAAAAGGTAATCTGTGCACTCCATCTAAATTACACGTTGTTGCTGGTTCTTGCAATGATCAGGTGGGGTGTAAGAGTGAACTGTCAGATGTTACCTCTCTAATATCACAAGGAAAAAAGTATCATGAATTTGGAGAAACTGTGTATGTAGCAAGAATAAGTAATTGTTGAACGAGGGCAATGAGGGATGTGCTATTAAAAATACAACATTTTAGAAGTCCTTGAGACTTTGCAATGAAACTAAAATTGGTAGTTGATTTGTTAGATAGAAATAAAAGCAGGAAGTTTTCTTGTTACTATATTTAAGGTGGAAAACGGACTTCAGAGGCTTTGAAGTGGATAGGAGGAGATCTTTCACTAGCCTGACCTTCAGAAGCAGCTTATCTGATGACGTGCACTCAAACCAGAATGCTTGTATTTCCCTTGCTCTGAAGGTGAGGTTAGTACCTGTCTCCTTTGAGGACCCCCAGTTCAAATCATCCTTCAACCAATCTGCCACTTTATTTGCCAAGTATCAGATGTCTGTACACAAGGACACACCTTCTGACTGTGGGGAGAATGAGGTACAGTTCACTGCATGCACCTTTCTGAAAACAGCTGCTTCAAATGCACAGCTAAATGGTGGGAGATGGTGTCTCTTAAAGCTATTCTAAATATTAAAATATTGAAATTGCCATTTGTGAGGGAAAGCGTTGAGTATTTTGGTAAATGTCTGTTGCAGGCTTCAGCCCGGGGTAACTGAGCTGAAGAGGGAGAGGTTAAACATGATTTGTAAAGAGGTTGTGGACTCAGATTTCCATTTGAAATAGGATGATGTTGTGGAAGTGTTTTTTTGATGGCAAAATCATCTTCTGCCTTAAAGTTCTTCGGTACCTTTTCTATGTTTCTCCCTAATTTTTCATGTTCTTACTTAAAACCTTCACCTGTTAAATTAAAAATCTCAATTTTCTTCCCATTCCATTGCTAAGCACACTGCTCAACTGGAACTCACCTTGGCAGTAGGAATAGTGCAAAAACACCTCACCAGCCGTTCCTCTGAGGCTCCGTGAGGGTGCATTGCATATGGATAAAACCTGCTCTTAAAAGAGTGTTTACAGGAGGCTACTCCTAATCTAATAAATTAAAAATAATTAAAAATAAATACTCGTGGGGCTCTGAACAAGCAGCAGTTCTCCTTTTCTCTGGCAGGTGGCACAACCTCTTCATTGGCAGAATTAATGACATTGCTACCTCAGATCTCTCATTTCTATCTGCTGCAGATGTACAGTTTTAATTATTGGTCAACTAATCAGGCTTTTCTGTTCTTGAGAGTGAACTACCTGCAGAGGTAAAACTTTATAAACTGGGGCTGTTTGCCAGGTAGAATTGTAAAACCGCATCAAAATACTTGGCTTTAGTTCAGAAGAGTGTAAGGAGAGCTTTTTTTTTTTTGTGAGATGTCTGTAATGCTACTCTGGAAAGCCATAAAATCCATTTCACTTTGTTTTCTAAAATAATGGGTCTCATAACAATAAGTAGTAGTCTCTGCCCTTTTTATAATTGCTGACATAAATGGGTTTAATTATAATAATGTAAGAATTGGAGGCAGGCCAAGAGAGATTGAGCTGTTTACTAGATTTGTACCAAGTATTACCTGGTCTGATGGGAGACTTGATTTTTCTGCTATGATGGAAGTATTTCAGTCTAGAAAGGTGTGTTAAGGACAGTCATGTTTCCACCACCTTAAGGTATAAAGGCTTTCCTGGGAATTGTTGTTTAATAGGAAGGAGATGGTTTTCTGTTGTAGGAAAAAATGTATCCTTACTACAGTTGTTGGAAAAAATGAGAGGAATTAGGGGGAACCTCAACAGATGGTGAAGTATTAAATAGCTATGAATGAGGTAAGATAGAATTGTGAAAAAAAGGTGAATCCCTGCCTATTGGAGAAGTTTATCCAAGGCTACTCTTGAATTAGCCAAATTCCTGAATTACTCATTTTTGGAAGCTCTGAAAACATTTTGGCTTAGTGTTTGTCCCATTTTTTGCATTTCCTCTGGCCCTTTATGAAAGTGCTGTATGTGGATCTTTATCTCATGTGGTCACCATGTCCCATTCCCAGTATAACAGAGCTGTTACTCACTAGCTTTTTTGTTTGTTTTTGTTGTTTTCTTGTTTGTTGGGTTGTTTTTAAAATAGTGGAAGTTGTCTCCATGCTTTGCATGAGGAGCTGTGTCTGTAACATACAAAACCCCCACAAATGTAATCAATTGCAAGGATTTGTTTGGGTTATTTCCTGTTTTACTGGTGGTTATATTTATCTTGTGAAATGAGTCAAGCTATAGGGAAAAGAAACTGAAATCACGAAAGCTTGGAGAAACAGAAATGGAGACTTCTCTAATGAACAGAGAGATGAGAGTAGGCTGAGCATCCTTATATTGAACAAACCTTGTTTCTCTGTATTATCAGTTGGAGCATAAATTACCGAGCTGATCAGTAGATCAAGAATAAAATAATTATGTGACCAAATCATGTGGGTGGGGGTTTGTCCACCTTTTTTCTTCATTTGTCAATAGAAAAATAAGAAATGCTGATACAACTTTGTCGTAGTAATTCGTGCAGAGAGAAATGGATAAATATGGCTTTGGAGTCTGTTTTACTTTTTAAACTGAGTAACTTCTAATAGTATTTGGTTCTATTTCTGGGAGAAAGTGTATAGATTAGTATATAAGAGGATGATCTGATAAGAAGAATGAGCTTGTGATTTCTATAATCCCAAGATTTGGCTCTTTGGATGAGACCATTGGATTGAAGGAGCTGTGTCTTTGCTTTGCTGAGAGCAATCCTCATCTGCAAATGTTTTAACTCTTGCCCAGCAGCAAATCCCTGTTCCTGGGTAAGAAATGCAAGGAAGGCCTTGCAGAATACAAATCACCTGGAAGATGTTGGGATGCAGCTCTGCCTCAGCCTCAGGATGATTTATAAATATGTGGAGATGGATATTTCAGAACATTTAGCAGCCTGAATCTCTTTTGTGTTTTAGGTAAAGTGATATGGTACATGAAATGGTAGATACAGGTGTGGAACTGTGGAAGTCTGGAGGCAAAGATTTTAGGTGAAACAAATACAGTCAAAACATTTTTTTTGCCCTTTCATCCCAAGAAGGAAATTTTGTGATCCCAATAAAATAATCAATGGCTAATTTGGATAGAATTAGATGTCTCTAGCAGTTCTTCTTCATGAAGTATCATCTCATCAGAGGCATCCCATTTCTGCCTCAGTGTCAGAATCCTCAAGTCTTTTTGCAGCAGCTTTTGTCTTTAAGCAACACAGCTGAAATGTAACTGAAACAAGCTATGTGGCAGCTACACCAGTTAGAAAACATTTCCATAAAAGATCATAAAAATTCTACAGTAGTTTCCAGAAAGAGCAAGAGTGAGCAATTTATTGCTGTTTAGACCTCCTGAAGCAAACCTTTTATTTAACTTTTCACAAGGGTTTCATAATGACAAACTTGTAGAAAAACAGTATCTGTCTGTGCCCTGGGTGAAAGTAGCTGGACTCTCTCTTTGCTTTGTGCTTAGCTAAATATTTGTCTTGGAAGAAAAGAATTTCAGGACACACAAAAGATACACTGTTTGAAAAGGTGCAAAAAATTACTGAAATACGTGTAGTGGGTTTTTTCTTTCCGTTTTTTTTTTAATTGCTTCCCAGGAATCCACTTGAACTAATAGAGAAAACTGAGTGAGTTGGCTGGGAAATGCCAAAGAGCACGTTCTGATCAGTTCCAAGCTGGTATCAGTTGCAAACTTCTAGGTCTCTCTAACCTAATTTCCTCTGTTATATTTTAGTGAGAGAATGCTTAAAAATCAATAGCCTTTGTGGTTATTTTTAACCTTCTATCCATTTTTATACTGCTCGTGGAAGTTGTGGCAGAATGAGTATTTCTGAATCAGCCTAATGCCTTCTGCTTATTTGTGTGGCCCTTGTGACTGCAGTGCTGTGGATTCATGGATTTTATCATGAAATGCCTATAAGGGCCAAAGAATTTAGGCATCCAGACAATTAAGTAACTTCTCCAAAGTCCTATCGTTTTCAGTTCAGATTCTTTTTGCATCTCAGTGTATATTGTCCTTCCTGATTTTGCCACTGCATTTTCGATGTAAATCCATATAAAATTAAATGATCTTTACTGTGGGACTGATAAACCTCCTTTATACTGAGAGGAAGTTTCTTCTGAGCGAGAAAGCCAAGTGACTTTGGTCATTCCATAAAGGAATTGAAATTGTGACTGAAATGTATCAGCAATTATTTCATTAGTCCCATTCTTGCACTGAAAACTACATTTGAAACATGCATTTAAACTTTAAATCCCTCTTTCCTTTGTAGACTTTAAATCCTTCTTCATATGTTTTGAAGGCTCTTTCTTTACTATCAGGTCTGTGGATATCTCTGAAACTCTATTCCTTTATCATTCCTGTATTTTTGTAAGCCATTGTTGGAAATAGAGCCACTCCTAGGATAAGTCTTTGATTCCTCTGCTGAACTCTATTTTATTGCCCAGTTCAAGGAGGGTTTGGCACCATCTTTTCCTATAAAATGCTACATTTTGTCCAATTTTCCTGATTTCTACAGAAAATTCAAGAACTTTGATAATTTTTCAGCTCAGTTTTGATTTGGTTGCCTATATAGTTCCTTTTCATTGTTTGTTTTTTGTTGTGGGGTTTNTTTGTCTTTAAGCAACACAGCTGAAATGTAACTGAAACAAGCTATGTGGCAGCTACACCAGTTAGAAAACATTTCCATAAAAGATCATAAAAATTCTACAGTAGTTTCCAGAAAGAGCAAGAGTGAGCAATTTATTGCTGTTTAGACCTCCTGAAGCAAACCTTTTATTTAACTTTTCACAAGGGTTTCATAATGACAAACTTGTAGAAAAACAGTATCTGTCTGTGCCCTGGGTGAAAGTAGCTGGACTCTCTCTTTGCTTTGTGCTTAGCTAAATATTTGTCTTGGAAGAAAAGAATTTCAGGACACACAAAAGATACACTGTTTGAAAAGGTGCAAAAAATTACTGAAATACGTGTAGTGGGTTTTTTCTTTCCGTTTTTTTTTTAATTGCTTCCCAGGAATCCACTTGAACTAATAGAGAAAACTGAGTGAGTTGGCTGGGAAATGCCAAAGAGCACGTTCTGATCAGTTCCAAGCTGGTATCAGTTGCAAACTTCTAGGTCTCTCTAACCTAATTTCCTCTGTTATATTTTAGTGAGAGAATGCTTAAAAATCAATAGCCTTTGTGGTTATTTTTAACCTTCTATCCATTTTTATACTGCTCGTGGAAGTTGTGGCAGAATGAGTATTTCTGAATCAGCCTAATGCCTTCTGCTTATTTGTGTGGCCCTTGTGACTGCAGTGCTGTGGATTCATGGATTTTATCATGAAATGCCTATAAGGGCCAAAGAATTTAGGCATCCAGACAATTAAGTAACTTCTCCAAAGTCCTATCGTTTTCAGTTCAGATTCTTTTTGCATCTCAGTGTATATTGTCCTTCCTGATTTTGCCACTGCATTTTCGATGTAAATCCATATAAAATTAAATGATCTTTACTGTGGGACTGATAAACCTCCTTTATACTGAGAGGAAGTTTCTTCTGAGCGAGAAAGCCAAGTGACTTTGGTCATTCCATAAAGGAATTGAAATTGTGACTGAAATGTATCAGCAATTATTTCATTAGTCCCATTCTTGCACTGAAAACTACATTGGAGACATGCATTTAAACTTTAAACCCCTCTTTCCTTTGTAGACTTTAAATCCTTCTTCATATGTTTTGAAGGCTCTTTCTTTACTATCAGGTCTGTGGATATCTCTGAAACTCTATTCCTTTATCATTCCTGTATTTTTGTAAGCCATTGTTGGAAATAGAGCCACTCCTAGGATAAGTCTTTGATTCCTCTGCTGAACTCTATTTTATTGCCCAGTTCAAGGAGGGTTTGGCACCATCTTTTCCTATAAAATGCTACATTTTGTCCAATTTTCCTGATTTCTACAGAAAATTCAAGAACTTTGATAATTTTTCAGCTCAGTTTTGATTTGGTTTCCTATATAGTTCCTTTTCATTGTTTGTTTTTTGTTGTGGGGTTTTTTCCCCCTTGGGAGGTGTTTTTAGCAGGTGGTTCTAGCCTTACTGAAAGTCTGACTCATTTTTACTTTTTCACTGCACAGCTTTATGCTTAATATTGATTCTAGTCTGTTTTGGGTAAGGAAAATTATTTTGATTCAAACGTGTCAGAACAGAGGTGATGCACTGGATTTGTAGGTTTTATGACTTGTCACTATTTTGTATTTTATTATGAGCCTGGCACATCTATAAAAAATAAAGCAACCAAAGTCCTTGGTTTAGTTTAATCACATTCAGGGATTGAATTTAAAAAAACAAAAAGAAGAAAGGCCCAAATCCAGTATTCATTGCTCACCCTTCTGTATCCCAAGAAAAAGGGCAAGTACTCAGTTTTCCTTGACAGTAAATTGCAAATACAAGCAAACTCTTAATACTGTCAAAGGGGAAATGATAAATGAGTGTTTTTTGCGATGTCTTCTCATGGAATATCTCAGACAATTGAACAGTTCTTGCTAATGACACCTGGAAGGTTTCCTGAGAAGGCTGTGGTGTCCTTGTGTGACATCAGGAACCTTCACTTCCACAAATCCCTGAGCTGCCAGGGGAAACCCATTGCAGTTTAGCATCTGAATGTCTTCCCCCTGAGTAAAGGGAACACTCAGGTGTTAACACTTTATTACCTGCTTTATTACCTCTTTTTAAAGCTGTGCAGTGCTTTTGCTGCAGCAAGTAGCTGTGGGTTGAACCCAACCTGCCTTTTATTTTTTCTGCCTTTGTTCTCCCTTTGATTTCATTCTCAGTGATGTGTTCCTCTCTTAGATTTATTAATTATGTTTAAACTTACTCCCCGTTGTTGAGTTGATTCTTTGTGGCAGCTGTAATTAGTTTGCACCAAAGTAAAAATGTTGTGGATTTCATATATATTATATAGCTTTTAAAAGTTTATGCAAATCATTGGAAATTAAAATTAGAAAAGCATGGCTTTGTGAAAGGAATTTTAATTGTGCTTGTGTGACATATTGAGTTATTTGGCATGCAACATCAGCTTTTGGCTGTATTTCTTTCATAGTTTATTGAATAATTTTTAATTGTGTTCGTAATAATCCTGCAGCATTAGATGAGTTTGTTAATTTAGAAACTGATTCTAATGTTTTCTTCTTTTTAAATAAATGTATAGACTACTTTAAGAAAATTTTCTAAGCTCAGAACTTTACCAGGTATCATCAGGTGAAATAATTTATAACAAGACTTGCAAAAAAAAAAAAAGACTTTGCCCTTCAGATTGTGATTAATGCAAGTGCAGTTAAAATTTTTTTCCTACCAGCTGTAAGAGCAGAAGTTATGCTTAGATACACTTGAAAAGTCACCCTCAGAGCCAAGGGATTGGACAGCAGGGCCTGGAGAATTGATAAAACTGTTTGAAAAGTGTTGTGGGCTCAGTTTTCTCACCATGGGGTTTAGCTTACACTATAAAGTTAAAGTTACAGATTAAGAACTATTGGGGGTCTTGTGACATGAAAATTAATAACCCATGGTTGATTTTTTCCTAAAACCTGCACTTTCTAAAACCACTGGCTGTAGGGACTGATGCACTCACAGTGTAGGAATTTGTGACTCTGTATTTTTATTACAGGAAAATAACTCAATCATTCAAATTTTTAATTGCCTTTTTTTTCTTTAAATATTATCAGTGTTTTTTTCCTTATCCACCAAACCAAAATAATTCTAGAATTAGTTAAGATACCACAGTCATTTGTTTTTCCAAACTCTGGGTAATTTAGAGTGGTAGTGGATCTGAAATGGTAATTTATAGGAAATGCACAATCCCCTGCCTTCACCATCACCGTATAGAAATTCAGTGTTCTTCCATAAAGTCTGCATCCAAAGGTTTATCATCCATCCACAGATCAGCAAGACACGATAAGCAGGATGAGGCAACATTTTACACTGTTGGCACTTTTCATTTTTGCCTGCCTTCCTCTCCTCCCCTTCCCTGGGAACAATGGGATGGCTGATAAGCAATCACCCCAATTTTTTGTATTCCCCTTTAATTAATCTCAGAGCTTAATGGAATTCTTCACAACAAAATCTTGACCACAGTCAGGTTTTTGTAGGTGTCTATATATTTTCTTTTAATCTAACTTTTAATTAAAAATTCCTATTTACTATTACTTTGCAGTGTGGGAACTTACTAAATCATCCAGCCATTACAAGAGGGGGAATTAAACTGTATTAAACTGCTCATTTAACAAGGGAATGTCTGGGGTTAAACACATACCAGAACTTTGCAACGTGTTTATTGTGGAGTCCACCAATAAGGAAGTATTTGTATCAAATAAGTAAATGATAGTAAATAAGGTTTGTATTTTATTACTCTAAGAATTTTGGACTAACTCCAGATCATTAAAATTCTGCCTTTTTGGCTAATTATCTGCAGCACATCATGTTGTATTGAGTAAAAAATCCAGGTTTGAAATGCTTGCACTTTCAGGAAGTTGATTTTCTTTCTTCTCTTTTCCCTTCTTCTTCTTTAAACTTAAAATGAGCTTGCTTTTGATTATGAATGTAAATTGACTTACTTAATTTCTGTTCAGAGTTCCGAGGGCCCCCAGCCCCCTTGCTTTGGTGGTAGGGCCAGTGGAACAGTGGGATTAGACTCTGTTGCAAGGAGTCACAGAGGAGGATGATGTGTAATTTAAAATAAAGGACACCAGAAGCAGACCTGTATTACAAGGTGATCATTGTCTCACATCACATTTGTAAAAACCATCTTCTGTTTTATAGGAAAGCAACTACTTTGCATAGTTAATTATTACATCTATTTGTGCTACTAAACCGAGTGTGAGAGTTTAAGAGTTTAAATGAAATTTCCATAAAGTCTGATGATGCTTTTCAGAGATGTGGATTTGAAAGAGTGCATTTGACTATTAGTGTATCCTAAAGTACTGCTAATAGTTTTCTTTCTTTTCCTGCTTTGCATATTTGGGCTCTTTTCTTGGGCATATGTTCCTGCTGAATCCACCTCGATGCAGTTCACACGATTCCTCTGTGATTCCCCTCTGGAGGTATGTATTCATTGGGGATGGGAGTTTTGAAATGAATGTATTTAATTTATTTTCTTTAATGAATGTATTAGTGTTCTCTACACTTTCTGTAGACAGCCAACTGTTGTTAGGGGTGGTGGAGATGGGTGGCACAGAATTCCTGTTTCCCCAGCTGGTAAGGAAGATACTGCTGTGTTTCCAAAGGAGCCTGAGGACTCCTTTGCTGGTTAAAAAGCTACAAATTTCATAGCACTGCATTAAGAGACAGAAGCCCACCCTACGTCTTTCCCAGTTTTTGATTTATTTCTATGGAAAGAAAAGAATGAATTACTAAGTAACTTGCTAAACTTGTACTTGACTACAATCTGAGGTAAAAGTTGAGAGATGCTGCTCCTTCATTTCAAGTGAGCAAACTGCCATGGGTTTCTTGCAGTGTCTTTCTTGTTAGCTTTCAAGAGTTCAGGACGGCGTGACTGTAATGAAATTGTCAGGTTATAGTAATTACACTGGTAATTTGATATGTCGCAGTTTGAGTGAATCCATGTGTGGAGGGTTTGTTGCTTTTCTCTGCTGAGTCCACTGGCCTTTGCATTCCTGAAAGCTGAAGAGTAATAGAGCTCATTAGACTTTATAGGAAAAGGGCTTTTATCACCTCGTCAACTCAGGCAGCAGACTGCCATTATATTCTTAATTTTGTATGGCTACGTAGATGTTGATGCACTCTACCCTGCCAGGTTTATACCCATATTGTTTCTTACAGACACTTTTTATTGACATTTCGAAGCTTGAATTAAATTTTGTGTGGCACCACTACAGATGTCTTCAATTAGATGAAGTTAAATAAAAGGGGTTATATATCAGAGGCCAAGGGATTCTTGAAATTCTTTATTCTGAAACAGTTGCCACAAGCAAATCTAGCAGTGTGTAGTCTGTTTACTCTTTTGAACAAAAATAATTTAAAATAAAATTTAAACCTTACATGGTTTCAATTTGTAATTTTTTTGAATTTTTAATGTTATCATTAGCTGCAAATAGTATGAACAGCCAAACTCTTCCTGTCTTTTTTATTTCCTCATTTTATTATTCAGTTTAGTTTCTGCTTTGGCTATGGTCTCTGGCACAAAAAATAAATGCTTTAAAGTAATGATACAGTATGTAGTAGCAGAAAACTAGGCAGTTTTCTAGCAGTAAACAGATCTTGGTTTGCTGTAACATCATTCCGTCTTCACTGATTCACCTACCAGTCTGGAGAACGTAATAGATGCAGCAGGATGGAAAGTGATCTGTTCTCTGTTATGCAAATGATCATTTGTTCTCCTGTTATCCATGCTGAGATGCTTTTGAATTCTGAAGAACTGAAAAATGTTTGTGAATCTCGATCTTTGCTCTTCAAAAAGCTCATCAGCTTCTGCTTTGCATTATTTTGTTTATTGATATGTTCTCATTTTTAGGAGATCTAATAAACTAGAGTATTAGAAGTCTGTAATTCCCAGGATCACCTTCTTACAAGGTCATCTACTCACATTTGATGCACTGCTCAGGACTAAAGCAAAAACTCATTTCATTTAAAGATTTTGGCCAATTGGGTGTTATTTCCTTGCCGTGGTGTAGACATCCCCATGATGTCTGTGTGGTTGGACCCAGCATCTCTTGTGACTGAAGCCCCTTGAGCCTCACAGCCTCACTAATCCTCTCAGCATTTTCTGTCCCTTTCCTGACTCAGTAGCTGACAGTGTGGCTCACATTCTAGACTCTTCCAGTCAGGCACAGAACATGCCCTGTGAAAAGTGTCCTACTAATCCCTAAGGAAAGGAGGATGGAGTTCTGGAGAGGAAATGTGTTGCTAACCAAGAGATAGAAATCTACCACGTGGCAGGTTTGTGTGTGTGCCATTGGGAAAGGAACTGCTGGAATTAATCACTTCATTTATTCAGCAAATAATTTCCACTGGAGTGGAAAAGTCAAGGGTTTCCTGGCTTTTTTTTTTCTTACTTTGCTAGCATGGATTTAATATCTTCCTTTTCCCTCCATGCACAGCAGAGGGTAAAAAGAAATTTCATGAAACCACCCAGAGAAAAATAACCATGCGTTGTACAGGCAGGACCTTTTTTTGGTAATTATAATAAGCAAAACACCTCTTAATATTAAAGTAAAAGAAAGATTAATGTGCTTTGAAGAAATTCGAGTGCTCTCACCATCATTGAAGTCCAATTATACTCATTAAGTACACTTAGGTACTAACTGGGCAATATGTAATGCCAGTTCTGTTCAACATTTAAATTTTAATAATGGGTTATAAAAGGTGAGCAATCAAATGTGTGCATGGAATCATTAGCTAGCAGGATATGAAGACAGGTAGAATTAATGTGTAATGGAATATATTGTACTTTTCTCTGCATGACATTGTAAACATTGGAGAGAAAATTGTGGTTTGGATTTTGTCCTGGATTTTTTCAGTATCATCAATATAATAATTCATTGTATTGAAATAGGACTATAAACTGGTGATTTTAAATAATTTTAAATAATCCCTCTAGATTGATTCCAGGGCTAATGTAGAATTTTGGGTAGACAAGGTGAGCTCTTTCTGGTGGGGCTTGCTCACCTGATGTCACTGCTGTATTTTACATCACCCTTGACAAACGTGGTCCCAGGGGAGATGTCAGAGTGTGAAATGGTGTAGCCTGCTGCAGGAAAATGTTTCATACTCTAGACCTGTTTCATGCCAAATTGTCTAGATAGTGCACAGGAAATCAAGTTAAAGAAGCCAAGTATTCATTGAGAAATGGGAGAAAATGTAATACTGACAAGCATCACAAAAGATTACATTGTATGAGATTTTTGAAGGAGGAGGGAAATCCTACTCTTTTTAAAATGTTATTTGCTTAATGTAACAGAGATCCTTGAACGTTTGCCTGAAATCAGTGCTGTGCTCATTATGTTTGTTGCAGAACATAGACTCTCTTATGTTCATGACATTTCACTGTAACTGCATTAGTGAAATAGCTGCAGGTTGTACTTCACTGAAAGTTTTAAGTGATGTTAATATTTCAGTTTGCAGAGGTCCAGTCACCAAACCCATGTGCTGCTCTTTGGAGGTTTGGGGTCAGACACAGACACAGCATTTGTTTAACTTCAGAAGACTTTGCTTTGAGTGGAAATCTTTTCTGTGTTGGCTTAGACTATCTTCTTTAACATTCATTAAATCCTTTATGATGAATTTTTGACAAAGAAAGAAAATCTATTGTAACTGAAACTTACTTCAGCAAGTCTGTGTTCTATTACCAACCACATTTCCCCGTGGCTTTGAGATGTTTCATTTTTCTGTCACTGACTGCACTCTGAGAAGGGAATTTAACCTGTGCTGAGAAACCCTTAGGGAACACCTCTTACTTGACTGTGTCCCTGCCTGAAGGTTTTACCACTGACCATGTGATGTCATTTGACTCTGCTGAAAAGTTGATGATCCTGAATGAAACCATAACTGTTGGATAAGTGGGCTTTACCTGAACAAGAGAAACCCAGTTTAATCTGATGTATCTGAGTTTAATGTCCTCACATACTGCAGATGGAGCTCTCAAATGTTTAGTCATTTCACTTTCAGAGTGTTTGTGGCTCCACATCTAGTTTTATGCTGTATAACTATATAAAAATGCAGACATATTGTTCTGTGGCCTTTATTTTGGAACTTGCTGGTTGGCTAAGCCAGTTGAAATGATTTTTGTTCACGTGATTGATTTCTTTTGACACATGTGGTTCCAATTAGGGTAACTTCTCCTGCCTATCATCTCTTCAGTCTGGGCTACTGTATCAAAATACTTGATTAAACCCACCTTCTGCTGTTGTAATGCAAAACAGTTGGTAATAGCAGGCAATATTTTCAGATTTATTGAGTGAGAAGCAGCTTTCTGAAGACCTGGCAATGCAGTGAAAAACATGACTAGATGGATAATTAAGTTGAGCACAGTGGAATTCAGGATTAAAGTAAACTTGACGTGGGAGAAAATGGCATGCCAAAGTTGGTTGTGTAATACCGTTTAAATTAGGGAGATCATTTTCTTCTTAACTCCAAGCATCAGTTTCTGGCTCGAGGTTCTTTACCCCATCCAGAGTCAAACTTCAGTGCACATCCAAAACCACAGCACACAACAATAGCCAATCCCTTGGTGCTTTTGCAGGATTTGCTCTGATGTGGGCTGACAAAGAAGAGGTTCCGCAGATTTTGTCGCGGCACAGTTTCAGGTTCTTGGGCAAAAGGTGTTTTGTTAGTTAAAGAGAGTAAACATCACATAAAAAATAAGCTGTTCAGGTTTTTAGTTTAAATGCTTCTCTGACGTAAATTTAATGGCCACTCCGAGGAGCTCAGTTTCTGTGGCTAAAGTGCTTCTAGTGCTTGGGGACGTGGAGAGAATCTGCAGGATCCTTGCTGTGACAGGGAGTGTTGAAGGCACCAGGTCTGCATGTAAAAATGCATTAATAACTTGATGGATCACACTGGTTTGTCATGTCAGTACTATAGATGCTCCACGGCAGAGGCTATTTCTGATCCATGTTTGGGATGTGTGGTATGCAGGGTTTACCCATCACGACTACGGCAAAGGTCACAAATGATCCAGGAACTTTTCAAATGCCTTTTTCCCTTTTTCTAAATCCAGGTGGCCAGAGCAATTTCTCACAGCATTACTTCTGTGTTACAATTCTCCTTAAGATAGTTTTCATGCTGAAAGTTTGTCAGTGACTTACAACCCTGTTTTGTTCTTGCTTAGGCAGAGCATTCCCCAAACGGACCGGAATGTGGCTATGGCTCTTTCCACCAGCAGTATTGGCTGGATGGGAAGATAATTGCGGTGGGTGTCATTGATATCCTGCCCTACTGTGTGTCCTCAGTCTATCTGTACTACGATCCAGACTTCTCTTTCTTATCTTTGGGAGTCTACTCTGCATTACGGTAAGAGGACATTTTTGTTATCTGGTTGGAGGGAATAGTAGGAATTGATACTTGTTTCTAAATTCGTGCTTTTATTTTTGTCTAAATATATACTAGTGGCACTATCTTTAGCAAAGTAGTTCTGGGGTTGGTTACATTCCAAATAAATTTTTAATCGGCTTCTTTGACTAGGTATGTATCTTTCTAGTTAGCTAAATACTTTTACAGACTAAAAAAACACTCATAAACAAAATGCCTCGTTTTTATTGCCCCTGAAAATAATTTAGTATTGCTTGGCTTGAGCAGGAAAAGCCCCTTTTTTGTTTGAATAGAAATAATTTTTCCTTTGACCTTTTTCTTAGCCCAGTCACCAAATGAAATTAATCACTTTTATAGTTTTATGCACATTGAGATCATAAATAACAGAGTACCTAAAAAGCGTTGTCTTCTGAATTAGTGGTCTCCTGCTGTACTAGCACTAAGTGTATTTTTCAGGTGTGTTAATCTCATTATCTTTGTCTTCAGAAAGGCTGATGGAGAGAGTAATCCTATGAATTTTAAAGCCTTAAATTAACTGTCCAACATGGCCTTGCAAAACAGTAGGAGGAGTGGGTATTGCTTTTCACTGTGAATAAAACTTGTATGCGAAATTGCAAGTTACTGTTTTTCTTCCATAAGCAATTTTATGATTCCATTGTTATTATAAGTGGAAAAAACCCAAACCTAAATGAGTGGAAATAATTGTGTAACTCTATTTTTTTTTTGTTATGATTTTTTTCTTACATGAAATAAGCTGTTCTCAGACATGTGGTGTTCCCAGGGAGGTTCTCATGACGCAGCTGGGTTTGAGCCTCATGCCAGACATGTCTCTTTACAAGTTTGAGTGTGAGAAGCTGTAGCACAAGTGTTTTTACCTGTTGAGATTTGCACTGCTCTCTGTCAGGTGCAGAAGGAGCTCTGGAATTGGGAGATTCCAGATCCTGTTGAGAGGGACCTTTTCTGGAGGTGCAGCTTCAGCTGTTCAGTGTCACCCACCAGGGTGGGTCAGTGGCACCATTTGCACTGTGTGAAGCACAAACGTCATTTTTAGGAAACTTCTTACCACAGTTAGCTCACAAACTTTTGCTATAACTCATAAACCATGTGCAAACTAACATCTCAAAGGTCTCATCTGAATTTGCGATCAATTTTTTGATTTTGATGAGGATCTGACAATTTTACAGAATTAATCAAAAATCGAATGTGGAAAAATGTTGGAGTTCCTATGATTTAGAATTGATCTTTTTTGTCTTAATAGTTAGATTTTAAATACTATGCTATTTCATATGCTAGATACTTGAAATTAGAGTAGCTTTTCCCTTGCAAGAGGAACATACAAAACACTAAGTCCTAAGAGTTTTTTTCGTATATGTATATCTCACATTACTTTATGTAACAATAGACTGACATAATCCATGCTTATGGATTCTTGAAATTATTTTAAATTTTCTACATAATAAATTTAAAGCTTTGTCGCTGCACCATGCGTGCACAGCTCAACTTGTGAAAAAGCAGCTTGTAAATTCTGCAGCATTTAAGGCTATAAAAACGAGTTCCCAACAGTCCTAGAGGGAGCCAACCTCGTTCTTCTTTCAAAAAGGGGGAAAAAAAAGTTGAGTTTTGGAGGATTTAGGAAGTTGCAGAGGAATATGATACCTTCAAAGCTGTTGCCAATTTTGCTCCGAGGAGGTTGAACTGCACTGCTGTCACTTCCACTTCATGCCATTCTGAGACCTCTGGCTGCTGAGTTGTAGAAAGGATGGGATTTGAGGATCATTTGAAATGTGTAGGCATGTAAATAGAGAGTGAGGGGAGAAGAAGCTGCTTGGAAATACCAGCCTTGCCAAAGGAAAAAAAAAAAATCAAGAAATACTGAGTGATACCAATTTAAGTGGTGAAGAACTTCCAGTATTTGTAGATGCTTCCTGTACGGATGTACTCATATCTTGGGCCATAGAATAGTTTGTGTTGGAGAGGACCTTTTAAAGATCATCTATTCCAACTCCCCTGCAGTGAGCAGGGACATCATCTTATCCCTTTGACTCAGAAAGTGAGGACCAACATCAGTGCTCCATCAAATTTGGTACAAAAGTAACCTGCACAGTTAGAAATGCTGTAAAAATGATCACTGTAGAGGAAGCACTGGCTGGGTCTTTGTAGTAACAGTGCTTTCCTTGTGCCAGTAAAATAAAAAGCAAACTTGTTTTGGAATACACGTTGACATTTTTCTTTCAGAATAAATGAGAAGATCATGCTAACAAACATGGGATGGGTGAAAATACCTTTTGTTGCATAAAGATGGATGTTTTTACATGCAAATTGCTGGAGCATAAGTGATAGAACAAACAAGAGGCTTATCCTTGCAGCTTATTTTTTTAAAAACACTTCTGATGTTTTCCTGAGCCACATTAGCCAGTCCCTGTGCAATAGCTGGGCCAGGTTTCTGTAGAATTCCAATGTACATGAATATTAACAAGAAACCTATTAAATAAAGGCTCTTAGTCACTTTTATTTGAATTTCACATCAGGCAGTTGGCAGACCAAAACACAAAAATGAAAGTATTTTTAAGCCTGACATAGTGTTGTGCATTTCGGTGATTTGTTTGTTTGGTTTCCAAGTATTAATTTTCAGTTTATTATGTTGGGGATTTTTAAAAACACTAGTTTGGTCTTTATGATCCTCATTTTTTATTTTATAGAAGTCTAGTCCTTTAAGTAGATCAAGAGCCAGGTAGCTGTAAAATATTTCAATATGAAGAGCTAAAATGACTGTAAGAATTGTATTCAAATGTAATTAGTATTTTCTTTGCCCTCACAGGGAAATTGCTTTTACTAGAGAGCTTCATGAAAAGGCTCCTGATCTCTGTTTTTATTACATGGGTTTCTACATTCATTCATGCCCCAAAATGAGATATAAGGTAAAGTGTGTTTTCACTTATTTCCTCAGTGTACTACTATTCAAAGCTTTTGACAGCGTTCATAGTAATGTAATATTTTGTAATTGTCATTTTGGATTTTAATGTGGACTTTATATGGTTAAATTTGAATATTGGTTACTATTTAACTTGGCTTAGGAGTTCTTGGTTTTTTTTTTTCTAATTTAGCTGCATGTGCTATTTATTACATCTTGGCTTGAGAGAGCTTTTCAAGGCTGTCAGATAACAGTTTGTCATTTGGTTACCTGGCTATCTCGTGTTTACAGTATCTCTTCCAATACACTAAAATTCTCCCTTTTTGAGGTTGGCATGTTTGTAACTGTTGCTTAGTGACTCCAAGCAGTGATAAGATGCCTTTGTGGGCTTGGCTGGGTTTTCCTCTTTATTTTTTGTTGGAGGCTGGGGACTTGCTCTGCCCATGAAACCAGGGAGAGGTTTGGTGAGCAGTGATTTCGAGCCAGAGCAGATTTTTGAGGAGAATCCATAGAACATTTACAGTAACCACTCTGACTCCTTTGTAACCCCTGTTAGCTTCACCTTTGTTTAGCCCTCCTGCTTGAGAGTGTCTCTCTTGTGGTTTTTAGATCCTGTGAATGTGCTACCTTTTCTCTTCAAATATAGCATTGCTTCTGGGTATTAATATGATACAATTTCAGAGTACGTCACCAACTTGAACCAAAGGTTCTCATTACCTTCCCTGCCCTTTGGAGATATTTAAAAGTTTGGGGTGATTTGTTCATGACGAAACAGTGCAATTTAACAGCCCTTGTCTCTCCTACAACCTGCATGGTTGAAGACTTGTAAAAAAAATGGATTATTTTACCAGGGCACTTAAGAAATAAATCTGGCTATAATGGCAAAAAATATCCCAGCTCTGAAAGATAGCATGGCTAAGAAAATTTGGGTTCAGGTGCTTGTAGTGTTTTACTAAAAACATGAACTTTGTGTACGTGGATTAAATAAAGCTCATCATACATGAATTAGTGCTTTAAAGGAGCCACTATATGTTTGTATTATTTATCCTAATGGGGTTTGTGTTCTGTTGAGCCTGTGCTGCAATTTGAAAATAACTGCATCAAGAATATCACACTCCCCTCATTCTTCTGGATTCCATTCTTAAATAATGGAAACTGATCAGACTGTAATGGGAGTGTTTTACTTTACTTTTTGTTTCCTTTACAAAAGCTCTTTTTCTTCCCTTGCTTAGAGTTAATGACTATTTGATGTGACTGTGATTTGGTAGAATATACATTTTAGTCTTCCAGAAATCTATACATCAATGTGCTGAGGTAATTAAAGCTGGAGCAGGGAGTGGGGAGGGTAAGGAGAGAGATGTCCATGTATGATTAGAACACACACAGACACATGGAGACACTCTTGGGAGAGCAGTAATCTAATAAATTCATTGCAAATATTTTATATTTATTTTCCTGGGTGTATTTGTTTCAGAAGTAGACAGAAATAATGCAACTGAAAATCAGGTTGACGTTAATTCTGTGGTTCTGCTTTACCCCTCACTGAAATAGAGCGCTGAACCAAATTACCAAACTGAGCTCTGAAATGCATCTGGATAATGCTGCTGCTCTTGAGAAGTGATTGGGAGTGGTGAAGTAGGGTGGGGAAATACTGACTTTGCAGATTAGGTGATTTCAGTAATGCCTGGTTGACTCGGAGGCATTGCATATCAAAGACTTTGCTTTATTGCAATTTAATAGAGATGTTAGAGGCTCCTTTCCCTTAATGATGTTATTGTGGGTGAGTGACAGGCTGGAGGGGACTGTTGGCAATCTGGTGTCAGGTAAGAAATTAAATGATGGAAAGAAAAAGGAGCTGGAAAGCTAACCACTGGAGTTTTAGCCCTTTTTTTTTTAATTCTCTTTGCAAATTATTTGCTCTGGGATGTTCAGAAATGGAGGCTCAGCACAGCACAGCAGCACTTCTCTGTGTGAGCAGTCTTATGAGAACACAAGTACTTATTTACTGTGAAGGCATGAGATTTGGGAAAGAGTTATTGGGGGTCAGTGTGTGACCATTTCATCTGAAGGATTATCTTTCCACAACTGGTACCATTTGGGGTATGAATAGTGTGTAATCCAGTGGAAGATTGGAGGCCTGAATGTCCTGGAAGCACATCCCAGAGTTGGGATTCCTCTGGCACAGAACAGAGTTGGAGAATTCTGGGTTCTCAGGCAGGAAGATGAATGGTTAGAGTATCAACTAACCCATGGATCAGACATAATTACAGAGGTTTTTAAAATAAAGCTCCCTTTTGACTCACTGTTCCCATTCCTTTTGTTCCCAAGCTGCCAACATTTGATTGCAGTGTGATTTTAAAACAGTGGATTCCCAGTGAAGTTACTTTAGGATGGGGGAAGGGACTAAATTGCAATATTAAGATTTTTTTTTGTTCCTGTCTTCTCTCAGACTTGTTCCCATGTATGGGTTAATATTTACAAACTGGTAAAATAAAATCTACATTAAATTGAGACAAAAGGATTCCTGTAGTTCTATTATGTTAATATGGAAAAATCCAGTGAAAAACCTTAAGCAATGGCTTTGTTCCATTTTTTTCTGGGTAGGTCAGGGTAATACAAGATTAAAATGGTTCTCTGAAGAATTTCACGACCTTGTGGGAAACCTTTTCAGGCTCTGTTAGATGTGGTGGTTCTCATGCTGGAAAGTAGTCTCCTTGAAAATTTTCCAGGAGTCATAAGATGCAGTCTTTTCCCTAATGAATTTTGGAGTGTGTGATAAAGTTTTAAATATAAGAAAGTATTTTACTTGAAAATGAGGTTGGTCTCAGGATTGCTTCTCTTGTGTTTAGGTCCTGTCTGTGTACTTGTTAATGTTTTCAGTGAAATGCAGTTGTTTACAAGCATATTTATGGAGTTACAGACATAAAAGAAGCACCTTTAGCAAACAGCCATATCAGTGAAATGCTTGAGAGGACCTTGAATGTTTTTTCCTATATTGATATTGTCTGTTTTATCCCCCATCTTTCAAGTAAAAAATTTCACCCCATGTTTCACTATGTTACTAAATTCACATTTTCCAGTCAGTACTGAATTCTTTGAGATCCTTTCTGTTCTTTCCATTGCAGTCCTTTGATACTGCTTTGGAATCTTGTGGTGGGTGACACCAAATAGATTTTGGAGTTGTGTTTCTTGTATCAATAATAAGCATATTCGCTGTCTTGAGTTTGCCACTGGGCCTCTGTTGACCTTAAATTGCTTTCTCCTCTGAGCTTTTCTGTTGGGAAGGATTTGTTGGTGGCATTTTCTCCATGAGTTTCCTTAGTTTTGTTAAGCTGTTTCAGTGTTGATATTTGCATACAAACACTGCAGCTGGAGCATGGATCAGTCCTGTTTTTGGTCAAGGATGTGCTTCCCCTGAAGCCACCCCACTGCTGCTGGTAAATAATTCCCTGAGCACTTTGAAGTGCACAGCAGATTGAGTGTCTCCTTGCTGTGTTATCTCTGTGTGCCATTTTAAGACCATTCTATGATGTGAAGAGGTGTTTTGACTGAAACCTTTATCCAGACTTGTATGCAGGCCAAAGTAAATGGAATTATTTCAAACAGTCTCCTTCGGTATCAAGTCATGGCCAGACTTCAGATAGATGGAATACTAGAAAGGGCTCTGAAATGTCAAAAAAGAAACAAAAGGCTGATTCAACTGTGATTAATCATTCTTAAACTAAATACCTCAGACTGACTGTGGTCATAAGCGGTGCCCCTGGAATTTTATGGCACTTGAGAGCCAATTTCTTTGGCTGCCTTCAGGAATTCCAGCATCACTCCTCGTGCAGCAGTGAAATGCATCCAGTGGTAGCCTGGATGTCCACAAGATCCACAGAATTCTGGCTCATCTTCCCCTGTCCAGACTCTGTCACCATGTCTGACTATGGAATTTACTTCAGGTTTTCAGTAAGCTCGGATTTGCTGTGTAAACTGAAATTTGTCACCAGTTCTGCACAAAAAGAGTTTACTCCATGTGTGATCTTTTTATTCATCCTCCTTTCCTCACTGGTATTAACTATTTACCTTGAAATGGGAAAATATGATGAGCTGGGAGTAGTTTGGAGAACTGGAGCTGCTCTGCTCTGTCGGCCCTGAAACTAGTGGCTTTTGCAGGATTAGTTTTGTAAGTTTATAGGAATAAATCTGCATTGCAGTTAGTGCAAAACAACTTTTGATGCAAGCAGGTCATAAATAGTCAACTAAATATCCTGAAAAGTCAGTGCTTGTTAGAGAGTGCCGAGTTGTTGCTTGCAGCACCATTTGATAATAAAGAAATGAAATATCTGCATTGTAAAAGCATTATTTTCTCTAAGAAAGCAATAAAAGTTTTGGCAGCACAGTGGTTTTGCTTTTTTTGGCAAGACTGTTAAAAACAAACAACAAATAATAAAGACAAAATCATATAGTAATAAAGCCCTGAGAATTATTAATTGCACAAGTGGGGAGGTATTCCCTGCTTCTGTGGGTGTCTAATTAACATCATTTTTATCTCCCTCCTTCCATTTCCTCACTGGACTTGCCCACTGGCTGGGATCCTCCTCTACATGAGCATCAGCAGCTAAATTGAGCATTGATTTCTTCAGAGCTCTGATCTTTCCCCAGCTGTTCCTCCTAGTGGGTTTAGTGCCTGAGGAGAAAGACTACCCTAAATTCTACTGGAGTTTGGGCATTAAAACCCACAGGGATTTTGAGAAGTCATTTCGACTGGCCAAGACTTCCAAAAGGATGTTGGATTATTGATTTGATGTACATGTGTTAAATGCTTCTGAAAACCAAGCTGTTTTAATATTCCTTCAAGGTGTGTCTATATCTCTGTACATGTGTTTTGTCAAATGTGTTTTGACTAGAAGGGATATATGCTTTTTTCCATGGGAGAAGGCAATTGCTCTATTCAGGATTGCAGTGTCCCTTACAGCTTGCTGCTCCCTTCTTTTTTATCTTTTCTCCTTTCATTTCTTCCTTCCCTAAAAACTTTTTCCTTTCACCTTTCCTTATCTGAAACCCCACACCAAATGAATGGAACTCAACATGTTGGAATAAACAGCAGTGGGAATGTGGGACAGAATAAAAACACCATGTGTGAAAAATTATTAGTTCTTGATGTAATGCCATTGATAAATGTTTTAAAGCTTTTCGTATTTACTTTAAACAGCTTCTTACAAAGTGTTTGAAGCTACTTTCTAGGTCTCGTTTTTCCTGTAAGACATTTGTAGACAGGTTATGAAAACCACATTATTATGAGCATCAACAAGAAGGAATAAGGATATGTTCCATTCTGGATAGTAACAGCTATAACTGAATGCTGACAGGGGATTTCTACTGAAAATATAATTATTTAAAGCAGAATACCAGTTTCCATCTTTATTTCCATGTTTTCATAGCAGGTAAAGATAGAAGAGGCAATTATATCTTTATTTTTTTTCCCAAGCTGTTGGTTTTTGCTGCATGTAATTGGTAAATTGTTGCAGTTTTTCCTCAGTACAGGTGTTGAAGTTGTGCAGAATTTCACACAGCATTTTTCTGCAATCCCATTTTTCTGCTAGAAACAGACACAGATCTCAGCCATGTCTTTTTGCCTAACTTTCTTTTTCCTGGTAAAACATTTTCAATGACGATTTACTTTTTTGTCAGTTAGAACTCCCTTGGGAGAAAAGTGAACGTGTCCCTGGGGATTTATTTTTCTAATGCTGGAAATTCAAGTTGTTTACTTGAAGTTTGTAGCAGAAATGAAGTGAATATTATATGTATGTTTATGCCTGATTTTATTATCTCTAGGCTTTTATCAGAGCAGAAGACATTTGTTCCATAAGTCTCAACTAATCTCTGAAGTCAACAAATCTCTTTCTCATTATTTCATCTTGAGAAAATAAACGTGGTTTGGATCAAGTTATGTTATTTTCATGTGGTCTTTAAAAAACCCAAACATATTCTGTATATTCAGATTTGCAGTTCAAATGTTGTGAAGAATAAACATAGAAATGTGATTAATGTTGCATTTACCACCTACATTTCCACATCAGCTGGGATGTGTTCTACACATTTTACTTGTTACAGGAATTCTATTAAATTGGGACTACTTCACTTTTTTTATTATTTTAATAAATGTGATTTTATTAAAATTAATATTAATTTGTGTAAGATTTAAGTGAGCTAAAATCCTACCTTATTTTCATAAAAACCCAAGAGTAAGAGGCACAGTTTGTTAAATTAATGGCAAATTCTATATTGGTGGATATTTTCGGAGTTACTTGCCTGTAAAGGGGTTGCTTGCTTGTCTCTGTCAAAAGGAGCTGCTCGAAAGATTTATTCAGGATCATGTTCATAAACCTGAGGCAAACCATCTCCTGAATGATAGTAGCTGGTGGAAATTTATCATGTCTAATTCATGACTCAGCATAGTCATAAACTCACTGCTTATTTCTGACTCACACTAAATCTTAGCTGAAGGCTCATTTGGGGACTCCATAGCAACCACTAGCAGTTAAAGTGAGAACTGTAAATTGTGACATGCAGAGAAAAAAGAGCTGTGGATTTTGTTTGGTTGGCTTTCTTGGGGTTTTGGGTTATTGTTTTTTGTTGGGTTGGTTTGTTGTTTTTTGGGGGTTTTTTTGAGGGGAAATAATACATTTCACAATTCACGTGTCTATAATCTTTTCCTTCATTTGAGGAATGAGGTCAAAATTCCCATTTCAGAATTTTTCAGTTATAGTTCTATAAACCCATTAGTCCTTCCTAGTTAGTGTAAAGATGGATGGAATTAAGAGTATTTTAAGGTTTCTGTTGAGAAAATTAATTGATGTAGTGCTGCTTTGTCAGCTTCACTTTTTGTTGATTTAATCATTTTGGATGGTCCTCAAACACTACTTACCACCCTTCACTTCTGAATTTTGTATCTGTAACTCTCTCTTTGTGGGAATTCCCGAAAATGAGTGAATTTGAATACTCAGAGATGGACATCTTGCAGAGCTGTGATGGAAAAGGTCCCTACAGAAAAGTCACATCTGTCACCAAAGTGCAACTCATCGAAACTTAATTTTATCTGTGCACCCCATTTATTGAAGGTGGCAACACTTGGAGTGTTGGATCTCTCATTTAACTCCAAACCCAGCCGCTCTTATTTTTGCTGTTTTGCTGATTATATTAGCTCTAATTAGGCAATACTGTCAAGTGGAATTTATTTGGTCTGAAAGGCTGGAGCTCCTGCTTCTCCTGGCTCTGCCATATTTCACTTGTGCTCTTTACAGTAGGAGCTGCCTGACAAGCCAGTTAATCTACACATGAGATGTTTTTTCTCCAGTTTTCCAGGAAAGGTTTAATGGGAGATACTGTAATGAGGCCTGGTTTAACTAAGACCTCATTAATTTTACAGAGGTATCACAGTACACTTCTCTGAAGTGTTACATGTAATCTAGATGACAATTCATTATTCTGAATGATTATTTTCTTTGTCTGAGTTTGTTTAGCTGCCGACTGTACTGAGTCTCCGAGTAAAAGTATAAAAAATGAGCAAAAGTATATTAATGAGGTTCTGTTATTTATCCTCAACCCTGATGTTAAGCACAGTCTAGTTTGCAAAAGGTCCAGCATCAGTACTTGGATGGGAGTGAGAGTCCCAGAATCCTACAGAGGGGAGTCACTGGGAGCCAGGAGGGAAAAGTGGATTTTTTTGGATTGTGCAGTCCATGCCTTTGCTGCAGCACAGGTTCAGTTCTATTTGTGTTAACTTTCAAAACCTGTAGGATGTGTGTGCCGAGGGCCTCCCTGCATAGATTCATGCACATCTCTCTGCCTTGGTGAGAGTATATAAGAATATGTATTCTTACATGTTCTTGTTCTTTAGTGGTCATCCCACTGAAATTCTTTTTCTTAATGTCTCACCTAAGCTTCTCTTCTTAAAGAATAAGATTATTGTTTCTTGGTTGTTGTTGTTGTGTTTGATTTTGTAGGTTTTTTTGCAGCACCCATCTTTTTAAACCTGATGGCTACCAACGTGTCTCTTCATGGGCTTCTCTAAAAACCCCAATTAACCATCCACCAAAAATACCCCTCCGTTCCTTCTTTTCTCCAAATCTCATTTTTTTAAGCGTTTTGTAATTTTTCTTTAATGCCACCTGGAAGATTTTCATCAACCAATGTATTTTTGTCCTAGAGAATGGTGGCTAAAATTAGGCCCTTGGATGCTGAGGTCAGCTTGTAGCATTTGTTTATTTAACATGAGTTACTGCCTTCATTGTTCTAAAGAAGATAGTAACCTCTGTAGGCAAGGAGAAAGGGTGGAAAGGAGGAGGAAAAAAGGGAATTGTGCAACTACAAAGTTTTCAGAATGGGCTAAATTGGGACGTGGGCTGAGTTATTTTTAGTGTCAAGGTTTGTGACTACGTGACTATGAAAGCAAATGTGTGTGTGCTGTTGAATTTATCTGCTGTCCTTTCTGCTTTAGCTAAATCTGTGTTAAAACTTGAATTTTTCTTTCTTTTAGGAGAGAATATTGCATTAAATGAGTTGACAGAGCATAGAGGGTTTTATGGTTTTTCCTTATAGTGCTTATGGAGTTCTCCTGGATGAGTTTTATCTTCCTTATTGTAGTAAAATGTACAGTATTACAGTAAATACCAGAAGTGCCAGCTCAGAATAACAAATGAAGACTAAAAACCCAGAGCAAGGCTATGATAGTCCTGGGTTGCAGATGATGGTAATTAATTGTGTTTTCACACCACCAGCATATCCTTGGTAGGGGAGCAGATTATTTCTTGTTGTCCTGTGGTAGTCAGCACTGTTATTTAGATACAAGTAATTTAAAAACAAATCTATGCTCTCTTTAATTTGGGTTAGAGACAGTAGCTGGAGTTTGAGGATCCTGGCAGGCTCTTGGGTGGTGCTGAGTTTTCCCAAAAATCCATGAGGGCTCGGAGAGGCTGCAGAGAGCAGGGCCCCAAGCAGGAGAGTCAGTGGAAAAACAAAATATTTTTGTTATAGCTTCTTGAAGGTTTTTTTCTTAATTTAATAAAATCAGTTCCCAATGGCTTTCAAAGGTTGCCTTATTGTGGAGACCTGGGAGCTTGATGAGTTGTTGTCTTTTGTGTGCAAATTTAAAAAAACCACCAAAATCAACAATCCGAAAGCCCCCCTTGGTGTTTTCAGACACTGCCCCGAGGTTTCTGCTTGTCCTGTGAGAATTAACCACTGCCAAAAACTTTATTTTGTTTAGTTGTTCTCAACTGAAGAGCTGAACTGTTCTAAAAGGAATGATTGAAACTGTTCAGAATAGTTACTTGCTGTGTTAGATGTGTTGGATAATTTGGAGATTCCTACTAGAAAAGTTTCAAGGGAGTAGATCATCTTCAATAGCATAGGATACTGTTTGCTTCCTCCCCTTTTCTTGTTCAGAATAAAAAACTTTTTCACAAATAACACTGAGATGAAATGACAAAAAAAGGGTGTGAAAATGACTCCATTGTCAATTAACTGAAGAAGAATGGGTCTGTGGAGCAAAAGTACATTGGACCCAAAATCTATCTTTGTCCCAACACAAATGCCCTGTTGTTCCATGAATGGACAGAAGACAAGATGAGCTTTTTGTTCCACTGATCTGTGGATTTTATTTATTTATTTAAGCTATTAAGGCTAGTGTTCTCAAGGGCTGCTTATTGATAATATGGGCAGTATGGTTGATCCATGATTTATTTCATTATTTTTTTCTTTTTATGTTCTTTCCATTTTAGTCTTTTCCAGTTGGCGTTGTGTGGCTTGTCATTACTTCCTTTCGGGGGAGGGAGGAAGGTGGAGAGATGTTTCAATATATTTTTAGAGGCAGACGTGTTCAGAAACATTTTTGGCTACTATTCTTTAGATGTGTAGATCTGGATTCAACTTATTTTGACTCAAACTGATTAAAGTTTTAACCACCTAAGCTTATATTATGCCAATAAATAATTGACGTAACATATGCTAAGCATACAAGTGTTTAAGACACTTTGCTGTCTGTTTTAGAAGTTAAAAGTGCAGGGAAATGCATGAAGCTGATTTCTTGTTTCGAGATATGCACACATGTGAGTACAGGGTGGAGCTTTATTGATTTTAAAATAAAGCAAGGTGATTGCCAGGGCCATTTTTAATAATTTTAACTGGAAAGCAGGGACTGTAAACTGTTAGAACAACAACAAAGTGCTTGACTTCTGTAAGTGTGGTTCTATTAATACTCCCCTAGTTCTGTATTTGGGTGGATGTTTAATGCACTCTTGAATGACAAGGGTTTGGAATGATCAGGACTTAATACAGCCTATGGTACAGTTACTGATTCCAGCCCATTTGCCTTCAAACTTGTTTTTTAACATGAAGGGTGTTTATAAAGCAAAGTCTCCAAACATCTGGCATAAAGAGAAAACTGAAGTGTTGATGTTTCAGCTCAAAGACTTCGGGGCTACATAATGTTAAACAGTCTGTTTTCCTAAACATGCAAGTAGACTTTTGAGTACCTTTCAGTGGCAGTAATTCAAATGGAAGCATAAAGGTGAATATGTTCTGCCCAACTCAGAGGAGTGTTGGGCAGTTTTACAGGGCCACGAGCTTAATGGGTGGAAAGCTGCATGAGGAATGACTGCTACAAAATCTCCCACTGTAACTTCATTTTGTTCAGCTTCTTGTGATAAAAATGAACTTACTTAACAAGAATTCCAGGATTATAAGTTTAATATTTTGTTTATAATTAAGGAGACAGAGATTAATAACATGAGGAGGAGTTTGAAAACAAGTCAATGTCCAAAAGAACATGTTGAAAGGATACAATTATTTTTACTGTATTGTGTCCTCAGGCAGTTATCATTTCCTGCAAAACAGCTTAGCAAAAATTCAGTACATCTCTATCTAGCCATGTTTTTGGTGTCCTAATTCCTACATTTGTTTGGTTCCCTATCCTTGGATTCTTTCCTCAGTTTCTTATATTTAGCATGGTCTCAAAGGGAATGCTTTGAAGCCCTGGGGCTCTCTCAGTTTAGTATTTTTTCTGACAACTGGTGTAGCTACAGTCTGGTTTTCAGTTTGGAGTGTTAATGCAGAGAAGGGAAGCAAAGAAAGCAAATCATGTGTTGGGCTCTGGGGACACCTTAGAGCTTCTTCTAGTGCCTGAAGGCTCCAGGAGAGCTGGAGAGGGACTGGGGACAGGAATGGAGGGACAGGACACAGGGAATGGCTTCCCAGTGCCATAGGGCAGGGATGGATGGGATCTTGGGAAGGAATTCTTCACTGTGAGGGTGTTGTAGGATTGCCCAGAGAAGCTGTGGTGCCCCTGGATCCCTGGCAGTGTCCAAGGCCAGGCTGGACAGGGCTTGGAGCAGCCTGGGACAGTGGAAGGTGTCCCTGCCATGGCAGGGGGTGGGATGAGCTGAGCTTTGAGGTCTCTTCCAACCCAAACCATTCCACAGCCTTATGATTCCAAGATGACGGGAAGCTGCACAGCCTGTGGTGGCAGTTCAGATTCTGCTTCTCACAGCACTGGGGCTGTTGGCTCTCACAGGAGATGTTTGGGCTGGAGGTGGACATGGTCCCACTTCCCACTCTTCCAGCCTGGGACACCACATGCCATCAGTTCTGGGGTGGCAAAGCTGCCATGTGGTTGCAGAACAGGCTTTTGCTTCCTTTAGAGCCTGGTGCAGGGAGATCAGGGAGGTCAGACCTGGTGGCTCCAGCTGAGCCCTGTGCTTTGGGAGCTCCTCGTGCCGCGATGCTCCCGAGGTGGTCGGGTGCTCTCCTGCCGAGAAAGGACTCCTGGGAGAACACAGAGGCTTTGTTTACAAATTCCCCTCTCCCAGCAAACAAAGCAGGCTTGTTGAACAAACACTGCGCAAACAAAACCGACCTAAAATTAGAATGCTTGTTTCATGAATGAAAACTTACTATGAAAATAAACATTTTTAGGGACAATAGAAGAAACTTGTTTTAAAGCACACGTGTTTTGATGGTCCAGAATTTTTGTGCAGATACTTGTTGATGCTTTGTGCAGATAGCTGTTGCTTTGCTTGCTGTTAAGGTTTAAGTTCTAACACATGCTTGGAACACAGTGGTAAAGCAAGCCTTTTTATTTATTTATTCAGTTTTTAATCTGCAGATGTGAGGGAGACAAGTGGGTTTAGGTTTTTTGGCAGAGGTGCATTACTCTATCCTTGTAATACAAATAGTAGACACCTAAAGACTGACATGTATCATTGCCTTTTTTCCTCCTTCAGGTTTTTAGTGTGAATAACATCTTTGTGTGTGCATTGAGGATGCATTACATTGAATTTCATAATGTTATTTATTCAAGATCCTGCAAAAATGAAGGTTTTACTAATGAACTCTCCTGTGTTGCTGTTGTCTCTCTTTGTCCTACAACTTTACTCTTTTTCTTCTACCCCCATAGCACGTATGTGCTATTTTTTTTTTTTTTTTGAGGTTGTTTCTTCAGTACTAGGCTGTGTGCATTTCAATGTTGAATTAAAGATAAAATACTTGGCTTTTACTAAATTTTTTATTGCTGGTCTTAAAAAAACTTGTCAAGTCTATCATATATTGGTAGAAAGCCTTAAAGTTAAAAAATCTTGCACTGTTCTAAATTACTGACTTCAGAATGTTATTTCTTGTTCTTAGATGTATGAAAGCAAATAGAAATTAAAAAAGCTGCACTGACAAATTTTAAAGTGATATTGTTTTTCAACATGATCTAATTGCATAAAGTTTGAAAACCCCACATAGCATATCTTAATCTAAAGCCAACATCATGCATCTGATTTCTTAATTAGGGGTATATTTCAACTTGTGAATATCAGTGTTTCACAATTTGCAAAGCTGTCAATTAGTCTGTTATTTATTATGTCTCGAAATATTCCACAGGCTGAGTCAGTAGCTGGGCACGAGAAACATGAAATTATTTATTCAGTGTAAGGCTACCCTCACCCAGACGTCCTTGAGCAGGTCTTATTTTCTTGCCCTCAGAGTCTGGATGGATTTTTGGCAAGTTCTGTGTGGTTTTGGCTGGGTTTTTTGGAAGCCTGTTGGAGGCTGGAGCAGGACTTTGGGGAAGTCTAGGGCAGGAGTGATGTTCCTGTGGTGTGTGATGGTCTGGGCAGAGGGAGAGCTGAGCTCCAAAAGGGGTCTGAGGGTCTTGGGGATGTTGGAATGAAGGGTTGAATTTTGGAGGTGGGCAAGGGAAGGTTTGGGGCTCCAGGGAAAACTCTCTGAAGAGAGTTGTTGGAGAGATGTTAGGGAAGATGGGGAAAGCTTGGACACTGATGGGCGCTGGGGAAAATGGGCTTGGGGCTAACCACAGAATATAACACCTCTGAAGAGAAACTGTGCAGGCAAAGAATTGTCAAAGATGTCCAAAACCCAGAGAAATGGATGGGCAGGAAGAAAAGCAGGTTTCCATGTGCCCTGGTGGTGCACAGCCCTGAACAGTTTTATCCAGCAGCTGGGAATGTGCAGTTGGATTAAGGTGCAAGAGCAATGCATGTGTTGTGCATGGATGAAATGAGTAAACTGGGGAGTTCACAGATACCTGAAAAGTAAAGATACAGAATATACCTGCTTTCCTCATGTTGTCCTTTAGAACTGTTGCTTTAAAAGATGAGAAAAGCCAGGTTGGAATTGAAGTGAGTCTTATGACACAAAATAATTTCTTGTCATTTTCACAAAAGATTAAGAAACTAATTCACTTTGGTTTACTGTGTGGCACATCATAACCACAGAAAATGTTTTTATAAAATGAAAATTAAAGATTGTGCACCTTGCCCTCCCACCCATTTCTATCATGCTGGTGGTTTAATTCTGTTGAATTTTAATTTTCTGGTTCCCACTGTGCAGCTGTACAGAAAAAAAATTAAAACATGCTCCTTTTCATTTAAATTCTCTCAATTTAATTTTGTTTATCTATTTTTCCTATTAAATAAACATGGTGTGTAGTGTTTTTACTTTGATAACTACATAGCAGAAGCCTTTTTTGACAGGGAATTAATTTAGTTTTCCTGTGGCATATGTCCATAGGCTACAGATGAAGGGTGTTCTTTTCGATATCACTGCAGCTAGTGAGCTATTAATGAATGTTTGAAGCTGTTTGATATCAGTGTGACAATTCTGTGTCTGTGAGGGTAAAGCGTGGGTATGATCTATTAGGTTGTGCATATTTTTCCTGTGATTATTTCACCTTACATTAAATATAAGAAAACAAACGTCAATATTTAAATTCGTGCATTTAATTTAATGAACTCCAAAAATACTGTCAGTTTATGGCAACCCTTCAAGAGAAAGATATGGGATCCTCATGATTGAAACACTCATTTATTTTTCTTGGTTTTTTTCTTTTTTTTTTTCCCCTCTTCTTTTGCTTCTCCCAGCTGCCAAAATAAACTCCTTTTGAGATAGACCTGAGTCAACAGAGTTGGTGTGTCTCTAATGAAGCATTCCTCTTGAGGCCCCCACTTGGGTTTTATCTTTTTGTCATAGTTCTATTTAATCTCTCTTTCCAAGTTTAATGCTAGGGTCTCCTTAAGAATTTCTGCTGCAGATTCAAAGTAAACAAGGTCCATTTCAGTAATCGTATGATTTTTATTCCTCCAAACTCTGATTTTTTGCAGTAAAAAGGCAATTCGTATTACATTTTTTTCTATATATAGATCAAAAATATCAAGTTGTTGAAAAAGTTGGCTAAAATTCAAGGAGGCTAATAGCCTTCAAATGTACAGGCTTAACTCTATTTTTCTTTCCCACTTTTAATTTTTTCAAATTGTTCTGCTTTTTTCAGCATTCTTGAATAGCTTCTCTACAGACAAGACAGACACTGGCTCCCAGCTCCAGATCAATCTGTGTGATACCATCTTTAATTAGCCTGTTCCCAATGGCAATTTCCAGGAGATATTAGCTGATTTGTTATATCTTATTTACAATCACAAAATCATTTTTCCTGGAGAATCTTCTGAATTCACAGGGAATCTCAGTCTTGTGTGGATGTCACTGTTCTGCCAGTTTAGTGTCACTGATTGGAAATATTAGTGCATGAGAGAGATAAAATGGCAATATTTGAAGCTATGCAGTGTTTTAATATTCTTGGTGGCAGCCTCTGCAATTCCATCCGGTAGAGTTTCCCTGGAAGTAGCATCTCATATCAGCATCCCTTATTTTTGTACATCAAGCACAAAGTTTCTGTAACATTGAAAGCTCAACTTGGTTTCAATAGTCTGTTTTAATGAAGTACCATTGTGTACAGCACAGATTAGAAGATATAAACAAAATAAAAAGGAGAAAGGAATATTGGGAAATATAGAGGAGGGAAAATAGTACTTTTACATCACCAAACTACTGATTTATCTTAGAAAACACACTTAAGAAGTGACCCTAACATTATGTTAGCTCCATACCTGTAGTATTTCTCTTTGTTTCTCATTTTCAGGGGTTTTCTTCAAACTTGTCTGTCATTTGGGTATTATTATTTCAGCTTTGGATAAACAGTCACCCTAGGGCAATCCAGAATCCATAAATTTGCTGTTCCTGTCATCAAAGGTCTGCTACAAGGGTACAATAGCAGTTTCAGGGTAAATAATGCACCTGATTGTCCTGAGGGGAGCATTTTGTAATGTTTGTATTGTTGGCTCTGCAGTGTGAAACACCATATGCAGGGCAAATTCAGCCTGGTAGGATTGATCTGAACTGTGACTGCTGCTGAAATCTTCAGCATCACCAATGTGGAATTTGTGTGTGTATATCTATCAATATTTCTTACTGAGAGTAAGAGGTATGGAGTGGGAATAAGCAGAGATATTTCATGTCCTGTGTCTGAGTTAAGGAATGTTGCTGTACACTGGACACCCACTGGTTTGAGTAAATCTCTAAGGAATATGAAAGATAGACAACTGCTCCCTGCAAATCTTTAAATTAAATTTTCGTAAGTACTCACTTAAATATGTGTGTGTCTATCTAGACATCAGGCTTTTCTGATGTAATTCCTGAACATACAGATTTTTTTTTTCCTCTTCTGTGCAATCAGTGGCTTTATTCCAGACAGAGTGACTTTAATATGGTGACTTTAGGTGAGAGAGTGGCTTTAGTTGCTTAGACCAAAATGAAAACTCTCCCTTACTGCTCTTTGTAAAGGACAAGCTCTTAGCAAGAAGTCTTGGAGGAGAGAGCAGTGCCTGCAAGTGGCTGTGAGAAGATGCCCAGAGCTGTGTCTTATCTCTAGCTCTGGACAGTTGCATCCCAAGCTGATAAGGCAGAGATGATGCAGCAGCCCTCTCTAAGGCTCTCCACCGTGCTAATTACTGCTGACTTTTAAACTTGAAACCAGAATTATCTCACTGATTAATATGGTGGTGTTAGAGAGCAGAGCTGTTGGAGTGTGCTCATGGATGTGCTTTATCTCAAGCAGCACTTTGTTGGCTTCTTGGATCCTGTGGATGGCGTGTTTGAATATTGATGTGCGGCAGGTCGTAGCTTGGAGCTCAACATAAACGCCCAGAGCCTCCCTTGGCAAGTTCTGCTCAGTGAGTGCAGGGAAAGATAATATTGGCATAAAAAAGAGGAAGAAGAGCTGCATGGACTTGGAGACTAAAAGGGAAAAGAAAAAAAACCATCAAAACCTGTCCCAAATGTTTTCCTCAGTGGAAAGCAATATTTTCTCTCGCAGCCCATGAGCCTTTTGAGACACCTGTTGGCTGCTTCCCCTTATCAAAAATAAGTGTTCAATATTTCAGATATTTCTGTGAAAGAGGACGAGGGGAAAGCAGCTATTTGAAGTGTACACCAAGCAATGAAGATAGCAGAATCTAAACAATTCAGGGGATTGCTAGGAATAGCATGTGTTGGGAAAACAGCGAAACAGTAAAAGGTTCTGAAGACATTTATAGGGAAGGGGGAGTTTTGCTTTAAAAGTGCTTCTTTGCAGAGCACCCTAGGCGAACAAAGTGCTGAGATTTACCTTAAATCTCAGTGAAGTTTAAGATAAACCTAATTAAATTCCACTTTTGTGGTGGGTTAAGAGCTTGTAGGCAGCTAATGGCCAAAGAATTACAAGATAATTGTGGGATAGTGGATGTGAAACTTGGCTGCCTTCCTTTTTGACTTTTAGTCATTATCTTAAGCTGTTTCACACTTACCTGAGACATTTTATTTACCTGAGGGACACCAGACGAACCTTCTGAAAAGCTATGTTTTTTATATTTAATGAAGTACAGCTAAGTATGAATAGGTAGTCAATATAGGAAATTATTTGTTTGACATGTAGAAAGAAGTGTCAGAAGTATTTTTGCTTTGGGTTCATCATTAGTTATTTCTGTTAATACATTACATGGACTTGGGGAATAAACACAAAAGAGGTGCAAGTTGGCAAATTATGTACAAATTTGCTTTGGACTGTCAGTTTAAACATCACTGGGGAACATTTAGAAAGACAATAAAAAAAAGTAATGTCATAACCAATTAACTGACCTAAATAAGGGCTGGAACTAGATGACCTTAAAGGTCCCTTCCAACCCAAATCATTCCGTGATGGGTTGGAAACACAACATCAAATTATATTTCCATTTCACTTACGGGAACCAAAGCATATGGGAAAAGGTGGGTATTTGCTCTGAGTTTCCATCTTTGAGGTGCTTGGGAAGCACCTTACAGCTCCCTGGCTGCCTATAAAATTGCCTTTACACAGGTTTTGTGCCTGTGGTGATGTAACTGAATGAGAATGAGCACAGCTTTCTGAAGAGCAACGACTGGCACTTCATGGACTTGAGTTCTGTGAGCTTGAAAATAAATTTGGGTTATTATCCATAACATCTTTTAGGGATTACAACACAGTATTCTTTAATGAAACAGAAAGGTGCCTAAGCTCTCAAGAATTCAGCTCTGGGATCTTAAAAATGTGGAGTCCACGATTATTTCAAAGTTTGCAGCTTGGACGAAATCAAGTTTGATTCCGTTTGATTCTGGCACTGGTGAAATCCAACTTGTTAATTGAGTTACCCGAAGATGTAACTCCTCTTCGGTATATGTTTTCTTGTAAGCTCAATACTTTTTGATGATAAAGTCTCCAGCCATCTCTCCTGGATAAAAAGAGCTGCTTGCTTCATTCTATGCCTATTGCTCACGGGGTTTTGGTTTGTTTAAAAAGATGTTTAAAACAGTGACTGCGAGGTGGGAGTGAATTTCTGTAGGTAGTTTTGGGGCAGGGGGATTTTTTGTTGTTTTTCTGCAATCTTGCCCAGCTGGATGCCATGTGAGAGGCTGGAAGGAAGCACAGAGGGTTTGGGATGTGCAGCTCTTTGTCCAGCCTGGCACAGCCGACCTGGGAAAACGCAGCAGGTCCAGTTACCAGCCAAGGGCTCTCCTGGGGATCCATCAGCTCCATTTGTGTTTGTGTAGTGAAATCAGGGAGCAGGGCTCTGCTGCAGCACTCTGCTGGGCATTCCAGGGCTTGTTTGCAGGGGGAAGGCTGAATTTAATAAATAAACCCGTGGTCGGCTGTGCCTGGGCAGCACTGCCTGGCTCTAGCGGCTCTGATAATTTGGGGCTGCCTTGTTTATGGAGTCAGCGTGCTGCTTTTTCAGCAGCTGGCTGGAAAGGGAGATGGAGGCAGTCTTAATTCACGTTTAATAAAAGATCAATGGCTTTATTGTGAAAAAATAGAATACAGATGTAAAGTGTACCTGATAAAAGAAATAAATGTGAGTTTAACCTTCCTGTTTTGTTTTTTCAGTGCTACTGGTGCTTGACCTTCGTTTTTGAGACTATTGTGTTTCTCTGTAGTTTTACATTTTAAGTTTTACTTACACTACAAAAACAAACTCTGCTGGTGTTTTTCATCTCAAGTGCTTACCAAATCCCTCAGATTTTTCAAAATATTTAAAAAGTAATCTCCAGACTAAAGTCTCATTAAAACCTTTGCCCTTCCTGTGGAACAAAAGTTCATAGAATTTCTGGCCAATTGTAATTTGAAAACTGTAAAACAGAAACCATCGTGGTGTGAAGTATTAATGTAGGCTTGGCAGTCTCTCTATAAAACTTATTTCCAGAAGCTTCCAATTAAAATGTAGCATGTCTAATTGTATAAGGGAAGGCACCTTGAAGGAAAAATGCCCCAAACATTAATGACAATGAAACACCTTGCACATATTTTTTATTTTAAAAAAGTCACATTTATGTTGCAATGAGTTGGCTTGGTATGCTCAGGAATTTCTTAGCCATACTAATTCTCAGTATTGCTTTTTAGTCAAGCCATTTGATAGATTAGTCAGATATTTATCTTTTTGTACGTTTATCTAATCTTTCTGTATCTTTAATCTAATTTGTGCCTTTAATCTAATTTGTACCTTTGTTATACATTGGGCTGTTATGCTCCTTGGACAACGCAATTTGAATGGTTTTCCCCTGTGGCTCTTTCTCCTGTTTCAAAGCAGAAATAGCAAAATTGGAAAAAGGAGAGGTTGACCAGGCTGGTTAAAGGTGTAGAATACCTTACCTTGTAGTGCAGCAAAGAATTTAGATCTCCTCGATCTGATGGAGGAATCTCAGAATAGTTTGGATTGGAAAGGATTTAGAGATCACCAAGTCCCACCCCCTGCCATGGGGAAGGACACCTTCTACTAGACCAGGTGCTTTTTTATTTCCAAACACATTTCCAAAAAGCACATTTTATGTCTTGGATATTTCTTGGCAAAAATCTAGATGCACAGAGAGAAATGTGCAGTTGTTTTATATTGACAGAGTTCATTTCATCAGCAGGTGGTGTTGGATTTGAGAAGCTGAAACCTGAGACAAGTGCTCAGGGAGGGTCTGTAAGATGATACTTTTTGTTGAAAGTCTTGTAGTTAAATATTCCCAAGATGGTCTGGGCAACTTAAACAGTTCTACTGTGTGAGAGCTTATTATATAATGAGGTAAAAGAAAGCAAAATGTTTTCAGTTGTGAACTTTTACCATCGACAGAATCACTTCTGAAATGAATGCTGATTTAATCTGAAGCCAAAGAGAAATGGTTTTCAAGGTCAGTTTTGCAAATCTGATTAAGTTCTACTGTGACAAATCCCTCTGCAGCACTTCCCTTTAGGAGATCCCCTTTCTATTTTGGATTTATGTTGGGTGTATACTGCAAATCAATATTAAGAATAAGAAGGAATATAAATAGTATGTTCAGAGGCAATTTATTCAGATGATGTAATCATTCTAGAATGAGTAATGAAATTTGAACATTTTTCTTCAAGTACAGATGCTCATGTACATGAGGCAGAATCCCTGTAGGTTCTCAGATTTAGATGTTTTTGCAGTCCAGGAATAAAGGGAGAGAGGAAAAAAGTAGGAGGTGGATTCGTAGTGGTTTGTTTTCATATTGAGGTTTTAAATATTCAGAAGAAAGTAGGTAAATTGAGAGTAAGTGCTTATGGAAAGGGTGAGGGGGAGGCAAAAGCCCTTAGAAATCATTTAATTTGATTTAATAAAGTCCTGTGGATTCCCTTTTTAGTTGTGTCAACACAGACACAGTGCAAATGCTGTTCATTGGGAAACTCACCTGGCTATGTCCTGTGTCCCCAACTTCCTCTGTGGAATGAGTCATGGGATGTGGCTTTGACCAGCAGTATAAATAAAACACCTTTACAGCAGAACTATCTTATTTCTGGTGTGTTTGGAAACACTTCTAGGAAGGGGAGATATCAAAGAGAATCAAGGGCTTCTTTCATTTTTGCCTCTAATTCCACTGAGTGTCCTGGGTCAGTGATGTGTCATCCCCACTGCCTCCCGTGCCTTCAGAGAAGTTTATTAACAAGTTTCTAAATTTTGGAGACAGTAAACATCTAAAGGAAGTCACCTCAGAACTGTTTTTTCCCTTTCCTCTCCAAATTATGGTATTTTGATGCCAGAAATAAATATTGAATCTACAGGATTGAATAATCAATTTTTCCCGCTACTGTGCTGCTCAGTGCTAAAAAAGGAGATTTTAAAAAAATTATAACCAAGCTAGTAATGCTGCAAACCAGTTAATTTTATACATCCTATTTTATGACAGACTGTAATGTTACAGAGGTAATCGGGAAATTTAGAATAAGGCTGCATAGTGGTATGATTTTCATGTGTGGGATTCCCAAATGTGATAAATTTCAAGACGTGGGAGCAGTTTTTTCTAGGGAAACTGAGTGCCTGGACTGTCTTTTCTTACAGCCATGAGTTAAATTAATGCTAGTAAGAAAGATTAATTTGCCACCTTCTATTTCCTGTGCTTAAGCAACAGCTCTGAAAGATGGATCCTTGGCTATTTCTGCCTTCTTGGCCAGTTGAGAAAATGTCTTTAAATCAACAAGTAATTATGTTCTAATTTTTTAAAAATATGACCAAAAAGGCACATTTTCCCCCCAAGTCCTTAAACAATTTCATCTGAGTACTGATGATTCAAAGTGTTCTTTAAGCACCACCTTCACATAGCTTTCAACTATTTCTGTTTAGAGAGCATAACATTTCAAAGTGGTTTATTTAATAATGTCACTTCCATTCTCAGGCTGCAGAGGATTTTCTGAGGCCTTGAGGTTTAAGTTTCTGAATGGAATTGGAGAAATATTGTTTTAATTTAATACAAAAGTTTGCCTTTAATTAAAAAAAAAAAAAAAGGTTACAGAATCAACAGCAGTAGTAACAAGTCAATCCTGGATGTTTTTCAAATGAGAAAAAAAGTTATACAGACCTTTTCAGAAAATTACCTCAAGTATTTCACAAGGTTCAGCATGAAGCTTGGTTATTTTTATCTTATTTTGCATGGACAGTGATGTCTTTTTATCAGAGATAATTCTTGTATTTCCTACTCAGCAATTTATAGTTGGTGGGAAATATATTAAAAAAGTTAATTTTTCTGTAAATATCATGAAAAGTCGAACAGTAAAAATATAAAAATAATTTATATTTTCTGGGAATTTCTGGTGGTTCTGATTCTCCAGAGCTTGGTGTTACTGCATAAGGGTGTCCCTAAAAGAATGTTTTTATCTGCAGGCTGTCTCACAGTAATTTTGGATGTCCTTTCCCAAACATTGCTCAGCTTCAAGCAAGTCTTCTCTGCCTTTTTTCAGAGCAGATACTGAGCAGTAAATAAGCTTCATCTCAAGATGATCATCTTAATTATCCATTTCACGTGATTGATGTGAAGAACTCTTAATGGCATCAGCTGCAGTGTGACTTCTGATAATGCCCAGTCTTTTAATTCTGAATTTGTATCCTTAAACTTTTTCATTCTCTTGACTGCGTGGCTGTTTTTCAAGCTGAGATGTGTAATGAATTTGCAGCTTTAAAATTAATTTGCTATTGCCACCATATGGCTCTGAATGTTGAGAGTGTATGGATTGCATGAGTAATGGCGCAAAGATAGATTTTTGATTTAAGTTATAGGCCGCTGAATAATCTTACTTAAAATCGAATGAAGATCTGATTAGGGCAGGTTATTATTGCTGAGGTGGTGATTTTCTGTGTAGCTGGAGGGAAAATAAGTCTGTTTAGTTTCTGGGAATGTCTGCAAAGCATATCTTCTTAATAAATCAACAAAAAAAAGGGAAGAATTTCACTAATCATTACCTGTAAGCTAATCCAGGAAAAGCTCCATGAATTAAAGTGTTACTTTTTAAGTAGCAATGAGCGAAATGCTCCATCACTAATGTAGTAAAAATAGCGTCCTGCTTACCGTTCAGTGGGGTTTTTTATTAGATTTTTCTTTTTTTTTTTTGGTCTCCATTATTTGCTAGAATTACCAACACTTGAGATGAGCTGCTTTTGGAGGTGCTGAGTTTTTTAGTGTCGGCCCCAGCTCAGCAGAGCTCTAGAGGATAACTTAAAATACAGAGTTCCAGTAAGCAAAGCCAAGGCTTTTTCTAGTTCTTCTTGGATATCGTGGAAGTGTGTTATGTTAATTTTACGTTTTCATCACGTGCCAAGGTTGAGTTTGTATTTCTGAGATGGTGCTGAAATGACTAAAGCCTGTGATTTCACTGAGCACTCATTTGGTGTAGATTAGATTAAAACTATTCCTTGCTCTTTGGAAAATCAAGTTGTAGCCAGAATGTTTTTGTGCAACTTAAATGACTTTTTTTGGGGTTTTTTTTTCTTCATTTTTTCCCCTTCCCAGGGTCAGTACAGGCCCTCTGACCTGCTGTGTCCAGAGACCTACGTGTGGACACCCATTGAGCAATGCCTGCCTCTGCTCGAGCATTCCAAATACTCTCGCTTCAACCAGGATGGAAAGGCAGGTAAGGTTACAGGGAATGAGATGTCTGTCAATTGTCTGTCTTTTTATAACTGCTGCTTTTATATCTGCTGCTGAAGCAGTATGGAAATCTTACCCACAGAGGATGAAAAGATGCACAACTCCTGCAGCAAACATCAGCAAATTGAGATTTTTGTCTTTTAAGCAATGCACATGTTAAGTACATTCTGTCTTATAGACTGGACATGGTTCCAAATTAACACATATTGCTGCCTTTCAGATCATTATCAAATTGTATTTGCTATTCTGGGCATGGACAAAACCAATCAAATAATTTTTCCTCACTTACATTCCAGTCAGGTGAATGCATAAAGGAATTAAATTGGAATCAATACAGGAAAGTGAAAGGACTGGAGAAGCTTAAAGGCATCAAGTGCTTTTGTTAAGAAACAAAGTGTCAGGTTGAGTTTAACAATCAGTTAAACTTTCAATTTAAGTCAGTGAATGTGAAGAACACAATAAACAGGAGAAGGACCTTAAGCATCTTGAAGTAGACACAGATTTACACGTTGTGTAAAGTGGGTACTTAGTAATTTACCACTTCGTAAATGGTTGAAAATGTTACTGACGACAACACAGTAGAGGGATGCTACTGTAAAACAAGACAGTCAAATGGAAAAAAATACATGTATTTGCTTTAACTGCTGACTCTGAGGGCCAATGGGAGGCCCCAAGGGAGGAGTGTTAGGGGATGCTTGGTGTGGTGCTTGGGGGGAAAGGGAATAAGTTAACTTCTGTTATTAATTGCAGCTTGCTGAATATCCTCTCTTTGAAATTGCCTTTCTCCTGTGAATAACAATGGTGTGGGGCTGTGATACTATTCAGAGATGTGTGGTATTATTCAGCTTAAAAGCATGTAACACTGTGGTCTGTTTCTAGCCACCAAAAGACAGATTTACCTGTCTGATGTCACTTCAACAGCTACTTCTTTCTTTTTACTCGTTTTACTTTTTGGTCTTTTTTTTTTTTTTTCTTTTTGATGCTTTTACTTTTTACTGTAGTTCAGTGGGATTCCCTAGGGNTTAACAGTGTCTTTTTTTTTTTTCTCTTTTTTTTTTTTTGTTTTTTTTTTTTTTTTTTTTTCTTTTTGATGCTTTTACTTTTTACTGTAGTTCAGTGGGATTCCCTAGGGATTTAATTCCTGGAAGGGCAGATAAATCAAAGGAATTTGAAATGGCTGCTTAAGCAGGGCTGTGAAGTTCTGGAAGTGCTGTTGAGTTCCTTGTTTTTCCTCACTCTCTGCCTGTAAGTTGGCTGCTCAATGGGAACACTAATAATAATAGCAATTACAAGAATTACAATAGCAAGGTTCAAATAAATACGTCATCATTAGATTGGTGAGGGGAAATTGGGAAAAAATGTCAAAGGTCAGAGGAAGAAGGGAATGATTTTGGAGATCAGTGGTGTTTAGGATGCTCTTGTTACTCAGAGAGTGCTAAACTGGAGCCTGTGAAGGTGTTAACCCCAGGCAAGCAGAGGGGCAGCATCTTGTGGATGGTGTGAAATCATTTGGAAACCATGGGATACAAAGCTTTGCATCATTATCAACACAGAGTATCTCACTCCAGACACTGCTGGAGCTGTGACTTGTGTCCTGTGGTTTAAGGAAATTAAAACATAGCTGCACATTGAGATGCTCTGGGTCTGCTGGGAGCTCATAGGCATTGGGGTTTGAGTTGCTGCTCGAAGGAAGCCATTTCTCACCACTGAAATCAGTTCCTTTCCTCGTTCTTTACTCTCTCCAACAGCCACTAATATGGGTTTAATGAAGTTACAGTGAATTTTAACAAGAGCAATACAAATGATCGTGTGCTTTATTCCTCTTGAATCAGCTTTCTGTAGCACTGTCCATAATTATATTGGTTAAGAAGGGGGTGATTTATCAGGAGTGGGACTTCTGACTAGAAAGCAGGGGCAGTAAGCAGATCCAGTGAACAACTGGAGAAATGCTGAGACTTTCACTGCTGCCAGATGGAGATATACTAAAGAAAGAAGAAGTTAATTTAAAGGTTGCTTTTTTTGATAACACATCAAACTGATGAGCAGAAGTCAGTCCCATGATGGCATTTGCTGAAATATTCCTAGGCACTCATTGACTTCCTCCTCCCAAAACTGCTTCTCAGGGTTTTATTTCATTGGTGCTTTACCCATGAAACAAGAGCAGTATGGAAATAGTTATAAATAATTTATTTACTTGGTATCCTGGCAATATCCTTATCCTTCCACTTCCCATTTTCTAGACTAACTCAATGTCATGTCTTTCTAATCTCTGAGATTTGTTGCTCCCAGGAGAAGTCTGTGAGAAATGTCTTCATTAAGTAAAAGTTTTATGAAAATCCACTTTTGGGATGGTAATTAAATTACTGGGAAGCTTCAAGTCTTTCTTCCCATCACTGCTGGACTGTCAAGACCTTTGAAAAGCAACTTCAGATGAGGGCAGATGTGATTCCAAACTAAGAGTGGTGGCTTCAAAGCCTTCATGATTACGTGACTGTGTCACATAACGTGGGGTGTGCATGGTGCCAGCCAGGGTGAACAGGGGGTTGTCACCCAAGTGAACAAGCTTTATCCCAATTTCTAGGCATGGCCCACAGCAAGCCCAGTGCTGGAAGCTGCTTCCCACCTTCCTGTGTCTGCTGACGCTGTGTGAGCAGAGCTTTGAGAGCTGCACTTCAAAAGGATTTCGATCCTTTTTCTGTCTTAACCATTTTGTTTGCTGAAGTTGATAAATTGGCTAAGCTAATACACATCTGTTCAACTTCCTGCAGATCTAATAATAGAGTGAAATCAAAATGGCATCGAATGGAATACATTAATTAAAATGGAAGTATTTTCTTCAGCGTTGAAAAATTGCACATAACAAAGGCATAGCAGAGGCTACTCTGCCTTTGCTTTGTGCGTTCTTAGAAACTCTTTGCTCCAGAGGGTATGGTTAACACAAACCACGATGGATGCACAAGGATGGGATAAAGAAAGAGAGGCACTTCTGGGTTTCCTGCTCAATTCTAGTAGTAGACTAAATTACAGTCTATTAATAGACTAAATAGTATTAGACTAAACTGAGCTTTTTGTAAACATCACAGAGAAGGAGAGTTTCAAAGAGGGATCTAAGGAAGTATCTTCGTTGTCTTTTAGAGTTTATGGAGAAATCTTTTTCAGCATGAGAGGTGTAGGGGAAATGAAGAATATGGAGACAGACAAAGCAGTTCCCTTCAAAACAGATAAACTTGTCTGGGACAAAATCCTGTAGTCAGAGATAGAACTTACATTGCTGCCTGCAGGTGCTAGGAATGAGGGTGGATTGAAAAAGACTGGGAAGCTTTGGGAAGTGAGAATCTCAGATGTGATCAGGGTGGGAGTAGCTGGCAGAGACATGGATGGCAGACAGGGAAAAGAATTTTGCAGTGATTCATATAGGTAGAACAATGAGAAGAAAGATTTCTCTGAGCAAGCTGTAGAAATAAGTGATGGTAGAATTCAAACTTGAGCCTCTGGATAGATACTTGTAGAGGTGAAAAAGAGAGGCTGTTACTTGGATTCACCATCTAAAGAGATTACAAAGCCAAATGATTCAGCAGCCACCTTCCTTCACTCGTTGTTCTTGCTGCAGACCAGACTTTGCATCTCTGCACAGCAGTAAAGAACTCCTTTCTTCCTCCAGCAGAGTGGAAGTCCTTAGAAGAGCTCAGGCTTTGCACTGTTTGCAGCTGCTCTGAGCCAGAGTGACGATAGGCATTGGAATCCAGAGATGATTTGTCTGCTCTGTGCTTTCCAGTGATCAGCCTGTGGCTGCCCAGGAACTGGGCAAGGATGTGGCTACAGGAAGGACAGATGTGGAAAGCCAAAAAGCCTTCACAATTGCCTTGTGTTCACATGCAAGTCTTAACCTTGGGAATAAAACAAAACCTAAACCCAAAATAACGCTAAAATCAGTGCCTGAGCTCCTGTTCTCAGGAGAGAGTCCTGGACACTCCACAAAGCTATGGAGCAATCAGAAAATTCTCACTTCATGCTCACAAGAATCACTGTAAAAAACCCATTCCATCTAATACCTTATGAGTTCATAGCAGATCACTAGTTTTTGAGTTACTGAACTAAAGAAAATTTCTTAAGATTTCCAGCCTTTCTCTGTAGTAATCTTGTAACTTTTATTACATGTTTTTACCAGATTTTTAAAACTTTTAGGAATACAAGCTGAAAAAACTGTTTCTTCAGAAATACATCTATGTGTTTTTATCTATTCTGCTGCTCACAGTAAGCTTGAGTAGTAAAAGGCAAACAACAGTTGCAGTATTCAACAACTTTTGAATCCTCTTAGTAGTGATTGCGTTACGTATCTTAATGCTTCTTGCAAGAAATTGAGTGTTATTCGTTTTAGTAAATAAAACTTATATAAAACCAGAAACCTACAGGCATGTGTAGTTACACGGAACGGTGTTTATTTTAAATACATATTTTTATGCATAATGCTTCCACTAGAAAAATAATTTGTCACAACTATTTCAATAACTATCATTTCTAGTGTTGTGTTCTTAAAACGTTTTATGTGCAATTTAGCACACTTTGTTATTACAGAGTATTTCAAACACGTTTCACATTTATTGTGTATGCGAACACAAATACTTTGTTGACTTTTTTTCCCATCCAGTACAGAGACTGTTTAATTTTACAATATATTTTAAAAATCAGTGTGATACTGGTTTTGTTCTTCCTCCTTTTACCAGAAAAGCCACGATCACATATTTGTGTCCTGTGAGTGAACTGTGGTTGCCATTTGGTCACGTCTCAGTGCAGATCCCTGGCAAAGGGCTGTGTCCCTGTAGGATGGATGTAGGCAGAGGGATTTGGATGTAGGCAGAGGGATTAATGCAAAGGCCAGGCTATGTTAATGTTTATAAGGGTGGTGTGATGCAGATTAATGTTTACAAGGATAAATGCACTGAACTTCTTGAGAGGATGAAAATGTGGTCACAAAACTATCGCAGATGGGAAACATTAAACCAGTTGTTTAGAGCTGTGCAATCATCTGATTTGGGAGGAATTGCTGCTTTGCTCTAAAACAACTGCTGCTTATAATTTTTGTTTTGAAGATAATGTTGTCTACTTCAGAAAGTTGGGAAAGAGTTTAAAACTTTGGTAGATCATGAACTAAATTCTTCTAACTTTCCACTATTATCAGAGCTATAGGTGATAAATTTGAATTCTATAACCAAGAAAAAGACAGACAAAAGTTCTTTCTAGAAGCTTCTCTAGAAGAAACACACAAGTTTCTGTCTGTTTCTAATTAAGTTTATGAACACTTAGAGCCATCAGAACGCATATTTCCAAATCCAGTGTGATCCTTGAGTGCACAAGATGTTTAAACAATGAAGATACTGCCAATAAGGTGTAGCCAGGCACATTTTCCCCTCACTTTTTAGTATGTTTGGATTCAATTGAAATGACTGGTATGGGGTTTTAGCCTCATGTGCAGTGCTGCTGTAATAAAAAGGCAATGTTGTTCTCTTAATTTGTGAGTCCTAAGCCACTGCCATGGCATAAATTGGTATGTGGGTTAGGAAATGCAAACTTTAATAAATATTTATGATTTAAAAGTTTGTATTTATTGATATGGTAAATATATTCTCTTTTAACATATATGTAGCAGACTAAACCAGTGCCCCTCGAGCAGCACAATTGTCTGACTTGTGGTGTGGTTCATGAAACCTTTGGCTTGGACTGCAAAATTCTCAAAAATGTGTGTTAATCCAAAATGACCGCCGTAGAGATTGTGAAACAAATGGATGTATTTTGAAATTATTTTTTTTTTCTGAGGACTTTGCTTAAAAATGAAGATATCTTGGCAATACTTCTCTTTGCATTGAAGAGGTGACTCTTAGGTGGGTTTATGCTCAAGATACCTATTGAATGGTGTGATATTTGATTTTCTAGCAGAGTAATTCTGCTTTTTTTTGCTTTTTTTGTCTTTTTGGTGAAGATTCAGGGGTATGTGGGGAAGGGCAAGGACTGCAAAATCCTGGAGGAATCATTTTCCATACGCAGAAGGTGTTAGGAGCACAAGAGCAGAAATTAAAAGTTCAATAATGCAGGACAGGGAGAGAGATGATGCAGATTTATTTCGTGCTGAGGACAATGAGCATCTGGGATTGGTTTCCAAATGTGATAAAAGTTAACAGCTGTAATTAGGCACAGGCACAGCCATGGAAGGGACACCACAGGCATGTGCTGAGCCCCAGCTCAGCCACACTGCAACATCCACCAGGAAACCTGTGCCAGGGTCAGACCTTCTGGAATGATCCTCGTTCGCTCCCTGCTCCGCTGACATCATCCCAGCTTCTCACGTGGAATGTAATTGATTCCATGTTTTAATTAATTTAGCCAGCAAATTGATGGCTGTAATCTGATTTATTTAGCTGATAAGCTACTGCCAATTGCTTCAGTTTTTCCTATTTCATGGAAATGTTTGCATTTGTAATTCTCAGCTTGACTCTCGTCTCTGGTTTTTTTTCTCCTCACATACCAGTCTTAATGAGGACTTTGTCCTTCTTTTTGAAAGATCCTCTTGCTGCCTTTTGCCACGTTCACTTCTGTGCAGCTCAAATATTTTAATAAATAGTATTCAGCTCTTCTGCTCATTCAGATTTTTTTCGCTGTTTCACTCCCATTTTTTTAGTGCTGTAACTCCTTAAAGCATAACCTCTAACTTCTGTCTTTGGTACTGGCTTTTCATAGACGAATGGTATCATGGAACAGTTTGGGTTGGAAGGGACATTAAAGCCCATCCAGTGCCACCCCTGCCATGGCAGGGACACCTTCCACTGTCCCAGGCTGCTCCAAGCCCCAATGTCCACCCTGGCCTTGGACACTGCCAGGGATCCAGGGGCACCACAGCTTCTCACAGGGAGCCTCGCCACCCTCACAGGGAGGAATTCCTTCTCAAAATCCCATCTACATCCAACCCTCCTCCAGCTTAAAGCCATTCCCCCTTGTCCTGTCATCTCCACCACTGTCAACATCCTTAATCTTTCCCATTTAAGGTCTCACAGTGCTGCTGCCTTCAAAACAGAGCTGTACCTCCTGTGGTTCTGCTTCTGGCCCTTGTCTGCAGGGTGCACTCAAAATGAAGGCTGAAAATTAATTAGATAACCAAAAAGTATAGTTAAAACAGGAAAAAAAAGAAAAAAACCAAAACCCAAAATGCCCTGGGTATGCAGTTAATATTCTTCATTGGCAGTTCACATTCTCATTTCTCCTATCTGAAGTCATCATGAATAGTGTTAGAGATTCAACTTCTTTTGAAGTGACTACTTCATTTTGTCCTCTGGAAAAACATCTAAAAGTAAAAAAGTTATCTTTGTCAACTTGCCATCAACTAGATTATAATTTTTTTTCTTAGTATCTTGACTTAGGAGGCACTGAGTACTGTTTTCAGATGGGAAATGTTCAGTCTCATTTAACTAAAATTTTCCCAGGTACTACTAGTTGTTTAACACTGGATTCCTAAAAAGCAAATCCTTGGAGAAATACCAGTATCAGTCCTTGACAGGACAAGAGGAAACAGCCCCAAGTTGAGCCAGGGAAGGTTTAGTTTGGATATCAGGAGAAGTTTCTTCATGGAAAGGGTTGCCTAGCAGTGGAACAACTGCCCAAAAAGCTGTGGCTGCCCCATCCCTGAAGGGATGTAAAACTGTGTAGGTGTGGCGTTTGGGGACATGGATTAATGGTGGCCTTGGCAGTGCTGGGTGAATGGATGGACTCGATGGTCTCAGAGAACTTTTCCAACCTGAACGATTCTGACATTATCTGACTGAAATCTTGTCCTTCAGTAGCCATTTTCCAGTCACCTTTTTTCAGGATAATATATTGAGGTAGGCTAAAATAACTATATTATATGAGACCTCCTCAGGTAAACTGGGAATTTTACAGATACCGTTTTATGTTCATCTCTTTCAAACGCGCCCAGTTGGATTTTAGCGCTGGGCAGCGCGGGCAGGGACTGTTTCCAGGTAAGGCAGAAGCTGTGAGTTCCAGCAGAGCCCCCGAGCTGCTGGGAATTGCTGCATGGACAGGAAATGTTTTGCACTGGCCCTGCTGGTGTTTACTACAGGAATAAGGGGAGTCCCAACACAATGAGTTATTGTTTCCGCAGCACAGCGGGGTTAGCGCATTCTCCTCGCCGTGGAGCTGCAAATCATAAACCACTTGGAGGAGTCCAGGCACAAAGCCCAAAAGTTTGGGTTGGAAGATGCCTGTAGGATTTCCCCTTGTTGCCACTTCCTGTCTTTGCCCGTTTTAAGGATCCCTATAGCTGTAGAAGTGTAATTCCCCTCTTTTAAGGAACGTGAATGATGTTTTGATAAAGGTGCATTTTGCCTCTTACAAACATGCTCTTTTTGAACAGTGGTTTCAAAAGTGCCTTTTTCTTTAGAGTAACTGCAAAGATTTGGCTGATTGAGAATATCCTGAGCATTTTACTGTACTTCCTTTGTGACTTGTGCTTTCTGGTTTTAATTAAGAATTCTTTTCATTGAATTTTTGTGTGTTGTTGTTTATGCTTCATTTTAACTGTACTCCTCTTTTGGTTTGAGTTAGTATTTTTATACCCCAAGGCATATGGGTCTTTAATATGTCTCAATGTATGAGTCTAGTTTGAAAGAAACAGTATGAGAAAAAGCACATTTCAACTCACTGTTTTATATAAATATGACTGTTAATGGGTATTGCTTTTGGTTTTGAGGATGATGTCTTATGCTTTGCTTGTGAACAAAAGAAATTATGCTTTAAATTGAGTAAGAAATGAGCTTAAATTCAAAGGTCAGCTAGATTTGGCTTCTGGCTTCATTGAAATAATTTTCTATTTCCAGTAATTAATATCGCCTATGTTTCAGTCAGAAAATTTGAAAAGTTAATGTGTTTCTTCCTTTTGCAGTTTCTTTGTTTTAAAATCATTGATCATTAACTGTGACAAGGTCATGTAAACCAGATGTAGCTTTTCTTTAAAAAAAAACTCCAACAAGGCTGTAGTGTTTCTCAGATAAATTAACATCACCATAGTGTAACCAGCAAGGGATGATGCTTCTTTTCATCATTTGTACACCTAGTTTCAAAGCCTGGGTGTCATGAAACTTTTAATCTCCCTGTAAATTGAATTTTTGACTTATTTTTTCTTTGATTATAAAAAATAGGAACATTCTGTTCATCTTTAAAAACTACGCAAGTCCTAAGTGCTTCAAAATTTAAAATTAAAAACCAGGAGTAACTTAAAACCAAAAACCCATCACATCCATGGGCTGGAAATACAGCAACTGTCAGGTGTTTATCTTCATACTTTTTGTTCAATGGATTTAATGCTTAGAAGTAAAAATAATTTTTTTGACATGCTATTTTTAAGCAAATTGGAAATTAATTTATAATGTTTCCTTCAATGTCTGCTTTCAAAGTGAATCCCAGGTTTCAGGTAATGGCACGATATTAAATATTTTAATTTTTGATTTAGGATGGTTCTTTGCCTTTTCCTTACTTTCTTTCACTGTTTTCATCCTGCTATGGGGGGAAAAATAGCCAGGTTCTCTACATTGTATGGATGCAGAGTTACAAAGTGGTGATGGTCAAATACTATCATTATTCCATGGAATTGAAGGAGCATTTAAGGAAACTGAAACTTACGATCAGAAGCAGCATCATTTCATAGCTTAGCAGGAGTACCATGTTTCCTTTTTTTGAATTAGAAATACCAGTCCTCAGTTAGGCTTCTGACTAATTCTGAATCCATTCTGTACAGAAAATGTAAGAAATACTTTCCTGTGACTAATGTGGGTTGTTTTGGAAATTGGCAGTTGTCTTTTCTATTTAGAAAACAAGAAAGCCAATACATTTGTCACTTATTTTTAATTATTTCTTCACTTGTTTTCCTGTAAATGGAAAAAAGCACTTAAAAAAAAAATGTTACCTTGCTTCCATCTGTAGATTATCCCCCTGACAAATTAAAAAATGCCATTCTTGTGAGGAGACTGTCCAAGGGGAGGAGGGAAGAGGTGCCATGGCTCTAAAGGGGGGCAGTACAGGATGCTGCAGCCCAGGCTGCCCTTCCACATCACTGTTGGTCAAAACCAGCTTGGCCCAACTCAGGCACCACCAAAAAGGTGATTTCGGAATAGTTTGCTCCAGAAACCTTTGAGCCATCGCCCTTTTTTCAGCGTGGTGTTGGCTCCAGGGTCTTGCAGAGCTCCCTCTCCACTCTCTCCAAGTCTCACTTGCCCAGCTTTGCACATGCTTACCCAGCTTTCTGACCAGATGGAGCTGGTTTTCACTTCAGCTTATATTAGGTAGTAATAATAAAGGTTAATGCATGTCAAGAATAAAAATATTTGGATGTGGTCTTCCCAAAATAAGGTTAGAAAAATGCTAATCCACCTCTGAGCTGTAAGAAAAAAATCCTGACCATGAAATTCTGGATTTCTCAAAAAAAGCACACTGCTGCCCAGCTATTGCTGTGAATAAAAGAGGTGAAATCTCTCCTGCCTATTTCATGTTGGTATTTCAGCAGGAATGCATATCAGCATTTGAAAATGATGTTTTAGTTTCGAGACGGAGCCTTGTAGTTTTAGGGGGAAGTTGATTTGGGCTGTGCACAACAATAAGGGTTGGATTGTACAGGAGTGTGTCCGGCTTCCTGCTCTTCACCTTCCTCCTCATCCCTGGAGCGAAAAAGGTGTTTTTTGGGTGAGTGCATCCTGAGGCTGCCTGGGAGCACTTTTGGGGAAGGTGGATGTGTGGGTCAGGAACTCAGAGCAGTCCATCCCATCCCATCGAGAGACTTCAGATCTCTCCTCCTCCTCGCTTTGTTTTCTGCTGGCACTTAGCAACGTATCTGATAGGCTTTGTGTTCTTAGAAAGGAAATCCTCCATGTGTGAATTCTATTTCACAGTGCCATGGGGCTGGGAACAGAACATCTGAACACCTCTGTGCAGTCTTTATGGGGTCACAGTGGCAGGGGTGAGTTAGATGTGAAATCTCTCCTATATTCAAATTTCAGTAGACAACTGCAATATAAATAATTCACCTGCTGTAGGAGTATAGGGGAGAAAAGAAAGAAGTGACAGGTAATTTATTCAACAAGAATTCACCTGTATTTTTAGCTCTGAGACTTACAGGATAATATTTCTGTTTTGACTTGGCAGCTGCAGTTGCCCAGTTTCCTAAAATTACAGGTACTTTCAATCTACATAATTGATGGCTCTGTATTTTGCATATCTTACCATCCAGACGATATTGATAGATGTAACTGAATTAAGGGATGAAACCTTGTATGTTTTTTGTGTCAGATGACAGTGTCTCTTCTGTAGACTACAATAAATCAACAGCTCAGGAGGTGAAAAATGGGAAAGTGTGAGGGGGAAAAAATAAGCCCTTTTAAAAAACTTTTTCATGTTAACTGTACTGCATTCAGTAATGACTGAAGTTGCCCTAATATACTGTCCCACTATCTGATCAGTCAGGGTTTTTCCAGGAGTGGAAGTCACTAAATAAAGTTTCTTTACTAAGGCTTGGAAATAATAGGATGGCTTTTTCTTATTTTCAGCAAGGCACTTTATTTAATAAAGCATTTGGTCTGGTTTTGGATTGTGATTGCTGCTGTATCCCAGCATTAGCCACACAGGGAAGGCTTCTTAAAATTCAATTGGCATCATCTTGAATAGAAAGCAAATTTTACCACGTGCCACTCAACAGGAGCAAATACTTAATTTTTCTTATTGGGAGAGTAATTTCTTTGTTAAAATGTGCCAGAGCCCAGTCTGCTTTTACTTTCCATTAAGTTATCTTAAATTTATTCTGCTTATTTTAAAATTTTCTTTAAAGGGAATAGTTTCCTGAATTCCTATGGTGTTGCCTCCAGACCAGCAGCAACTGAAAGGTGGCTGAGTTTTGACTTACAGATTTGTTATGATGGTGACACAAGTTCCTATTTGCCTTCTCTGAAAGCTGAACTATGTACCTGCGATTATTTTGCTTATACTTAACATCTCAGCAAAAGGCTTCTTTTTCAGATGGAATTTAAATTACATATATTTAAGTACTTCGAAAGAAGGTTATTTTTGTTATTAAAGCTTTTCTTTTGAGGGGAGTCAGTGGAAGAACAGGTAATCATTGTAGAAATTCGCAATGTTATTTTTCATTGCAAAGAGGAATGAGTAAAAGTGGAGTAAAAGGACACAAGTGCTGAGCAACAAGAGCAGAGTCCAGCTGAGCCAGGAAGGCTGCAGGGAAACCAAAGGCACAGTAGCTTTAGTCACTCAGAGAAATCAAATCTGAGGCCAGGAGCACTGCAAGCCAGAGGATGAACTCACCCAGAGGATCAGGCTTTGGGAATACTTGAAATCAGTGAGTATCAAACAGTGAGCACTGAACAGCTCTGAAGTGCTTTTGGCTCAGAGCTAAGAGGGCTCAGCTTGGCCAAAATCCATCTCGGGGCACAGCCTGAGAGTCAGCCTAGAGGTGCAGAAATAGAAACTTTCCAATTTAAGAAGCTGAAATAACTTTACACTTGTGTCACCTCCAGAAGCTAAACTTGGGTTTTTTTCCTTGGTGAACTCTCAGGAAGGAGGAGGACCAAACAGAAGAGGCAGAAGGGCTGGTGGTAAAATCAGCCTATTGGGATATCAGGGAGGTGTTGGCCACACATCAAAAACCTGATGGATTTCAAAGAGGGAGAGAAAGCCATAAAGTGTTTTTGACTTGGTGTTTATCTAAAGCAATTGCCAACAATAATTAGTGCAGAGCACAATCTCAGCAAGTCCTACTCAGATTTTCTTCCTTCAAACCATGTTTTCCTAGTTAAGTCTTGAGAAACACATTGTGCTTTCATGTCAGGAATCAAAACACAGATAAAAGTAATGAAGTAATTCTAAACTTGGTAAAGCAGCCTTCATTAAGTTTCACATAGTAAATTCAGGCAATCAGCAGAAAAAAGTTTATAAACCATTTCTGTGGATGAACAGGGGCAGGTTCTTCAGAATGTCTTGCACAGAAAAGATTTCATGGCTTCCTTTGTCTTAAAACTTAAAGAAGCATAAATTAAAAGCAGAAAGAAGGTGCAAAAGAAAGTCTTTGCATAGTTTATGTCCAAAAATACTGATGTTCCAGTAAGCATGTCTATTATTACTGCAATTTATATGGTTCTGTTCTCAAACTCATCCTTCAGATTCCATGTTGACTCTTCTTGGTGACTTTTTGAACCTAAAGTTCAGAAAAGTCCAAGATTTCTTTTCCCACTATTTTGTAATGATTTTGCTAATTTATCCCACAGTGGCCTCAGATGTGTGGCACATTCTCTGAGTTTCTTTAAAGAGTTTTCTAGCACTGTAGTGCAAATTTTTCTGACACAAAGCAGCTATATAACATTATTATTCAGCAGTAGGAGCATCAAAGGGATTCATAAAAATAAGGAAGTTTTAACTTGTTCAACAACACTCTTATGTGTGTGATTCTGGATAAATGAAGTCACAAGGGGTCTGTATGAAGGTAATCAGGTTTAGCTGTGGTGTATCTTTGAAGAGAAGTTCCTTTTAAGAGGAATTGTGTTGTTCCCACACTTGTGGGAGTGAGGAGTGCTTGCACTGCTCACCCTGTTGATGGACAAAGCTCAGGGATCAGACTTGAAGTAAGGACATGTAACCTCTAGAAAGAAACCCAGAAACCTTTATAAATGAGGGGAAGACAGACTGGGACTGGAGGGCCAGGGAGTTTCACCTGGGCAGGTGGTTTATTGCCTGATGCTTACCTAAGGACACAGCCTGGAGGATTCTTGCTGGTTTCAATGCACTTGTCCCAGCTGCTGCTGGTGGGTTTTCAAGGAGTGCAGTAATGAAAAGTCTGTTCTGTTTGAGAGCCTTTCCCTGACAATTTGACTTCTGGCTCCAGGAGCATTAAATGAATGTGAGTTTTTAAATACAGAAGTAGAGGAGTTTTCAGAAATGCCATCCATCACCATTAGAAGTGTGTGATGCACAATTTGTCTTTTCACACATTGCAAACACAGTTCCTTTGCAGGCTGGGTTTTGTTTCCAGCCGTGATTCAAGCCTGCTCTGCAGCTCAGCTCAGCTTTCATCTGCAGGTGACTTCCCTTTCTTCACGCAGCTTTCATTATGCATATTGAAGCCAGTGGCATAAAGGAAGGTGATGTGGACACTATAAATAACTGCTTTTTGTGTTCTCTGCTTGCCTTTGCAGTGGATGAAGGTCGCCTGAAGGAGCTGGGCAGGGTGAGAGTGCTCCACAAGAGAACCGTCATGCCTTACAGCGTCTACAAGAAGAGGAGGAAGGGGCCGAGTGACGAAGCCAGCGTCCAGCAATATGCAAGTCTGGTGGGACAGACCTGTTCAGAAAGAATGCTGCTGTTCAGGAGTTGAAACCCCGCGAAATTGGCATTTCCATGGCGCTACGTTTCGTTGCACTGCCGCTGGGTGATGTGTACCCTAGCTGTGTGCTGTGTGCCCACTCAGCTAGGCTGAAGCACAGGTATATAGCCAGGCTTCTGTCCATACATGGTACTGTGGGTAGAGGCCAACTCCAGTAAATCTTACAGTACAGCAAGGCTTTAGCAATATAAGTTCAGAAAAACACGCTTGCAGTATATTTTAATTGAGTAGTTCTAGCCTTTCTATGCATTATGAATAATTCTACGTATCTAAGCAAAATGAAAAACAGGTGTCCTCTTTTTTTTTTTTGTAGAGACAAAGGTTGACTAAATCTAGATTAACAGTCATTAAATTACAGATGTTTTCAAATAGCACCTTGGATGTCTGTCATTAAAAATTGCCGTGAAATTCGTGCTTGCATTTGTATGCTCCTAAAATCTTTTAAGAGAACTGAAATGCTATTACTTTCTGGCATGATATAACTTTATTTCAGCTGTATGTTTAAAAAAAAACAGAAGAAATTATTTTCACTGCACATTCTTCATTTGTTTAAAGCAGTAAGTCGATGTCAGAGGTCCTAGTGAGTGTAGGAGTTCCTAGTAGGTTCTCAGTGGCAGGGGATGCAGTGCTTTGGAAAACTTTGCCCTTCAGAGAAGAAGCAGAACAGTTGCACTATAAATATACCAAAGATATGCAGCCAAGTGGCACAGTGGTTTTTGGTATAAGCCTTATCCTTTGTCTGACAAGAGTGGGTATGTCAATGCACACTGCTAATGTGAAATAGAGCTCAGAAGGTTTATCCTGGAGCTCTCAGTGCACATTTCAGAACTATGCTAACAAAAAAAAAAAAAAAAGACATAAGGTACCACTGCTGGGTTTTGTTGCAGGTGCTTTTTTCTGCAGAATTGTACAGGAAGACTGAAATCTCATATTCCTGCTTTTTTACTGACTGTTTTGTTTCTGGTGCAGCAGCTCATGGGTTAACATCTTTAATAACATTTCAGTAAATACTTCTGTTGGAAACACAGGAAGTTGTGATCCTTTATGAAAGCACTTTATTATCTCATATATGAACGTTGTCTGTGTCCCTATCAAGTCATACAAGTTGTAGGAATTTGGGGAAATAACACTGTTGTATAATTCAGTAATGTATTACAACATTGTAACATTACCAATGCATTTGTGTTTCTTATCTCCTCGGATAACAGCGGCTGGTATTTACCTTGAGTCAGCTTGGAGTTTCCTCTTAGCCTTTGAACAAAGATTCTTATTCAAGGATATATGGGTGGTTTTCCCCCAGAAAGGAAACAAATTCAGTTTTACCCTCTGAGGGTTACATCTTCTGTTGTTCATGGATTCATTGATTTAATTTTAAACAGTTGGTCAATATTATTAATCATTCATTTTTACGTGGAGCAGACTTAAGAACTTGGGGAATCAAGTGCAATGCAGATTTAACTTTGTTTTTTCATCTATTTGATCACTGTAATATTATTGACAGAAAGTACAGCTTCAATAGCAACTTTAAAAAATCATTTTATGTTTTATTAATTGGGCTGTATAGTATTGATCTACTCCCAATCTGCAACAGAAATGGTCACTCCTGTCAGCATCATACCTGGTGTGTGTTTATCTGTTGCCTGGTACTGAGAAGTTTCTTTGCACTGTACCTTCTAGTTTGTCCATGCCTTACCTCAGCCTCCTGCCACGGGAGAACCACTAAATAATCCTCATGAAGATTGTTATGAAGAGTTCCTTTCTGTGGAGAAAACACTTTTACCACTCTGACTTGTCAAACAGTGTAACATTTTCTGCCTACGCAACGTGCTGAGAAGTGGTGATGCCCGTATGGCTTGAAACCAAAATAAATGAGAAAACCTTTTTATATTATATGAAATCAGTTACCAGCACTGAGGAATTTCACTATGAATTGCAAAATCTTAGAGGTTATTAAAACCATTTAATGATGGTCACGCTGAGCTCCTGGAGAAGCTGAAGTTTCTGTTAAATTTCAAGGGAGCATACTTAATGTCCCCCTGGAGAGTTCTTGGAGAGCTCCATGTCTTTGTGCCCGTATTTGTTACTGACATGCCTTGGATTAGACTTTTATCTGATGCTCTGCTTCTCCTGGGGAGCTTTTAAGGACTGCAGTTAAAGGAAAGTGAGATAAAAACAAACCTGAAAGCTGAGCACAGCCTGAAGTTGTCCTCAGTGTGACCACTGCAGGTAAATGACCATTTCCTGTGAGTCTGAAATGGTGCTTTCACTTTCTGACCTCCACTGGGACTGCAGCACCATGGCAGACTGGGCTCCTGGCTCCTACTCAACTCAAATATGTATTTATATTCAAAAGCAAAAACAGGCAGCACTGAGATGAACTCAAAACTTAGTTCATCTGCTGTGGTTTGCTGAGATCTGACTCACTTTAGTGTTATTTTAGAAGGAAACTGGTGCAGTATTTTTCAGGACTGATACCTCTATCCCTGTTTTTAGAAGGGGGACAGAGGCTGAGGATGAAGTTCTGTCCATTTTGCCTGTGACATCAGTGGAGCTGAAAATTCACCACTATTTCAATTTATTTAATATATTGTCACTGTCAATTATTGAATTTAGAGATATTTAATTTACCACAAACTATTTATAAGAGTGTTTGTAGTGTAGCTGGTTTGTGAGAGTCAATCCCCAATGTAAAGTTGCCTTGTCCTGTCATCTGTTGATAAATGAGCATAAAACAGTGGTAAGAAAATGCAGAGTTGTGACCAGTGCTAAAAGCCACCATTTTTTGTTTTAATTGGAAAGAAATGGGAAGCTTCCACATTTCCAGCATCAACACGTGTCAGTAAATGCAAAAGAACCCGCATGTTGAGTTTGTAATTGCTTTTTAGAAGGCCTGTTTGACTTGCAAGTGTAGAAAATAAAGTTATTTCCAGTCTCTGTGAATTATTATCAGAAACAATAGCTCTGAATGTGATTTCTGCATTAGTTGGTTGGAAGTTTATTATCCTGGAGATTGACTAAGTGTCCACTGAGCAGCAAAATCAAAGAGGTCATCAAAGGGTAGCAGTGATTTGAAGGGATACCTTCAAAATCAATGTTCAAAATCATGTTCAAAACACATGTCCTATTTTGGATCTAAGGTTTAGCTCCAACCAGACAGATTAATGAAGAGATTGCATGAAATACCATTTATACTGCCTTTCTGAGTAGAATAAATAAAATAAAATAAAATAAAATAAAATAAAATAAAATAAAATAAAATAAAATGGAGACNAAATAAAATAAAATAAAATAAAATAAAATAAAATGGCGACTAGGCAGGACTAGCTATTTGTTTGAGTTCAGCTATACAATTTCTACTTGGTTGAACAAAAACTGTCTGAATTAAGGAGCCAAACCAGCAGCACAGAAATTTGGATTGTGTGCATAAAGATAACCAAACACTGGTTTATGTTCTGACTGAATGAGGCAGAATTCCAGCTAATTCTGAATTCCTGAACAAGACTTTTCTCAAAGCCCAGCACCACCAGGGCTTGAAATGTTTTCCTGTTCCATTGCTCCTGTGGAGTCTACAGCCATCAATCATTTTGAAGTTCTGGGAATATCTTTGCCAGGTGATCATTCTGAAGCTCCAGCCTGATCAGCCACATATTTCTGAATTCCTTCTCATCCTGGTGGTCCCAGATAATCCTCCAGACATGTATTTTGTGCTCTCCTGCTCATTCTGTCCATCTCCACTCAAGCCCTAATGGCTTTTCTTGCTCATTCTGTCCTCTGCAGAAAGATTCTGCATTTGGAAGGCTGTAGACAATTTTTAGGGCAGAAATCATCACTTTTCAGGGAATCATCAGTGTTTCCCAAGGCATTGTAGCCACATCTTGTACCCAATTTATTTATAAAACTGCACCTCCAGAGCCTCCTGCATGTGGACCTAAATATCGAGTATAAAAAAGATGGATTACCTTTCCACTTGCCAAATTATTTCGGTTTTTTAAGTTAGCTAAAGTGATGGACCATAGGAGCAGATGTACAAAAGTAACTCATCCTAAACCTAGCTAGTTGTGGTTAGTGGGTTTCCAAATAAAAGTGTTCTATAAATTATTCTACTATGTGCACTTAATAGCATAATTAAAGCTCATCTCGTGAGGGCTTTGCTTTCTAACAGTATTAAAATAAGAATGGAATTAAATTACCATATAAACCTAAGTGCAGCATATATTAATGCTCTCTGTATTAATACAAAACAGTCCAAGCTCTGAAAATGGCCTTACTGATCATCTCAGACAAGTAGCAGCTCAGAAGCTTTCTGGCTCTATTCTTTCTGGTTATGTTTTACTGTTTTGATGTTTATTCATTTCCTTACTATAACTATTCCCATCAGATTTTTGTGCTTCCCATCAGTTATTCCCACTTCAGTTTTGACACATAATACATGTGTCTGCCAAAAGTCCTGCTGAGAGATTGCTATCAGGACAAAAGAAAGTGTTGGAAAGTCTGTTAAGTAGTGAGAAGAGAGCAGAGTCCACAGGGACAGTCAGTCTGCAACCTTTGTGCTGCAGAAAAAGCAGGATTTATTTATAATTTAGTCTGCTGCAGGCTTAAATAAATGTGTCAGATTTCATTCATTTCCCCTTTGTCTGTGACATCTGATTGTCATTGTCCAGGAAGAATCAATGGGGCATTGTAGAATAGAAAAATAAATCAAGGGCTGTGCACTGCATTTGTGGCAGAAAGCTTGAGTTGAGGAATGAAATGACATGAATTCTGTTGGAATTCTCACTCCAGGTCTGCATAGGGAAGTGTAGGTTGGGTGGGATTTTGAGAAAGTTTTTGCTGTTTCTCCCCTGCCTCCTCCAGGCTGGAGCAGAGCAAGAACACATCCACCTCCCCTGCGAGGATCCCTCTGTGTGCATCCAGCTCTGACAGAGCTCCTTGGGCTGAGGCTGTGCAGGGAATGCTGAAATACTGTCAATTTTTAATGCCCACAATGTAATTTTCATCCTCCTACCTGCAAGTGCCCCTGGTTTGGTTTGTCCTGCCTGTGAAGGGCATCACTGAGGGTCCTCCTTGCAGCACCACCAGACCTTTTTGGAGTCTTACCAATTCATCCTGCTGCGTTTTTTCTAAACAAACTGATGCCAATTACCTTTCCAAAATTTGTGGTTTTAAGGTAATTTATTGAGCTTTCTTAACCATTGTCCCTCTGATCCACTTTTTTAGTGTGGTGTACTAATGCCAGCTGCTCCAGTAATCAAAGCAATAATTATTTCAGTGTTTTACACTGGCAAATAAATGTTACTTCTTCAAAATTATAATCACTATCCTAACTGATTTTTCTGTTTCACACAGACCCCTATTTGCTGTTTATCTGCCACACTTCAGTAAAATACAGTGGAGAACCAACCCTTACTGTCCCAGCAAAGAGAATTTTTCTCTCAGCTGCTCTGAGCCTGCAACCACCAGATGGCATTTCCAGCCTGTGCAGGTCATTGTAGCACTAATGCTACTTCTTGTCTGAATATCCAATTTTTTTGAGCTTCCTTATTTAACATCTCACCCTGAGTTTAATTTTTTACTCTTTTTAACTGTGGTCCATCAGAAAAAAAAAAAATCAAAATTGTCAAATGGGGTTGACAAAGTTCAGTGGTGTTTTAGTTGAATGAAGAACAAATTCATTAAAAATCAGGATTAAAAGCTGTTTCAAGACAAACAATCTAGATTTTATAACACTGAATTTATTAGATACGTTATACTTCCAGTTCATTACTGAAATCAAGATCCCTAGGACAATTACAGAGGTGTCAGCTGGCAGATTTACCTGTCCCAAAATGCTTTTGGTGCTTCTCCTTTCCATGTTTCAGCCAAACTGTGTGCAGCTGGAGCATTTATTATGTCTAATGTGCATTATTCGCCTGCTCTCTCCTTATCCCTCTTTCATTCTTAACCTTATTTTGATACCAGTTTTCTTTCTCACCTGTGCAGGGAGTAAAATGATGTCAAAATAGGTTTCTAATAGTGAACGAAGAGGTCAGGAGACTGCAACACTTTATTACCAAGGGCACTGCAACCCATTGGTTTTGTGAATGTTTTAGGCTCTGTTGCTCAAGGTGAAAGCGAAGACAGATCAGCTGAAAAAGCAAGGCTGCCAATTTTGAATAAATTCTTATTTTTCATACAAATACATTATTGCAGTGCTCAGAAACCTGGAAAAGGCTTGGCTGCAGCAGCTGCCATGTGTGTCTTCAAGTTGAGGTTATCCTCACCTTAAATCAATCCAGGTGATTCTCTCAAACCTCCTGTATTCAGGAAGTTTTCATCCTGTATTCATCCTGTTTAACAGGATGGAAATATTCTAGGAATCCAGTGCAGTGTGATGAAATGGGAGCTTCTGCATCTTCTTTTGGTCAGCTTTTGAGACATTAAATCTATACTTTTTATTTTATTGTCTTGCATTGTAAAATAAAAATAGTATTTACGGGGGGAGGGGGGGAAGCAGAAGAATTAAACAGAAAAATGAGACTTGCTGAAATTAAAAACGGACATTCCTGAAAAGACAGAACTCCTAATAGAAACCCCTCAGTCCAAAGGAGTGAAGTTGTCAAAATACACCTCCCAAATGCAGAGAGGAATGCACTTTGTATACCAAAATATTCTGATACTTTTCAACAGCTGCTTTTCCATCCACACTTCCTTTGTGTTTCTTTTTTCTTGTTGTTTTCAGTTTTCCTTCTCCCCATACGAGCATATTTAATCCTTTAGCTTTGTTACAAATTGAGACATTTATTTCTAACGGGAGTTCAAGAGCACGTTTAGCCCAGTGCTGTGTGCTCTTCATCACTGCCTGGCAGAGTGACCTGGGAGAGCAGGAACACTTTGACATTTCCAGTGAATAATCTATTGATTCGTGGGACAAAACAAAGGCAATCAGCAGGAGGGCTGTAATTGTTTCATTAAGCCCCATGAGCAGCACACTGAACATTGATCCAAAATGCCTCTGAGCTGCAGCTTCTCAATGTCATGACTCTCCCCATGGGCACCTTATTTTTAATTTGCTGCTTCTTGGAAGTGCTTTGAAGTGTCCCAACATCCCTTCTGTGTGACATCCTCACACTCTGAGTGTGCTCCTGTGCCAGGTGAGACATTCAAATCCAGGCAGCAGAGTGGCAATGGTTTCCTCTCCTCTATTCCTTGAGCCCTTTAGAAATTACTCCATTTTTCTCAAATGTGAGGTCAGGAAAATCAAATGCACCCAAATGTGACCTTCACCAGCTCCTCCTGAATGGGCTCCTCTGAGTGTGTTCATTTTTTCTTAATGGTGGCTTTAAAAGCCAGCAGTCCATCCTCATTAGAAGCCCTGCAATCACTGGTGATGTGTAGAAATAGCTGGATATCTAAGTAAAAGTTCAATTCTGACATTAATAGTTGGATATTTAATAAGGAGTTTGACATAAGAAGAAAGCTGTTCCTCTTCCAGCCAACATCTGGGATTCTTCTCAAACCTCTCTATACCATTGTTCATTATTGTATTTTATAGTAAGTAAAATCAGGTTTACGATCTCCTGAACCTTCTGGTGGTACTAAAAATACAGCTAATAATTGTCTATACATCTTGTTTTTACTGGAAATAAAAATCCTCTGGATCGAGACATAACCACGTACTACAGCCAAGCTGTAAACACTTGTCCTCTGAAAAAAGGTTAGAGTGCAATTTCACTCCTTTCTGAAAGTTTTCACCCCTGGCCTAGTCCCTTTTCCTGCTGCACACCTGCACAGGTCCCTTTGGTGTGTCAGGTCCATCAAGATGTCGAGCTTGGCACACTGCTCCACAATTCCACCTACAGAAATGCGAGTGCAAAGATGGTATCTGCCCATTAGAGGCATTAGCTGAGATTTCACAATGCTCTCGCCCAGTTAATCCTCCTGTTTTTCAGGGGTTGTGGTAGTAAGGATGGCCATAAATTACCTGCAGTATTGTTTCTGTTGTTAACTGGAGCTAAGAAAAATGGAAGGATTTTTCTGTGCAACTGTTTGCTTAGCTGCCTGCAGTTCTGTGTAAATCTGATTCGGGTGATGAGGTTTTTCACAGTTAAGTGTGGTTGTATTTAAAATATAAAATGTTAAAATGGCCAGAGCTGGTAGAGTTGGTGCAAACCTTCAAGTTTCTGATGATTCTGATGTTTGTGGCCTGGAATATTTTACACACATGTTCCAACTTTGCATTCACAACATTTGTTAAACCAACAAGTCTGTAGCAGACACGAGAGCTACCATCAGGAAACTTGTTTGACAGTTTAAACAGGCAGCATCTGTGTTTCCTACATTTCATAGTACACAAAAAAGAACGGGGATTGCCCGTGGCTCAATTAATTCAAGATGTTGTCGCATGGTGGAACTCTGTTTTGGAGATGTTTAAAAAAAAATATCTAATTGAAAAAAGGGATTTTGCCCTCGTATTTGGCTGAGTTTCATCAATATCACCTCCTCAGTGGAATAATCCTGAGAGCAGTTGGCTTGAATTTGGAGAATTTAGATAAATTGGTGGCCATCAGGGCTGCCCTCCTGTGCTTCCAGCCACATCTTTGCTGGGAGTGAATTTGGGATTTTCAAATTTCAAAGCAACGTGAGAGACTTGAATCGGGGGCCACTTAAGCTTCTTTTAAAAAGCCCTGAAATTGTCACCATTATCAACAAAAGGAGCAGTTGCCTTGCAGGGTTTGAGCTCAGCAGAACACATAAACAGATGCTTAAGGCTAAGCCCACGAGAAATATTTTGATGAGGTGGACTCCACGAGAGCCAGGACAGCACAGTGTGGTCCAGCCTTGCAGCAGAGGATGCAAAACATTACAACATTTGGGTTATAATTAAATGCACTGTGCTCTGGCATCTGCTTCCCGATTTTTGTTGCTCTAAAGGACTAATAGAAACTAAAACTAATACAAAATTTGCTCCACTGTGACAAAGTTCCTCCAGCTCGCCTGAAAATTGGCTGGATGGGAGAAGTGGGAACATTTTCCCAGAAGCTGTAATCGTGGCTCAAGTTGCGATAGCGGTGTTGAATGATATCTGAGCCCGTGATTTCATCTGTTGGCTTCAGTGAGGCTCTTTGCAGGGTGAGAGATTATTCCAAGTGTTGTGTCTGAGCCTCTGACTCTTGCCTCCGGTGACGTGAGGTGCTTCTGTCTCCAGGAGCAGCTTTGCAATGCTGCTGCTGCAATGACTGCTGAATTAGCCCACGAATAAAACCAGTCTTGGGCCAGTGTCTTCACTCACAAATCCTTCCCCACACATCCTGCTGGCTTTTTTTTACCGTGCAGCGAAAATCATGCACACTTATTTGAAAATTGATGTGCTGACCTGAGCATTATCTCTGGGGAGGACTCCTTGGGTCAGTCAAAGCGAATTAAAACCAAATGTGTCTGGTTTTCGTGTTTACTCTTTCCATAAACACAGCACATATGCAGCGTGCAGCTGCTATCCTGAAAGGGCTTTTTTCCCTGGTGTTTGGGGGATCTGTGCTTTAAGGGCTTATTCTGCTGATGGTGCTGTGGGAAGACTGGACCACTTCAAAATCATTTGTCAAGCTGGAAGAATTTCAGGTAAGGTAAGATGACAGTGAAGTTGGAGCTAAGACAGTGAGTACATTTGAGTAAATAAAAGGAACAAAAAGTCAATGCCTTTCCCCTCTGCTTAGATCAACGCCAGGAGAAATGAGATTGAAAGGTACAGAACATTTCCTTGGGGGAAGATTACCATTTATTTTTATTGATCAGGGCTCTCAGGCTGTGACCTCAAGCACTCCTTACCGTTTCTTCTCCCTCCTTTCGTCCCTCCTTGCTGCTGGTTTTTGCTCTGACGAAGCAGCTTGGATTCCCTTTGGCAGCAAATGCTCCTCAGAGCTGTTGTGATGCTCCATTCTGCTGTGCTCGGGCCAAGCCTGACAACAGGAATGTGCTGAGCCACTTAATCCTTGGGATGCACCATTCCTCCTCCTGTAAAAACATGGGATGGTGTTTAACCAACCCTGCCAGGAGCTCTGACATCTTCAGACAAGGACATGGAGGGGCTGGATGTGTCCAGAGAAGGGAATGGAGCTGGGAAGAGTCTGGAGCACCAGGAGAGGCTGAGGGAGCTGGAAAGGAGCTCAGCCTGGAGCAAAGGAGGCTCAGGGGGACCTTGTGGCTCTGCACAGCTGCTGACAGGAGGGGACAGCCGGGCGGTCAGGCTGTGCTGCAGGGAACAGGGACAGCAGGAGAGGGAACAGCCTCAGGCTGGGCCAGGGGAGGTTTAGATTGGATAGTTTCAATTGGATATTAGGAAAAATTTATTCACAGAAAGGTTAGTCCAGCCCTAGTACAGCTGCCCAGGGCAGTGGTGGAGTCCCCATCCCTGGAGGGATCTAAAAGCCATGTGGATGTGGCACTTGGGGACAGGGTTTGTGGTGGCCTTGGCAATGCTGGAGGAATGGATGGAGTGGATGATCTTAGAGAACTTTTCCAACCTGAGTGACTCTGTGATTCCATGAAGAGAGTGCAAAGAACTGCTGTGAGTGCTGCAGGGTGGGTAAAGCCCAGCAAGGAGTTGCCCTATCCAGAAAATGACAGAAAAGGTGAAGCTCAACGACAAATCACAAGGGAATTTTTATGAATGAAAACCACAGCTGAATGGAAATGTTTGGACGAGAGGCAGCTGGACCAGCTGACCTCTAAAAGTCTTTCCCACCTCAATTATTCCCCAATTCCATGACTGAGATTTTAAGATTGACTCCTCCTGTCCATCCCTGGCTGTGAGCTGAAGGAAAACAAGTGATGGGAGCCACCAACCTGGGGGAAGAGCACAAAATGAAACCCTTTCCTGCTTGAATAGACTTGCAGAATGTCAACCAATTTCCCCAGCAGCCAGGACCTTTTGGACTCATTCTACATCCTTTTATTGCCGTTGCCATAGTGAAAGACACTAATTCACCTTTGTGTGAAACTTAATAAAAATCAGCCCGTCGTTCGCTTGTCCGTAGATCATTAGAAATGCTTGTGGTGAATTTTAGAGACTGGCTTTTCACCATCTGCTAATCCACTGGCTGAGGAGTTGGTTATCCCATTCTCTTGGGATCTGGGATCTTTACAGGGCACCGAGTTGCTGGACTGGCTTTGACTGCAGCTGTCTGGAAATAGGCAAAAAGAACTCACAGCTACTGTGGTTTAATTTAAATGCCAAAATTACCTTCGGGGTGACTGTTTGCTCTGCAGAGAATGGAGCTGCCTGGGAAACCCCTGCAAAGTGCTGAGAGCACTAAACTGGGCTGACATTAATCAGAAATTGTCTTTCAGGGGCTAAATTAGAGGGACTTTTATAGATGCTGAAGATCAGTTTGGGCTGTTGGGCAGTGTACAGGGTGGCAGATTGTGCAGAGCCACATTCAGGTGACACCCTGGGCCAGCCTAGCTGGGCTGCAAAGACAAAATACACTCAGTGACCCTAAAACTGCAGGATCTGCTGTTAGTGTGGAGGTGTGTGGACACTGATCATAAATCCTCATTTCTCAGCATTCTGTAAAAAGGCAGGAGGAAGGCAACAGGCAGAAACAAACCAGTGTGAGCACTGGGATGTTCATTCAGCAGGATTTTTTGGGCTGTTTAATTTCAAATTTGGGCACTGGGATGTTCATTCAGCAGGGGTTTTTTGGGATGTCTAATTTCAAATTTGGGCACTGGGATGTTCATTCAGCAGGGTTTTTTTGGGATGTCTAATTTCAAATTTGGGCACTGGGATGTTCATTCAGCGGGGTTTTTTGGGGGGTTTAATTTCAAATTTGG